>JASVER010000066.1:2532820-2643755 GCA_030449065.1 Oceanodroma leucorhoa
AGACACATGGAGTTCTGCACGTCCCAACATCTCCTCCGCCGGGCTCAAAGAGCTGCCCCCCTGCTCGCTTCCCTGCTGGCACTGGGGTCTCCTTCCCGGAGGCTGCAAGGTCCTTTYGTACCCGTGTCGGCACATCTCGGGTTATCTGAGGACGCGGGGTGCAGAGAACAGCAGTTGGATGGGAGCAGGAACGCGCAGGGAAAAGCTGTGGTGCAAACAGTTGGAAAGTGATAACTTGCAGTGATGGCTTTGCCAGGAGAAAAAAAAAAAAAAAAAAAAGCACAAAACCCCCTGTAAATTCACTTTGTTTTGGTAGTCAAATACTCCTTTCCGTGTGGTGTGTGTGCTAATGTTACGCTGGTGTTATGGCATTATCGGAACAAAATATTCAGATGATTCCTAACAGAATTTGTGTTTCACAAGCTACTTGGAAATGTTGGCTTGGAAACAGAAGTGTAGCGTTAGGAGCCTGTTTCTCCTGTGGGGGTAATAACTGGCGCCGAGCTGCTCAGCAGGGCTGGGTTTTGGAGCGTGGGATCCGGGTGACTTCTCCCAGCAGGCAGGGACAGCGCTCCAGAAATCCCTGCTGAAAAGGGGCACAGTGCAAATCCCCCTCCCCAGCACGGAATGAGCTCCCTAAATAAAGCTCAGGAGGAGCCCCCAGCTCCTCCTGCCCTTGGTCCCTCTTCCACGCATGCCGACTGGCTGCAGAAAAGATGCAGCCAGGGATGCGCAAGGCTGTTTGGAAATGGCAGCTGTGCTTCTGTTCTGCTAACGGCGCAGCTGAACCCGTGTCAGCATCCCAGCCCATCTCTCCCCTCCGTTCTCCTACCGGCACCATCGGCTCCATGCCTGGATTCCTCGGCTGAGACTGGGTCGAGGCTCTTAGGCCTTCATTCCCACCAAAATGAGCAGCAAATCAATGCAGGCCTAATAAAAGATGATTGGAAATTGCTAATAGGAGCTTGAGAGGGCAGCCCTGCCTCCCGGAGCCAGGATGAGTATGGATTTTCTCGTGCCAGGGACTGTAAACACTTCTGAATTCCCTGGGGAGCCCCGGTTGCTCACCTTCTCCCTTTGCATCCTTCAGAAAGGAGCCCGGTAATGGTAATTAGCTAGATTAATTAGCCGGCGGTGGCAGGGGAGGGCTCAGCTTGCCTGCAGGGGTGTGAAGGAGTGAGCTGGGGCCAGGGTGCGTGGCGGGGGCAAGGAGCCTCTCGGCGAAAGCGTGCAAGATCATCTCACATCATCTCACGGCACTTGTGGAGGGGCAGGGGGGATAAATTAGGTTGGGAAACGGGGGCACAGGCTGGAAAGGTTCTCACTGCCTTGGTGCTGGGCTTCAATTTTGGCTCCCAATAGCTGCTCGCGCCAGGGGTGCCTTATTTATGGACTCACATCTCCCTCCCTCCGGCAGCGTCATGCCASCAGCCACGGTCCCAGCGCCCCGCAGCCTCCCGATCACTCATAGATCACCGCCGATAAACACGCTCCTCTGCTCTGTATTCGGCAACCGAACCCCCTCCTGCCCTTCGTGTTGGTCGTGCTGGGGAATGATGTATGAAATCCAAGTCGGTTTGATTCATACGAGTTGCGTTCACCTTGCAGAACAGGCTGTCACAAAAAATAATAAACCTCCTTGTTTTAATGCCCGGAGAGGATGTTGGACGGGCGGCAGGATGGGTTTAGATTCTCTTCCAAGGAAAGAGGCGCTTTTGAGAAAGACTGATTGCGAGCCACGGGATGGCTGCACAAGCGGTAAATAATAATTAGAGCTGGGTCTGGAGGCTGCGGTGGGGAGCAGGGTCCCGTCACGCTTACGTGCAGCACTGGTGCTCCGCAAGGAACGATCCCTGACCCACGGTCCGTCAGGTCTAAATGGATGTTGCGAAGAGCAGGGGGTTGCCAGCGAGCGGTGAAGCGACCTGTCCCTTGTCACCCAGGAGGAAAGGTGGCACGGTCCTGGACGCTGCGGCTTGCTAGCTAGATGCTGGCCAGGATAGCTGCAGTTTRTCATCGCTTACGTTCGAGGGAGCTTTGCCAGGAGATGCAAAACCCTGCTTGGGCGACTGCTTGCCCCTTGATGTATCTAATCCATCGCTTGGTCCCTTTGAATTTTTGTCATGCCACAGCATAGCCCTTCCTTGGGCCCAAGCCAGCTTTCGGGAGGTATTTTCTTTGGAGTAAAYGCACCAGCACAGGGTATCTGGTGATTAGTTTCTCGCTGTAGCCTCATCTCTCTCCTTTTTGGGCAGCAGCTCGGGTCACGATGCCYGTCTCTGCTTGGCATCAGACCTGCCTGGTGCCCCCAGCCTGACCCGAGCTCGGCCTCTTGCTCCTTCTCCCTTGGGACACTGTGCTGTCTCCCGTTTTGGGGTGCGATGCCCGAAGCCCCGTCCTCCTCCCTGCCCTGCCGCAGCCCGCGCGTGCGCACGGCGCGGAGGCAAAAAGTGTTAATGGGGGGAAAAGTTAACCACGTTTATTGAACTGCGAAAAAGGTTGTTTTTATATCCCTTTATTGAAATATAAAGACAGCTTTTATAACCTTTTAAAGGGGCATAAAAGCAGCTTGGAGACTAGAAAGCTTACTCCAGTTGAAGGCAGGCAAAAAGAGAGAGGGAGGGGAAGAAAACCAGTATCTGCCACRTCCTGAGGTCAGAAGTAACCAGGGGATGGTGGATGGGGCCGCTGGGACCCCAGTTTCCAAGCCGGTTTGGGGTGTCACCCACCTTGGGGAGGTCTGGAGCCCTCGCTGCCGTTAGCAGCCCTGGCTCTGGGCTTTGACACGTGTTCCTCCTCTCGGCRACTGCAAAGCCAGTTCCTCAGACCTCTCTTGGGAGGAAGGGTAGGTGTCGTACTTAATGAGCAAACCTCTTTCATTTCATTTTTCTCCCCGGTCCTCCGTGAATAAATACTGCTTTGGCTTTGTTCCTCCTGGAATGAGGGAGGAGGGAGTCTGCAAAGGTCTCGCTTTGAGGCTGGAGGGAAAGTTTGCTCTGCAGACTGCTCCAGCCTCTCCCGTGGCACCCAACCTCTCCGCTGGGACTGCGAGGTGGACCAGCTTGCAAACTCGGTGGCCCGGGCAGCGTCGGTTAATTTGGGATGCGTTTGCAGAGCGATGGGGAGGTGCGATTCCAGCTGGGYTGAGCACAGCTCACAGCCGCAGCGGAGAGCAGGAGGACCCGGGCAGCTGGCGGGTGGCATCCCAAAGGGCTGGGGCCGGCGGCGTTTTGGGGCCGGCGCAGGGATGTGCTGCAATCCCCCTCCTCCACGGCACAGGACTTGCTGCCTCCTTGCTGGTTGGGATGCAGTTGAAAGCAGCATCTTTAAAGGCAGGAGGAAGGTCCTTCCACCTCTTCCAGGGCTCCCGGMCGGTGGTCCGTAAGCTTTTGGTGTTGCAGGTGGTTACACCTCGTGCTGGCACGCTCCTCCCAAGACGGAGATGGGTTTTCTCCGTCCGGCGAGGGAGACGTGGCTTTTTCCTTGCCTTGTTCACGCAGCGGTCGGTCTGGCGCGACATTAAAAGAAGAGAGTGACCTTTACACCGGTCTCCAGCTCAGGGGAGGGGAGAGCTGAGCCCCCGTCTGCAGCAAAAGGTGCATTTTGAATATGGATAGGTCGTGAGTCTCGCTTATCCCCATGCCATCTCCCAAATAATAAGCTTCCAGAGATAATGCTGTAGGGCCGTAAAGAGGACGGGAACGGGAGCAGCTGCTTCTAATTTCGCTTCATGGGGAGGGAGGTAATGCTGAGAGCACCCCGCATTCTCTGCACATATTTTTCATCATTATAGGCAGAAACGCCAGAGTGGTGACAGATATTAATGCAGTTCACGCCGGGAGAAAATCTTCTTTCCATCAGACTCAATGTGCAGCAAGAGGGCAGTGCCATTTGCAACCCTAGGGAGGATATGTTTGAAAGGTGATGTGTTTTTTACCCAGGAAGTTTGATTCCAAGACAAAGTTCGSTTTGGAGAAAGGGCACCTGAAACCATCCCGCTGGGGGCCGCGGGATCGCTCCCTGCCCGCGCCACGGACCTGAGCGAAGGTGCATTTGCAGCGGTGCTGGAAATTAATTTGGATTTTGGTGCAACTCACATTACCCTCCGCTGGCTCCGCAGTGGCTGCATGTCACCATGGGGATGTCGTTGTCCTGGGCGTCAGATTTTGTGACCCGGGGTCCCAGCCTGGCCCCAGCCTCGACRCGCAGCGATGCTGTGAGGTTTGCAGACTTGCTCTGCAGAGGGCTGCGCTTCCTTGCGCCCCTCAGCCTCCTTTTATTTGCTTATCCCACTAAATATTCATCAGTAACATTTAAGACAAAGGAAAGAGATAATTACAAGGGGAGAGTTTTTTTGCAGTATTAAAGGTTAACAGAATTCTTGGCATTTGTGCCTTGTCGATCTCCATGTAATTATGCTCATTTCCCAGAATTCAGAGGCGACTGTGCCTGTTAACGCTCAAAGATGGTACCCCGGGAATTAAATTTATGAGATCATTTCTCAAAATCTTCAGATTCAAACCAAGCATCTTGCTTAATGGCATGTCTATTATTAATATTATTCTTGGATGCATAGCGCCGCGAGGGTCAGAGGACCAGTAGCAAAACTAAAATTGATACAGGCAGACAGCGGCGYGCCCGGCTTTTGTTCCCGAGGAGCGCTCGAGCAGTTTGGCAACCTCGACGCCTTGGGAAATGAGATTTAARGTTGGCAAAAGACGGGCCCCGCAAAAGTGCAGGCGTTCAGGTTTGAGGTACATCTGGAGAAAGCCCCTTTTTGGCTGCGGCTGGTCGGGAGTCRGAAAGCAAAGCTTGCATCTCACCACCCTGGTTTTTGAAGGTTTGTGATCCAGGTCCAAAGCCAGCTGCGGGCAACAGGCAAATCAGTGTCTCCAGGAGAGTCTGATTTTTCAAAGATGCCGAACACCTGGCAGGGGGCTGGGGTTTCACTGAGAGCTGCTGAGCGCGCTCGGTGGTTTCAAAAGAGGGATTTCAGGGGCTCTGCTCTTAATATCTGCTGTTGATTGAACATCATGTTCTTAATCAAGATGTCTAATCCTCTCCTGGTGCCTGCTCCTCCTGGTTTGCACGGACCGAGCAGCTTTCTGGTAGGAAAGGGCTTGGCTGGGGAAAATGAGGTGAAGCGGGGGTGGATGTGGTGATGGGCCAGCATCGGCCAGGCACATTTACTTTCCTACTTCCCCCCGGGGTTTAGGATGTGTGCATCGATATCCAGGTGGGCTGGGGAAGGTTTGGCTTGGTGTGTCTTGTTTGGGGCCATCCTTGCTGCCCGGGAGAGGGCACAGCGGCTCTTGGAGCTGCTCCTCCAAAGGGTTATCCAATGCAGAGCTCAYAAATGCTCCCAAACTGTGGGAAGAAGTTTAGGGGGGAGAAGCTCATGTCTTCACATTTAAGGTAGCCACGCTGGAGCTCCTAAATATCCGTGGTGGGACCCGAGGCGTGGCTGGCTTTGCTTTTCAGCCTATTCAGCTTTTTTGCTCTTCCCGTGCACACTTAATCCTGTTAAAACACAGAGTAGATTGAGTTGTGGAGCACTGGGTTAATGTCATACRCTTATAAAATGCTATTAGATGGCTAATGGCATAGTTTTATCCCATGTCRTCAGCTGTCTTTGGCACCTGATTCATCCCGATCAAATGCTGCCGTGGATGCCTTTTGAGGCGTTCATATAGCAAAGTAATCTCACAACAATGCAACAAGAAACAGATTTATATAAAACCAATATTGATTTGTACCAAGGATCAATCCCTGTTCATAACTTTCACTGTGCCAGCGTGGTCAGTATCTCCTCGATCATTTTTTTTAACTCCCTGTATAGATGTTTAATATTAAGGCTGCACGTATTGGAGGTGTCGCTTCATAAATACGCATGTTGTGTTGGCTGGGCTGTTGTAAAAGGCTCCAAACACTGAGAACCGTGGGAGAAAGGAATAATCCCGAAGGAAAAGCCAGGCCTTGGGGACTGCTGTGCATCTCTCCCGGAGCTTGTGTCCAAGCTGCAGCGCTGCCTGGCCCATCTCCAATGTAGATCAGAGCATCCTCAAGGATGCTGTCGTGTGTCTCTGCGTGTAGAAGGGCTGGCAGTGCGATGGGGTATTTTGGCACCTAGTGACGGGGTGGTACCTTCTGGGTTACCCCTTGAGACGTTGCAGGGAGGTAAATCTTTTGCTGGCTTTGGCTTTGAAGCACCAGCTTGGGACGGGCTTTTGCAACCTTTCGCGGGGCGGCCGGTCCTCCAGCCCCTTGGCTGCAGCGAGCACGAAGCAGTGCGGCTCAGCCGGGGGTGCCCTGGAAGGAGTTAAGTCGTGCTTGAAAATCCCCAGCCTCTGAGCACGGAGTGACAAACCCAAGCAGTTTTTTAAAGGGCAAAGAAAATGTTCCTTTTTACGGCGAGGCGCCTGCTGCAAAGCGCAGGCAGCAGGGCAGCGGATCCCGGCGTGGCTTTAGGGGAAGGCTCCCAAAAGCACACTTCATTTGAATTTAATAGGACGGTCACTGTAAGTTTATATAAATGCCAGTTAAATACTAACGGCATCTTTAGTGGGGATTAATGGGGTCTCCTGCCTTGTTTTTAAACACTATGAAGAGGGTGCTGGTAGCCACTGCCTGCCTTCAGTGTAAGGGATGGAGGGCTGAGGGCCCGTGAGGATGCTTCTTGCATTCCAAAAACTGGCCTAGAAACGTCCCCGATCGGGCAATTTCTCCAGCTCGGCGCAGGAATGCCTTTGGGGCGAGAAGGGCTCAAAATGGCTCTGGCCAAGTAAGGCTCTCAATCATTGTTTCTTAATTGGGGCCACTGTTAATGAGGGGGGGTAAATGAGTCAGCGTGGTGAGCGGAGCGGGARCCCACGTCCTTTGTGTCTGCGGTGAATGGTCCTAGACACTGAGAGCTCAGTAGTTATTCGGGAAAAGCTCCCCCGGCCTGGTGTGTCATTCACCTGACTAATGCCAAGAAAATTAAGCACTTTTTTGCAACTCTGGGCTTATTGGAGAATAATGTGGTATGCGATAGCACGAATGGGGTTATGAAATCATGTTTTCATTTTGAAGGAACGAGACTGKCTCGAGCATAAATTATGTTTCTGATCATATTTGGCAATTTCAGATTAAAAATAAATTTCCACTTTGGGGTTATAGATTGCCATCTATCAGCTTCCTGAAAAGGAAAAAAAAGAATTAAAAGAAAAATCTGGCTGTACAAATTGCCTTGCTATGACCTACTTATTGAAAGTAATTTTTTTTTTTTTTTTCAGGAATGAAATCTTTTGGTGTGGGGAGGTGTAGTATTGTATGTATATAGGTTTGTGGGCACATATATAGGGACAGGTTGTATGGGACGATCTATCAGCTGTCCCTACAAGCAGCTACATGCAAAATAGATGCTAGAATTGTGTTAGGTATTTCTGAGAAGGCCGAAAAAAATGCAGCAGTCATGTTGTTTTACTTGATGGAGGAACCTTAACTGCAATTTTGCATCTGGTTGTCAGCCTTCGGGCCCACTCGAATCTGCAGATTAGATGCTCAGGCTTTGTTTTGCTCAAAAAGCCTGGGACTGGGGCAGCATTTACTGGAAGGCTCCCGGGCCTTGCAGAAGGAGCCGGGCTCCCTTGCAGCCGGCTRTGGGAAACACTGGTCCGGGCCAAACACCGCGGTTCTTCCCTGGGGGCATCTTTTGGGACCGATTTGCTTAAAAACTTAAAATGAAAGCCCCAGCCGGCCGGCCCACGGGAGCCAAGGATAGAAAGATGTTTACGGGAGTCRCCGTGAACTGGCGCTGCCGCCTTTCACCCTGTCCAATCTCTTTCGAGAAAATTGAGTAAATATCTGCTGAAAACGGTTTTGCCTGGCTGACAAACTGCCGGGCTTGCAGTCGCTGCCCTCTGCTCTGCCTGCGAGACTCCCTCTCCCTAGCTATCGCCTCTCTGATGGCTCCGATAAAGACGCTCCTCTGCAAAGCAAACCCACGGGCTCTTGCTCCTTGTAACCCCTTCCCCGTCCGTGGTTTCAGCATCCTCCCTGCCGGTTGCCATCTCCCCAGGGGAAATCCTTCCCTTTGCCTCCATCCGTGCYGCTGCTTCTCTTCCCACCGCAGTCCCGAGCGATGCCAGCCCTGGCTGCTTCTGCTCCCCTGTTTGTGGTCTCTGCCAGGAGAGGGGGGCCTTTAGCCTTGCTGGAAAGGAGGTTGAGGAGATAGATACACGGAGATAAATATATATACCTAGAGTGTGCCCGTGCTTTGCTCTTTCTGTTTGTCTCCTGCCTGTTGCTCGCAATGGAAAAAAAAAAAAAAAAAAGACTTTAAGTAGGAAGAAAGGGAAGAAGCTGAAAGCAAGAGGCTGCGTTTCGTGCTCGGATAGGTGCTGCTTTGCAAGCGGCTCAGCCTGTGTACGGCAGACTCTGCTTCTGCTGTGGTCAAAAACCAACGAAGGAAAAAAGACTCACTCATCCCCAGAGGAGGCTACAAAGCTCTCTTTCTCTTGCTGCTGAACCTTCACAGCTGGACTCAGTTGCTGGCTCCTCTGCTGCTGGAGCAACTGAATTATTTAAAGGAATCTTGATTTCGTTTTCTCTTTGCTGTTTTCATGCATTGTGTTTATCGTCTATAGATATTTTTATAGTCTGAAGCAATTACAGCTGTCAGAAAAGAGACGAGCTGTGACAGGCTGATTTATACGTACATCGTATGTATGCGAGAGAGGGAGAGCCAGAGACGGGGAGATAGACCAGGGATCCTGCTGGGCTTTAGTATGCAGGAGCTGGCAATACTGGATTTAAATTCCTTGGGATTTTCAAACAACGTTGATGATCTCCTAACAGTGGGCTAAAAATTCAGCCCTTGCAAGGGCTGAAGCTGCTCAGCAGGTCATGTTCTGCCCCAACCTCGCACGCTTTCAGTGCAGGCAGGTGCTTTCGCTGGTGATTTAAGATGCTCCCGGCAATCTGGGCCCGAACGCTGTCTTAAAAGGTTAACTGGCTGTGGTTATTGGAATCCCTTTGGTTTTGCTGACTCAGGAGAATGGTCTCTGCCCATCCAAAGGAGCGGCCTCGCAAAGAGAGCGAGCTTTTGCCCGACGAGCGTGGCGATGGCTCGCGAGGGTGTTCCTTAGGCGAATAGGTAGCACGGTGGGGTCCCCATCCTGCCAGGGGTGCTGGGATGCTGCAGCAATCGGCAAAAGCAGCGTCTGTCATTTTTCTTCGCTGACTTGTTCACCCCAGTGCAACGCCACAGCCCTGTACGAGGAGTTTCACCCTACTGCTGACGGTCTCGCTTTTTGCAGTTGGGTTTGTGAGACCCCAGGCCCAAAGGGGGTCTGCTAAAGGCAGGCGTTTACCCCCTCCCCTGCCAGACCGGCCAGGAGCAGAGTGAGCTGCGGGGATTAAACTCCTCCTGCCAAGAGCTGGGGAAAGCTGCTGTCTCCTCTGGGAAAAAGTAAGACTTGAGGCAGCACGTCACACCAGCGCTAAATTCAAGGAGCAGAGCCTTTAGAAGAGGAAAAAGTAGAGYGACTTGCAAAGCAATCCCCTTCTCATATGACCTATCAGCACGCACAATAATAATAAAGCTTTATTTGATTGAGTGTTTCCTCTGCCCGGCACAGCTCATAATGTTTTAGAGATTAAATAGCACAGTTAGTGAATTAAGCAGTAGTTTACAGGGGATTCGGAGGCTCCAGGGATTAGTAACAGGCTATGGATCCTTTCACATCTAGGTCACCAGTTTGAATCCAGCTCAGGTTGGCAGCGATTTCAAGGGAAGAAAAGAAGGAAAAAAAAAAAAAAAAAAAAAATTGGTGCCGTGTAATAGCTGCAGAGCACACGGTGAGGAATGGAGGGAGGGAGGACTTTTGGATAAGGTCCCGCGTTGCGGAGAAGTCATTGGGGACAGCGGGTGGAGGAGGCCTGGTTTCCCCTAATGCTGGGCTGTCGCAGCTCTGGGGGGGGGGGCTTCCAGGGGTGCAGCGCCCCAAAAGCTGTGGCTTGGCTGCTGGCTCTGCACTTGCTCAGTGGCTCCAAGACTTTGTGCTCCGAGGATGGCTCCCCGGCACCTTTTACCAGCATGAAACTGTGCCTGGAAATATTAATGTGTTTAGCCGCTAGCGGAGGGAAGGAGGTATTASGAGGCATAAGCAAATGCGATATTTGTTAAATTATGAGCTGATAAAAAGTACGTGGGGACCGTGCTCACGGCTGGGGAGGAATTTGCCACTTAAGCTCRTGCTGCGTGTCTGTGAGGTGCAGAGGACCAGGAGGACACGCTCCTGCCTCTCCTCGTCACCACCTGCCTGACTTTTTTGGGGGGGGGGGGTGTGGAAATTGTCCCGTGCCTCAGTTTCCCCTCCTGCATAGTGGCTTTTCCGCCTGGGGAGGGGATGGTGCAGCGGTAGAGGAGGGCAAATATTAGAGGTAGTCCGGTGCTGGCTGCTGGGCGCAGGTAAGCACGCCGGGGAAGCGAAGGGGAAAGGGAGAGGGGGGTCCTGACATCCCATCCCCCGAGGAGCGTGGTGCGGCGGGGGTTAAAGGCTGGCGTGTGAGGCGTGCGGCTCCGCTCCCCTCCCTTCCCCGCCCGCGGGTGTGCGGGTGCTGGGTGCGTGCGGGTGTGCGGGAGCCAAAGTGCCGGTCAGTGATGGAGCCGCTGCCATGACAACCCCGGGAAGTCAGCCTGCGCGCCGCCCGGGGATGCTGCCGGCCGGCGGGGCTGGGATGCTGCTGCCGCCGCCGCCTCGCCCGCTCCCCCGCGCCCACTTCTCCCACCGCTGAGGGGCAGCTGGGGGCTCCGGCACCCCGACATCCCGGCACCCTGGCATCCTGACATCACTGCGTTCTGCATCCCGCCATCCTGACATCCCCCCCTCATCCTGCATCCCGCCATCCTGCATCCCGCCTGGACCAGCCCCGCCTTTGGGACCCGACAGCGGGGCTGGAGGAGAGGAACTGCTGGGCACCTCGGAGGCCTTTGCCCGCTGTGCCTTTTTGCGTCTGGACCCGTTTGCTAGCTGGCTCCGGGGGTGTTTTTTTGCTTTTTACTGGTTTTTGGACTGCCCCCGCTCCGCGCCGCGGAGGGGAGCTGCCAACTCGGGACAAGCGTGCGGGAGCGGGGCGGGAGCGGGGCGCAGCCGGGCAGCTCCCCCGGCGCCTCCTCGCCCAAGTGAGCCTCGGACTGCTTTCCGGGAAGAGCCGGCTCGCCCAGCGTCCAGCACCTTTGCCACTTCTCCTCCTCCTCTTCCTCCTCCCCCCCGGCCCTCCGGTCCTCCTCCCTCACCCAAGGATACTGGGGACTCCCTCCGGATGCCGCTCGGCAGGCTCAGTGCTCGCAGGCTGCCTTGCCGGGGGCTCTCCTGATCTCCGTGGAGCTCCGCATCGCTCGCCCCGGTGGTTTTGCTCCCCCCCGTCCCCACACACACGCACCCCCTCCCTCCTTTCCCCCCCCCCTATTTTCGCTCCTGGTGGCCTTGTCGGGTGTGTTTTTTGCCTGTTGGAAAAGTCCCTGCTGCCCAGGATGGGGGTCGGTGGGTGCTTAGCCCTGCCCTGGAGGTGCCTAGTCGTCCTCTGTCTCAGGCTGCTCTTCCTTGTGCCCGCAGGAGTGCCCGTGCGCAGCGGAGATGCCACCTTCCCCAAAGCTATGGACAACGTGACTGTGCGGCAAGGGGAGAGTGCCACGCTCAGGTAGGAGCAGCTGGATTTCTGCCTTTGGGGGGTGTGGGGGGGTCCCGCTGCACGGGGAGGGCGGCCGGTGCCTTCGGGGACGTGACTCAGTTTCCCYACGGGGGATGCATCGTGTGGATTGGCGGCGCAGGATGGGTGCTGGGCAGCAAGCCGAGAGGGAGATTTGGGTGCCAAGGGGACCAGGCTTTGGCTCARCTCCCCAGTTGGCTCTGGGAAAGTTACTGGGGGATGAAAAAAGGGGAGTGCAACTCCCTCTTGGCCGCCTGCCCTATACTGGTGCGGGGCACGGGCTCGGCTCCTGCTGTCGGTAGTCATGGCTCGGGCACTTCGGCTGCGTTCGGTGGGGGTAAACACTGCTCTGCTCCTGGGGTGCAGCRCCGGSGGTTCCTTCATGCGTGTCAAACCAACCCAGCCTGGGGAAAAGGGGAGTTGTCGACCCCCCCCGGTGGGATTTTGTGCCTTTTCCCCACACCCAGATGTGCTGGGATAAGGGGAGTGCAGGATGGGGCTGGCTCCGGGCGGGTGGATGCTGCCCTCCTTAAAAATCCCCTTGCTTGGGAGGCAGGGAGTTGCTGCTACCTGCCAGCATTAACTCTTTGGGGTGGGGGGAAATAAGGGGCTGGGCGTTGCACCGGGGTCCTGTCTCCTGCAGCAGGGATTTGAGGGGTGCAGGGGCTGCCGAGAAAACCATAATTGTGATCAGTATAACTTCTGGGACATCTTATGCCCAGATACCCGTCCCTGTCCTCGCAGCAGATGGGCGCAGTCATCCCAGAAGAGATCCTGGCGAGGATGTTTGATAGGGACATTAAAAATAAAAAGCCAGGTTTTAATTGCAGTGCTGGGAAGCGGCGCTTGCAGCTCCGGCGTGCTCGGGAGTGACTTTCCTCCGCCGGCGCCTTGCATAGGTGACACTAACATCTGCGGGGCCAGCTGGGTGTGTGCGGTGAAAGCCGCACTCCTGCTTTACGCCAGCGAGCGGAGCAGGGCCAAGCCAGGGCAAAAAAACCCTRAGGATTTATTTCAGCCAGGTCTCTTTTCAAGGACTTAAACCATGGGCTCATTTGGCCCCTAGAAATATGAATCCCCTCCCTATGTATTTCTTGCAACTCAGCTGTTTGCAGCCGAGTCTCTCTCTCCCCCCCCCAGCCCTTGCATATTCCCGGGAGGAAGGGAGGGAGCTGTCTTGTGGCCGTCCCTCTGGATTTGTCTTGTGTCGTGGCACGACTGGGCAGAGAGGTTTGAAAATGGGTGGCTGAGGGTGGAGGACGGGGTGTCTCGCTTAGGAATTTGCCTCACTGAGCTGGGCTAAAAAAAAAAAAAAAGTAGCTCCTTTCCTCTCCTGAATCACTGGGCTCTCCCAAGCACCAAAAATCTTGCCACGGGGGTATCAAAGAGGGAGGGATTTGGGTTACTGGAGGTCTGGGCAGCTAAATACACAGGAGGGTTGCAGCAGCAGGGTGGTACGGGCACGGGTGCTGTGCAAACTTACTGGAAGGAGGCGAATTGCTCGTGCTGTAGCGGGGACCTGCACAGGGTTTTGGGCACAGACCGTGCCGGTGCTCTGCCCCGGCACCGGGTGCTCGCCCGGTGTCGGTGGAGAACAAAGGAGAGCTGGGGTGAGTCAGCAGGAGGGATGCTTTCCTTCTGTCCGYGAGGCCCGGTGGGAAAGGGGACAAATCCTGCCCCTGGGARCTGGCCCTGGGGAGGGAGGGCAGCGGCTTGCCGTCRCCCCAGCGCTGCCGTGTGCGCGTCCCAGTTCAGCTGGGGAGCCTGTCTGGTGGCAAGGGACATCCGTGTCCCTACGCAGGCGGCTGGTCCATACAAGCATGCCCCGGGAGACGGGCACGTGGGCTTTGGGGTATGCAAGCTGTGCCGATGATATTCCCGCTGTGCCGATGATATTCCCGCTGTGCCGATGATATTCCCGCTGTCCTGCCCCTAGAATGGGCATTGCTCTTGGAAATTAATTGCTTGCTGCTGCTGCCAGCTCGGTGCACTGGTTTAGTAGCCGGAGAGGTGGAGGACTGTGTTTTGCACTGGCATTTTGGGGCATTTTCCTTCTGGTTTGAGGTGGGAGCAGTTGGTTCGGCAGGCAGTGGTACATCGCTGCATCCCCCGGGTAGGTCCCGGTCCCTGCAGCCGTGCTGCGCTGTGGCAGGAGCCGAGCCCAGAAGAGCACGTGAAAAACCACGCATTTCCAGAGAAGGAAATCAAGGAAGCGTGAATCTTCCTGCCCGCTCCCCTCCTAGCCCTAGCCCAGCTCCCGGCGTAACCATCGATCTGTTGTGGAGGAGTTAATTTGTTTGGAATAACAATGCTGCTCAGAAAGGCTTTGGCAGACCCCGCCGCAGCAGCCCTGCCTTCTCCCCAGCCCTGCCAGGGTGGCAGTCGGGGAAGGGTGCACGGGAAGGGAAAAAAATAGGGTCTCCTCTTTTCCCACTCGTTTCCACGCAAGGTGGGAGGACGGTGAGTCGCAGCCAAGGATTTGGAAGGAGAGGGATGTTTCTACAGGTCCCTTCTTGGCTTTTCACAGCCGACAAAAGGGAGAGCAAGCTGAGAACTTAGCAGCAGAAGTTGCCGTTTCTCTGAAGCGCTCGGAGTCCTGTCCCCCCCCRAGGGAGAGGGCTTGGCTGTTGGAAATAGGTTATTTTATCTGGGGTGGTGGAGCGCCGAGGACCCCGGACCGCTGTCGAGCAGCGGTGCCCTGCCAAGGAGGCTCTTTTCAGCTCCGTCCCCTCCGCCCCTCCGAGCAGAGCTAATTCAGCGCCGGAGAAAGAAGCTGGATTGACAGCTGTGAGGAGAGTTCCCCACTGCAAAGGGYGCAGGCTTCGCTCCGTGCAAACCCAGCTACCGTAAATCCTACCCTTAGGAATCGGTTTAGGACCAGAGTCACCAGAGACGTTCAGATATTTCCTTCTGTCTCGTGATGTCTGCTGGAGGGTACAGTCACGTGTCTTGCTTTGGTACCAGCACTTTAGGTCACTGTATTAAATTTAAATCTGGGGTTAGGCCTTGGGGTGGAGCTACCCCTGTCTGGGATCAAAGGGACAGGATTTATTCCTGGATGCAGCAAAACCCGCAGGCATAGGAAAAGGGTTTGTGGGAGTTGAGTCCAACAGCTTGGCATTTTTATTGATGATCCCTGAGCCGGGGCTGCTCCTGCTGTTAGAGTTATACCTAGGGCTCGCGTGTGTGACAAGATGGGTCAGAACAGTCTTGCTGGCTCTTGCAAGGCCACATCGTGAGGATGAGGCTGGTCTGCATCCCCTCCCACCATGTCCGGACCAGTATCTGCCCTCCCCAGTAGCGAGTGCTTCATGCTGGAGAAGACCCGCGCTGAACTTTCATCCAGCACTTGAACCACGTCCAGGCATTGCTGAGACCTTTGGAGCACTTCTCTCAGCACCAAAACAAATGGCTTGATTATGATTTCACTTTAATTGGCATCAGTCAGCGCTTTCCACGGCGAGGCTCTGACGATCCCATCAGCATGCACAGGCACTTGCGTGGTATCCCCCCGAATTTGTCGGTGCCCCAAGCAGATGGCCCCCAGATCTGGCTGTAGGACGAGGGCCACTTCTCCTCTGTGCATTTCCCCTGATTTTCTTGGCTGGGTGATGCGATGCCTTTATTTGTTCCCCCTTTGATTCTAACGCTAAAAGTCAAATCTGAGTTTGACATGAGTCAGAGCTTTGTTTTTAACCCTGATGTTTCCCGTGGTTTCCACTCGGGCTTTGAAAAGGGCCATGCACTTTGCCACTAAGCTCCACCGTGGTTTACCTAAGCCTGTTTTGCAAATTTATTTTGCCCCTGTTGTGCTCTTGAAATAATTTTGGAGAAATGATAACTTGGCCGCGAAACAAAACAAAATCAAGCGTGTTTGTTTGCTGGATGCAAACAGAAAGTGCTTGTTTGCTAAGCAGGAAAGAATCTCTCTCAGAAATGAGTCTTTTTTTTTCTGCGACTCTTTGCTGCCCCATCTTCCCCCCCTTTATCCACGGGAATTTGCCTTTTCGTGCTGTTATTGTGTAATACGATAAATAGGGCCGGTCTCTGGTGGGTAACGGCATGGTCCGTTCCAGCGCGCTGCTTTCGCTCGGGTCTTGGGGGATGCTGTGTCTCTCCCCCCGTGCCGAGGCAGGGTTGCTCCTGCCGGGGCTTGAGCGATGGCGATTCTCCGCTGAAGTTTTGGGCAGCTGCCTTGGTGGTTTGCAGTCGATGAGTGCAGAAAGCCTGCCATGGGGCAGGGGAACCCACCCCGGGCTCTCTGTCCCCGAGAAAGCGGTGCTCGCCATCCCCGTAGCCTCGGGGCCGAGCGATGAGGGGCTCGCAGGGCTCTGCCAGGCGCTTGGCGCCGGGCTGGGGCAAATAAGGAAAGCGAGACAGGGCAGAAGGTTGTTCGCAAAAGGGTCCAGCCATGATTGCTAAAGCTCGTTTGGTAGCTGCACAGCTCTGCGTCCGTTTTGCTCGAGGCTCCCCTCTCCCACCGCACCCTTCGCTGGTGGTAGGAGCTGCAGTAACCCCAGCGAGGGATGGTGCTTGTCCAGCCCTTTCCCACGTGCTGGCAACCCCACGGACACCCTGAGTCATGCGCTGCTCATCACAGCACTCCTATCTCCTGCCCTGCTAGCTCCCCCCATCCTTGCACAACCGCCAAACTCCTTGTTACCGGATCAGTGTCCACCTCCCTCCCCAGGGCTCAGGCCTGTGGCAYGCTGCTCCCGTGAAATATTCGTCCCTTTCTGATGGTCTCCGAGCTCAGTACCTGTTTTTTTTTGTCCTGCTGCAATTATTTATTTCAGAGCCTCCTGGTTGCTTCCCTGCCCACTTCCCAAACCCAAACCAGGGGGACGTAGCCTGGAGTCCAAGGTGTAATTACTTTGCTGGTTACTGAGCAGTGACGGACTTCGGAGCGCATGGGCTTGGATGGGACCAGCCCCAGCCGTCCTGCGGGCATGGGGTGAGGATGGAGCTAAGCTGCCGACTCATRCATTAACAACCAAAATTTATTCTCCTGACTCCAGCACGCTGACCTTCTCCTTCAAACCTCCCTCCTTTTTGTTCCTGAGGGTTAGGGCATAAATTCAGGGCTGCCGTGACCCCTCTTGTATTAAGGTGAAGGAGGGGGAGAGCATGTTCTCCTGTGCCCTTTCTCAGGAAATCAGTGCAAACGTGMTCAGTACTGAGGCTTAGGACTTGAGTTTCTGCTCCCATCGGTGCACGGTGCCACTTCACTCCTGCCTCTCTYCTCCTCCCATCATTTGCTGGGTCCTCCTTTCTGGCCGGGGTTTCCTTTCCGTGTTCCTGGAGCTCCTCCATCCGAGGGGCTGCAGAAGCCCCGAGCGGTGCCCGCGTGCGATACTCGCGGCTGCCTGCAGCTCGCGAGTCGATTGCTTTGCTTGCGATGGCATGTTTTTGAAAGAGGAGTTTATTGCTAAAGTGACATGTCAGCAAATCTTCGCCACCTCTCTCCCATCTTGGAGATGGAATCAGCTTAAAGTGGGGAAAAAAATTGTCATATGCATGGATTTTTTTTTTTTATTTTTTTTTTTTCCTGAGTGCAATTTCCATTTGAGATGAGACAAGCTCCTGATTGCTGTGCCAGAGGAGGGTTTCCCTTTATAGATCTCCTGGTAGAGCCGCTGCCTGTAGTTCACTGGAGCTGTCTGGGCTGGGGTCTTCTAGGGGATAAGCATGCCTTTCTGGAGCTGTCATCTCCMCCGTAGGGTTAAGCATCTCCGATCTACCAGCTCTGGAAAGATTTAAGTCAAACAGACTTGTACCCTGCTCCTCTGGGATGGGAAGGGCTGATGAGGAGGAAGAAAGGCGAGGAGGAAGGGAGGTCAGAGCAGCCTTGCGTGTGACAGAGCTGGCCAGTGGAAGGTGGCTGGGCTGGCATTTCTAATCGCTAAGCMGGGGTTACGAAATGGTGGTTCAGTTCTTAGTCCTGCTATCAACTCCTCATGTGACGTTAGGTGCCCTCCTAGGTCCTATAAATGTGTATATTCCTGTGCGGCAATCGCAACGCTCCCTTTCTCTGGCTCCGTGAGTCATCTGCTTGCATTGCAGTCTTTTTGTGGCAGGATGCATCCCTCTGTAAGGAAAATGCGAAGAGCGTCCTACTGGAGGGCACCACAGATGTCCACCGGYGTCCTGCCCTTGCTTGGAGTTTAAAGGGGCTACTGTGAGCATTTTTCAGCTGGAGGTGCCGGGGAATTGTCGTTGCAGGGGTATACGGTGTCTGGTTGTGGTACTRCAGAGCTGCTCGGTGGGTGGATGATCATTAGGTAGGAGCTGAAGCAAAATCAGGGGTTGGGGCCAGCGACAGCAGTGCCATCGCCAACTGTGGGACAACTCACAGCCCCAGACTCTGCTCTCATCGCGACCGTGAGCTAACCGAAGCCTCGGACCTCAGCGCTTGTGGGTGGCAGCCCAAGGGATGGCAGCTGGCCTCACCTCGAGCTCTTGGCCATCCTGATGGGCCGTCCCTGTGCTGCCCCGCTCCACCTTGGCAGCGAGCTTTGTGGCAACAAGCACGCCGCTGCTTGACATTGCACGTTGTGAACTGGCGGCTCCATGCGTGTGTTAACAAGAGGTGGGTTGGGGATGTGGGTCTCCTTCAGCATGCCTAAATCATTSTCTCTCCTGTTGGCTTCACCGGTGTTGCTCCAACTTACGCTGTTGGAAAAATCCTCCTCTTGGTCTAGCAGAGTTGTTCTTTCCTCCTCGCCGACCCACCCAAACCTGCCAGTTTGAGCTCAGACACCCTTATTTTCCTKTAGGAGGAAAGGGGAAAAATCAGGAAGGAAGTAATCTACAACCACATCAGTGGGACAATGGGCTAATAGAAATTGTAATGAGATTACAGAGCCAAACAAACAAGYAAATGGGAAAATGCAATCCCACCAAAGCAACAGAGAGATTTATGCCGACAAAGGGGCTGATCCAGTGCTCATTAATGTCACCACAAGTCTTTATCCTAACTGTAATGGACTGTGGATCAGGTTGGAAGACAGCATTTTAGTCTTGCTACAATATGCAAACTGTTAACGGGTTGCACGTGGAATACCAATGCAGAAAGCCCTCACCTAACAGAAAGAGTTTGCTCATTGTTGCATGCGGCACCTTTGCAAAGCAAATGGGAAATACCTTCTGCTCTCCTTAGGTTTAGTTTTCAGAGGTGCAAGGCTGTGGAGGAGCCAAGTCTGAGACTCGGGCTTAGCTGTCTGGATGCTGCAGCGGCTGCTGAAATGCCAAACGCGTCTTAATCACTAATATATTAAAAAATCTTGCTTTAAATAAGGATTCTTCAGCTGGCAGTAAGTGGTGTTGGCTCTCACCACCAGCAGTCAYGCTGGGAAGCAGGCGTTAGTTTATATGCAAAGTGAGGATGCGGAAGAGCAGATGGGTGGGTACGGAAAGGCTGAAGGCAAGCTTGACTTTGCAGCTGGATCCTCCCCTGGAAAAACCAGTGTCAGTGAGATGGAGACAAGGTCTGGAGAGCTGAGCCTGGTCTGAAGGTGGGGACACCTTTGGGGAGAGAGCTGAATAGGAAAGGACACCAAGGGTCAAACAGGAGACGTGCGAGTCCAGCTCTGCATGTCAATGAGGACAGAGTAAATAAGGAATAAAACCACCTTCCAACATGAGCAGCTGGTGAAATATCACAGTTTTGTTGTTTTTTTTTCCCATAGATGGGAGATTTTGACCGGCTTTATGCCTGCAACCATAAATGGCTCTGACACCTGCGTCTGTTTTATCAGACACATGCAGAACCACGGACATGATCCAAACATTCATTACTTTGGATTTTTGAGTTTGAATCCCCCCCCCCCCCCTTTTTTTTTTTCATGGTGGGATCATTATTTTCCCAGCTTCACATCTTCTGTTCAGCAAAACTGGTGTGTTTTTCAGACTTAAGTTTCTCACACATCTCTGATAAGAAGCACAATAGAAAACTGTCGAGAAAAGCAAATTCTCAAAGGCACGGAAGAAGAGCAGGGCAGCTCCGTGTTCAGAGCCACTTCCAACTCTCAAGATCGTTTGGACCTACAGATAGGCACAGCACTAATATTTGAAGATATATTTGGGTTCTTACTCTTAAGTCCTCCAAATTCAGTAAATTATAGGTGTAGGGCTTTATTCCAGGATAATCTTTATTATCTTACATCCCCCTTCTTCTCTTACAGCACAAAGCTCTTGATGAGTTTCAAAGGAAGTGACCTAGGTGAAAACTTGAGCAAGTATTTTCCAAGTCTCTGAAGGTTTGGTGCATTTTTTGCATTGCAATTCAGCGGGAGCTAGGCGAGCACCTGCTTCTCGTACTTCTATTCAAAAATTTCAGACACGTACTGTTTGTTGCATGAGATAATAGTTTGGTTTTTTTTATTTCTGACACAGATCTTTTTACTAAACAATCCATTTCTTTCTTGCATACCTTGACTGGAAAATATTAGTTTAGAATTTCCTTGTGGGGAAAAAGGCAGGTTTGGGTTTGGCTGGAAAAAATAGTATTTCTTTCTTTTAATCTGAGTTTATGAGTTCATTGAAGCATCCTGTCAAATTTTACAGGAAACACTCTGATAAAGCGAGATTTTTGGGTTTAAAAGTGTCTTATAGGAAGTAGTGCGATTTTGATTTCATTCAGTCTCAGAAGGGAAGGATTTCTGGATACATGGAGTTTCACTTTAGCTGAAAAAAAAAAAATATCTTTCCCTGCTCACCTCTGAACCACTTTACATTTTGGAGTCAATTTTTCCGTCCTGCTTCATCCCTCCTATTGCTTTCTTCTAGTTGGAGGAGCTGTTCTGCTTTGAATCTGTTTATGTTGAATGCATGTTTTCCAAGGCCAAATTTCAGGCTGGCCCMTGCACGTCGTGACCCTGTTTGCTCGGCAAACTTGCACGGTGTGAGAGTCGGGGCAAAACGTGGCAGCGTTGGGAGGGAGCGGTTTGGAGGTGCTCTGATGGCGTGATGTGATTTAGTCCTCTACAAACACGAGGAGCGAAAGGTATCCGTTAGCCTTGACTTGCGTACTCGTGAAATTAAAGAAAGCCTCTCCCCCTTCTCTAGATGCTTATACTCTGTGGCAGGGCAGGATGTGGTCAGGTCAAAATCCCGTCTTGGGTTGTTATTGCTTAGTCATGGAGGTGGTTGGTTGAGGGAGATGCCTTCACTGGTGCACGTCAGCTGGGTCCCCTAAATTTCTCTGGTTGTCCTTGGCTTGTGGAGGACGGCAGCTGCAATTTCCTCGCTGGTTTAAAGCCAGCAGCATGCACACCGTTGACATTGTTTAGTGAGACGTGGGGCCCTTCACCTCAGACCACCTCTGYGAGTCTGAAACCAGCGTGCCAGGCACCTCAGGCCATTCAGAGGTCCRCTTGGTGACCTCCATCCATCCAAGTGGCACTGCCCTAAGTAGTCTCAACCGATGGCCAAGGTGTGAAGAGATCACAGAGGGATAAATCTCCTCTTGGTCCTTCTAGAAAAGACTGAAGGCTTGACGGCAGTGCATTGTGTAAGGTCGGTGGGAGCTGCACCACGAGCCCCGCGCAGGTTCCGTGGGAAGGGAAGGTGCGGAGCGATGTCCTGAGCACAAGGGGTTTGCAGCCCGCGGTGGGAATGGGAGGCTGAAACCTCCCAGGGCTCCGAATTAGTGCGATGGGGAGACGTCATCTCTTCCTCTCAGCTTCCCTTTGCAGCGCCAACTGTCAGTAATTTAACTAACGTTTTGTAAATAAATGTGGCATTCGGACAGCTGTCACCGCGCCTGTTATAAACACTCCTTTTGTCACTAAAAGCTGGCAGTACYGCTCCGTTTCCCCTGCAAATGCAGCTACCACTGCCAGTTAGCTCCTCAAGCCAGGGCTGTCAAGGAATCGCATGCCGGCCGGTGGCTGGGAGACTGCGGCTTCGCGCAGGGAGCCCAGCGAGGCATTGCCAGGGCCTGGTGCGAAGGCAGCTTTTTCAGCTCGAAAAATAAATAAATGGCCTGATCAGYGAGCAAGAAAACCCATTTGAATGTGGCTGTAGGGCTGGTAGGTTCCCAGCCAGGATCCGGGGCGGTCCAGCTGCAGTGCCGGTGGTGGCACCGGATCCTCTGCCATCTCGTCCCAGCCCCGTGGGAAGCACGGGTAGGATGAGATGGGGAGCCCGGCCAGACCTGGGCTCTGTGATGCTCCAAGGGAGCAATTTGGCGCTGGCGCCGCAAATGCTTTTTCACTTCGGGCTCCTCACGCATCACGTTTCGGTAAATTCGGTCTCTCCGGGACTGGGTTGGATTTGAGCGGAGAGCTCTGTCCTTTGAGCCCATCAGTCTTGCTCAGCGTGCTTGTCCTATTAGGAGCGTATTCAAAACCTTCAGGCAGTCTGGATGCTTCTCCTCCTAACAAACCTGMCTGGAGAGGGGATGCTGTTGTCTTTCTCCTTGCTGGGAAGTCTCGAGCCTGTACTGCTTTGCTCCTTTCATCTTTCAGGGACCCTTGCAGCTCCAAACAACCCTCCCTCCCTTGGCCCGCGGTGTTTGTCTCCCAGTATCAGGTGGTATAACTTTCAGCAGTCAGCACCTATAGCCTTGCCGTGCTGCATTGATGTGTGATGCAGGCAGTATAGACATCAGCACATGACATCTCTCTCTCTCTGAGCTGCTGTAAAATTAGCTTCATCTCAAGTGGCAGAAAATGATCATATCCTCGCTTGAGGGCGATGAAGAATATTCCTGAGTCACTGCTAGTGATGAAACAGGCAGAAAATCCAGAGTGATACACAACTGCCCACTCAGTTTTAATCGCCGAGGCCATTTGCTGCTGCAGAGCCTTAAGACGCAGCTTCCTCCTCCTCTCCCTCCCTTTCATCCATCAYTCCCCTCAGCGGCCCGGGCTGCGGATCCCAGCAGGGGCAGAGCAATTTCCCGTCCCACCGGCGAGGCTGCAGGCTSTGAGCATCTTGTGCTTCTTCGCCGTTCCCCTGGGAGGAGAGGGAGGGGGTCAAAGCTTCCTTTTTTTTAAAGCAATCGGAGGAAAAAGATGGAGCCTGCCCTCCTCAGTTCTCCTCCTTCCAGGCTGCTGATCCTGCAGCCTGGGAAAAACTCTCCTCCGAGCTCACCCTCATCTCCGCAAATTTTTCCCTGCTGCCTCCGAAGCAGCTGCTGTGTCCATGAGGACATTTCCTTTCGTGTTTCTCCCCCCGTCAGCTTTAGTTCAAAGCCATCTCTCCGGATTTTTGTGTCTTGGATAAAGCCACCCTCTTTCCTACAACTGCCAGCTCAGTGCTTGGGAAAACCTCTTGCCAAATTTGCTGGCGACTAAGGCCAAGAAAACCCTTCAAAACACTGATGATCAGAAGCAAAGAGCTGTAATGCTTCCCTTCCTTGCATATGCTCCCTGGCACCATGTTAGTGCAAAGAACTCCTCAAAGGAGGCTTCCTGCAAGTCCTGCCCTGCCAGCTTTCCCCCCCCCAAATTCAGGTGGAAGCCCCCCACGCTCCGGGTGCGGGTTGAAGGGTCTGTAAAACCCCGGCAAGGTTCACATGGGTCCTTCAGCTTGGGAATCGCCGTCTTCTTCTGGTATTCCCCGTGGCTCAATCGCCACCGAACTGGTTCAGCATCGGTTTGGGGGAAAACCGTAGCAATCCTCCAGTTTGTGCAGGCATCTGAATGAATGCTCTCTTTTCTCCAGTCAGGGCTTGTCAGTATTTATCCCTTAACCTGATTTTTAGATGTTCTCTATCCTGCAGATTTGCCGGGATATGCTATTCACACAAAACTCTCCTGGTGTCAGACTTCTGCTAGGATAGCTTAATAGCTCCTACCAAGCCTGCGAGGGGAATGAGCAGGACTGGCAACAGTACAGATGCACAGGCGTAAATGTGTCAAAGCAGGGGTTTTGCCAGCGTAAAAAATATTGCAGAAGCTCACAACCCCCCCCCCCCCGATGAATATTGCTGTACCAGCGAAAGTTTTCCGCACCGGTCGGCCAAATCTGGGCAAGTTTCCGTGAATCCCGCTCTCCTCTCCATAATCCCCGGCAGCTTTGCACGCCGTGCATTTATTTGTCAGCGCAAGCAGGTGCAGAGCTGCAGGACACGGGCTGAGCATCTCGCTTTGGTGGTTATTCCAGCGTACAGCCGCTTTATTCTCGCGTCGGGCAAGCGCGCCTCAGCGCTCCTCCTCGGCTTAATTTCCTTTTTCCTCATCTCTTCCCCAAAAAGCGGCGTCTGGATGGTGTGTTTTGGGTTAGGTTCAAGCAGGAACCCAGGAGACAAGTAGCAAAAATGAATAGATGGGTGGTAATTTGGTGGTTTTGAGTGTTATAACTAACCACCCCCGAGCACACTTGCCTTCTGCACACGCCAGCCGCTGTCACACACACCGTCCAAATYTGTGTGCGCGTATATATTTATATACCTTGCGCACGGCTAATGAACAAAGATAGATACAGTACAGGGGGAGAGTAATTCGTGCAGATACTTGTCGAGAGAGGCAGGACACGGGGATAAAGCCAGCGGGAGCCGGCACAGATACCGCAGCCATACCTGGGAAAAGCGGTACCTTGGCAAAGCGGCGGCGGGGGCCGCTTTGGGGAGAGATGGGGGGACAAGCCCATGAGTAAATGCTCTAATCTTTTCTCYGGGTGGTGCCAACTGCTGCTTATTTCTCCTGCTGCGAGTCTGAAACAGCCCCGCTAACCTCTGGCAAAATCAGGAGGATAAGGGAGAGAAGGCTGACTTTGCGGCATTTACTTATTTTTTTTTTTTTTCCCTGGCTTGGGAAGGAAGAAATAAAGTTGGATTTCAAGTGGGGTTGTTGCAGTAATGGAGGGAAATGAGAAATGCTCTTCAGCTGCCTTCTCCTTCCTCACGTCCCCATAAATAACCCTTCTCGCTCGGAGGCGGCTCGGCTCTTACTTAGAGAGCTGGGTTTAGGCTGTTATTTTTTTGCCGCAGCTCAAGGGCCCCTTCCCTTTCCTGCCTGCAGTGCACCTCGTCGGAGCCTGCTCCCTCCCAGGGCTGCTCTCCGGGAAAGCGGTTTCTCTTCGGACATGGGCTCTGGTTTTTGGGGAGCCCCCGCGGCGGGTAGGGCTGCTCCCCGGCTCTTGGGCACGGGCATCGTTGCTGGCACCTTCCCCTCTCTACCRCCGTGTTGCTGATGCCAAGGAGGTCCCAAGCAATGGTGGTACCTTGGTGTCAGTCCCGGCTTCCTTAAGTCAAATGCCAACGATGAGTGAAGTGTGAGCCTTTGGGGGGGATGGACAGCAGCAATCCCAGGTGCCTGCTCCTGGGGAGATAGCCAAAAACTGCTTAAAATGCCCACGGTACCCCACGATCCTTCCATGTCCACCCTCTTTTAAGAAAACCAGGTCCAGCTATGTGATAGCTTTATCCAGCAGTGAAGCGTTGTCCTTCTGTGGGCAAAGCAGAGCTTGCAAACTGTGTCTGGGGACCAAGGGACAAAAAGCGTCGCTGTAGAAGTGGTTTTTGATATCTCTGGGATCTTCCTCCAAGGATTTTTGGCCAGGTTTTGCATGCAGTTTAGCCACCCTCYCTCTAGCTCACTTGCCTCGAAGTCGTTCAGAGCTTCTTTGTGAATTTGTGGAAGCAAGGTGCGGGTGATCTCTCTTCCTCTTCGTGTCACTTTTCCCTTTCACCATTTCTGCTTGCTTTTGTGAATCAGATTTCGGTCAGGTTTTATGGAGGGCTGGGTGTTACATTTCTYCAACTTCCATGAAAATAAGCAAGTAGAGGTCAAGAGACCTCGTTAGTCCTCTGAAATAATGACAGAATGAGCTCAACTCTTGTAGGAGACACCCAAGAATCTGCATGGGCATTGACTGTATGCAAGACTCAAGGGAAGAGGGAGCTCCAGCCTGAGCTTGGGCGTCATTTAAGACTAAAATATGTAGGAAACCACGCGTCCTCCGTGGTATGTGTGGAGCTACTCATTAATTGCAGCAAGGAGTCCAGGTGGGGAGGGGTTGAGCGCTCCAGATCGTGTGTAAGGAAAAACCGTGAAGATGATGTTGTGCTGATGGAGACAGCCTGCCAGCCCCAGTGTCAAGGAGAAGMGACAAAAGCTCAGGGTTTCGTTCATAATGCAGCTGATATCAAATGAGGGATGCTGCACTTTGCTTGCCTGAATCGGAAGACTGCAACAGCTGTGGCATTGCTGAAACCGGCTGGCTCACCCTTCCCTTCAGTTACAAAAAAATAAAGGCCAAAGAAAAAGCAGCACAACAGCAATGACAAAAAAAAAATAAAAAAGCCAGTAACTCGCTTTCCAGAAGTTCCTAATGCTGCAACAGGCAAAGCACTGGAGATAAAAGAAATAAAAAAGCGGGGGAAAGAGGGAGCAAATGCATTTATGAGCTCTCAAACTAACAGCATGCAACTCTCATATTATTTTTTCCTCCTTAGCCTTTGAAACAGAACAACGGCCCGCAGCCTTCTCGGCAGATGGACAATGTGCGTGCCTTAACCACTTAACAGCCATTAGCCTAATTTCACGTACTGGAGCCAAATTAAATAATAAGTAAGAGGCTATGAAAAGCTGGTTTGGAGGCTGCGTTACTGCCTTTCACTTGATAACCTTCTCATAAACAGATGCTCTCTCTCTACCCTATTAACCTTGTCTGAGAGTGGGGAGGGGGGCTTTGGTGAAGCAAATAAACCAGACCTTGGTGGGGAGGGGGGAGGCGAGCCGGAGGGGCCAGATGTGGGGGTCCTCTGTTTTTCGGAGCCTCCTCTTGTTTTTTTCCCCCGATGCCCCGGCTGTGGAGGAGTCGCTGAGCAAAAGCCCGTTCTGCGGTTGCATCCAGGTCATTTTAACGTGCCAAATGATTCATCTTGATCAGCGAGCCCATCTGTACCTGCTGGGCGAGGCTGCGCCACCCGGAGCTGATTTTGTGGACAAATCTGTTTTACTTGGAGGAAAGGGGAGATGGTGCTGATAGACACGAAAGGGGAGGTGGCCCCGTGGCTCGGTGCCTAATCCCTCCCCGTTTTTGGCTCAGGCAGGGCATGGGGGCGGCTGCTGCATCCTCCATCCTGGTTGTACCACTAGCTCGCCCTTTCAGATGAAGTCATTTTGCTGCATTTTGCCTYTTTCCTCCCTGTGTTGAAATAGGAACAATAGTACTTGCCTAAGCTTTGGGAATTTGTGGGTATTAATTAGCTTGCAAAATGCTTTTGACGTTATTTTGGCGATGGGAGGGTGAGGCATTTGCAGGTGTGTGCAGGTTGCGTGTATTTTTTTTTTTTTTGCTGCAGAAGATTTGGAGGTGGCTGCCTCCCCACCGCTAACTATTGTTCTGTGCTTTGCATCTCGACTTTGGGCCTTTTTAAGTTTTCAGGGGATTATAGATGACCGTGCAGCTATTTTTGGTGAAAGGTTTTATTTATTAAAAAGCCATCTTCCTTCATTAAAAAGACACATTGATGGGAAATAGATGAGCAGCTCTATTACTGGCGTGTAGGGTGCCACGCAAGCCCGGTGCCGCCGAGATGATGTGCTGCGTGCCCTCCCTTGATGCAAGAAATATCTCTCYGTGGAGCCACCCAAAACTTGGTGCATGAACCATCCCCTCGCCTCAGTTGCGGGGTCCAAGGCCTTGGGATAGATGTGAAAAGGTTTGCTCTCGGTGCGAGATTTCCAGCAGTTCCTTGGTGCCAGCAGCAATTCCTTCCTTGTTGGTTTTCCTCCTTGTCTAAGTTGTCACGCAGGCTCTGCTTTCATATGCAAAACCCGTCCTCTGACTGGCAGGGAAGCCGATAAAGCCAGGTTTCTTACAAGTTTGCTTCATTTTGGTCCAAGTAGGAGTAAATGACTTGCCGCCTGCGGCGGGGACGTTTGGAAAGGCTTTGTGCTGTGTGGATTCTCTGAGGTTCAGATGAGGATGAATCTCATTTTTATGTGGCCTTTCCCTCCGTGGGGCACTCGCCGAGTCCCTCTCCTATACCTGGCTGCCTATCTGTACTAGACTTGCAGGTACTTAATGTCTTTGAGCCATCTGTTCCTCTGTCAAATTTAGTTAAAATTGGCCAAAGGCTTCACAAATTATTGGGGAAGATTGCTAGGTGGAGATACAGAGGCAAAGAGCACGATTGCATAAGCTCATTCCAGTAGGAGTCAAGGCTAAAAATACATCAGGGTATGTTATTTGGAGACAAGGCAGCTGGGGAGATGGGATCCACATCCAACCTTTCCCCAGTGCGAGAGATATTAGTCTTGGGTCTATTTTTTGGTACTGTAGAAAGCTCCTCCGCGGAGATGGACTTTGCTTTGGGTAGGATGTGCCACCTTACCTTTTCTTTCTTGTCTCATGAGGCTTTTTGTCCAAAATGAGCCCCGTCCCCCCTCTCCTATTCCGAGGCACTGACCCTTACGCCGAGATGCTGCGGCTGGACTTTCTGGCAGCTGTTGGCTGAAGAACTCCTCCGACAAGGGCTGGCATGGGGCGTTTGCTCGGCGGTGGCATGCAGCATCGCAGGCACCGCAGCTTGGCCGGTTAGTAGCGAGCTTCCCTTGCTGGAGGAAAGGAAAGGGGAAGGTTGTACGTGGGTAAGAAGGTCGAGCGAGCAGGAGGAGTCCCAGGTCACCGTTTCCCCCAGGCCAGACTGAACGGGTTGAGCTCTCCGCTCGACATGGRGAGCAGACCTTCTCAAGTGCCTGTCTCTGGGTTTGTATCTCTCAGTGCAGTATTTCTTAGCCCAAGTAAGACGTTAGTTCTGGGAGTGCTGGCACTTTCTTCCAAAAGCTCTCATCCAGGTGTTGGCTGGATGCGGTCCTCCTGAGTGYAAAACCCTGAGCGGGGGCCGGATGGGATTGCCCGTGTGAAATGGATGGGGAGATCTTGCTGGGGACCGTGGGCAGCAAGAAACCTGCGGAGAGGCTTCGTGCCCTGCCGTTTGGATGGATGGAGTAACCCGCTCCTATGCGTGCCACGTGTTCCCACCGCGAGCGCTGGCTAATGCGGTGCCTGCACGGCATCGTCAGGCCTTGGCCAGCGGAGCTCGATGTGCTTGTGTCGCTGRCTGCTTCACCTGGGAGTACGTTTTAAAACCAGGATGTTCCCAGTCAGATCAGTCTTAGCTTTGGGCATCCAGAAATTAGGTGCCTGATCTAAGTGGGTCTTGGAAAGAGAGAGGGGACCAGTCCATCTCCCAGAGTCCTGTCTCTTGTCATTGGCTACAGGGGGACATAGATGACCAGCACGGGCTAAGYTGAGATGAAATACATCTTCTAGAAGAGAGGAAAAGCAAAGGAACCGGTAAAACCCYCCTCAAAGGCTGGGTTGCTCTCGATGCGTTAGCATTTCTGTAGGAGCCCAGAAAAGCACGAGCAATCTGGGATGCTTGCTCCTGTAACTGCAGGTGTCTGAAATGATGGATGTCTGCATCTGAGCATGTTGTCTAGTCCCCCTTTGTAGTCGCTGGAGAGCAATGGGCCTTTTTAGGGTGCAATTCATCCCAGTCTAAGGCAGATGTCTAAAATAGGTCAGACAGATTGTGTCCTAGCAGTGCCTTTTTCTCTCCATTTGCTATAAAACAGGGTCCAAATGGCTAGCTTGCATGTTGAGGTGATAAATCCCAAYCCAAGTGTTTAGAAGAAGCCATAGGATCAAAATAGGATATGTCTAACATTGATCAGGGCGTGGTATTAGAGCCAGGCGAGGGTGTTAAGCAGCAGGAATTCACCAAGCAGAAATKGGTGAAGAAACGGGTTTTACTGGTGATTTTTTTTTTGGATCCTGAGTGCATTTGCGTCCCATCCCTCTAAATTCCAGGAGACTCAGCTAAGCAGTTCTGCATCTGGCTTGTCATTAGGTACCTCGCCCAGCAACCTGCAAGTTCATTAGTATTCTTTTTAGTGCTAACAAAATGTCCGAGCTGCATCTTTTCTGCATGAAAGCCTGAAACGCCTTAGCAGTAAGGGAAAAATCAGACTCCAGCACTATAGAGACCACCCAGCGCGGGCCCCTTCTGCCAGCAAAGCACTGTTTGTGCAAAACCACAGGAGCAACAAAAAAAAAAAAAAAAAAAAAGAAAAACCCAAAAGTGGTTGGAAGAGAATTTTATCTTTATGATTGCATCTGCAAGGGGGCCTCTGCCAACGTGGCAGTTTGAGCTGAGGATCTTCCTACCCCAGCACAGCCGTCGCTGCAGAAATCCATAGGAGTAAACATCTGCAGGTAAAGGGGCAGCGTTGAGGGTTAGGTTAGGGATGCTCCGCTGCCTCCTGCCCCTATAGGAACCTATAGGGCCGCTTGGCTCTGCTTSGTGTGTTGGGTAACGCGGCTGCAAACTCCTTTTCTGGCTGGGGTGGCGAGAGCCGAAAAGGCAAGGCAGCACGAGGGCTGTGGCTGCGCCCTGCCTGCCTAAGAGGCTTTCATTGATTTTTATTTTCTTCAATGGAAACAGAACTGACATCCATTAACCAGCCTCCCGGCCTCTCCAGAGCAAGGGATGGAGGCAGCAAAGGCTTTATTGCTAATTTTTTCTCATAGGCTCGTGCRTTTCTCTCCCACTGCTCTTTGCTAATGCTCAAGCAGCTCTGGCTGCAGCCTGGGAGATGTAGAGGGGTTTGAGAGCGGAGCAGAAGAAATATGAGGTGGAAATGAAGCTCCCCTAATCTGACTTATCCCCAGTGTGTATCTGTGTTTTGGGAGGCCCCCTATTTATTTAACCAGCTTAGACGTCCACAGATAGCTCTGTGAAATAGCCGTGGGGGAAGATGGATGGCAGAAGCCGTCTCTTCTGGCTTTATTTGGCAGCTCTGATGCTGTCGCTGCCGGTCTGCGAAGCTCTCCCTTAGGGATGGAGCACGGCCGGGCTGTGAACAGCGGGGTACAGAGTGAGCTTTTGGGGGTGTTAGCGGGCGCTGGGAAACGGGGTGCTGCTCTGCTCCCGTCAAAAGGGTTTCTTTCCTCTCTGTCTTCGTTTTGTTTAAGAGAGAGGCTGCCAGGGCTGGAGGTGAGAGATGAGAGGGGCTTGAGGCAGGATCTCGCTGCAGAGGTGCGCGAGATGCTGGTGGCTTCGTCACCAGCTTTGTCTGCATCCTTCCTGTCCCCCAGGAATTATCCCAAATCTCTGTGAGGTTCTTCAGGGAAAAAAAACTTTTTCCTTTCTCAGGATGTGTGGCAGGTAGAGGAGAGCAAAACCCATTTATGGTTGAAAATGGACTTTAATTTAAAAAGTTTTGTGAAATAAATAATATATATTTGACGCTGTATATCTAGATATGATGTAGATTTATGAAGCTTATGTATATTTTATATATACACATTTGATGTGAGATATTTAATGTCTCCTGAATTCTCAGCAGGATATTTTACTCAGTGTTTTGTTTATTTACTTTTTTCCACATTTACTTTGGGTGTTCTTGTTTCTCATCGCTAGCTGTCACTGTGCAGCTCTTCAATAACTGTGTTTTGCATTCAGTTGCAGAGTTTTCTTTGGGGGGTTGGTTTTTAATATACTGTTTATGAAGAAGCCTGATTTTGGGAATGATGTACATTTGCAGCAGAACATTTCTGCAGCGAAAGGGATGGTCTCAGAAAAACAAAGGAACATGCAAACAAGAGGGGGGAGAAAAAGATTATTGGGCCTTTTTGGACAGTGAATACTGCAGAAATACCTTTGACATTTTCCCAGACTTATTAGACAGGTCCCGAGCTGACTCTGGTACTCAGTTTCCAAATGTCTCTGCCTGGTCTGGACTTCAGCTGCTGATTTAATGGCAAAATGTCGCTAGCACCGTTCCCTACTGGAAAAGCAGCCTAGGCTCTGGTTTTTAATGAAGGAGTTGTTAATGCTATGGTGGGTGTAAAGGCTTTATTAGGGAAGGGCAGGAGCTTCCTCACTTCCTCACCCATCCCCATGTGCTTGAAAGATGCTCACAGTCCCCATGCACGCCATGCATCGATCCCACTCCGGTTCTGGATGCTGGTACAGTAAAGTTAATTAACTCGATCAAAGCACCTCTCCTGTAGATCAGGATCCTTGTCAGGATGCTGTGTCCTTGGCTTTCTGGGTGGTGGKTTTTGTTGTTCGTCTCGCCCTCGCGGGTGCTCCAGCAACTTGGTGGGACACGCTGTTGTAGCCAGCATGGGGCTGATGGGAGCACTGGGATCATACGTCCTGAGCTGGGAAAAATTCAGGTGCTGGAAATGGAAGCACTGGAAGCTGTGGGCTTCATGCTTGATTGCTTTCCTGATTGGTACCATACCCCAAAAAAAAAGCATTAGAGAAAGAATGTTTGATTTAAAGAGTGCCTGGATGCYGACACCATCTCTGTTTGTTTTCCTGCCTTTAGCAGAAACCTTGTAAAATTTTTATGAAGCATTAATGGATCGGAGATTTTTTTTCTCAAGCACGTTTTATGAGGTGAAGGTAACTCCCCCCCCCCAAGTCCAGCCCGGTTTAGCACTCTTGAGAAACGTAGGACATGGAGTGCTTTGGGGTAGTCCTCTGAGCCGTGGCTTGCGGGAAGGGCGGGAAGGGCTCATTCCCATTCCCGGTGCATGCAGTGGCGTTGTGGTGGTTGGCCCTGGAAGGGGATATGTTGAAGAAGTGAAGCCGCAGGAGGTGTGGGATGTGTTGAAAACGTGAAGGGATGCAAATGTGGATATTCTGCTCAGTGTCGTAAACTAGCCCTAAACCCCAGAGCCCTTGCGATTCGCCTCTCGGTTCGTGGTGAAGGAGGTTTGAAGGTTAGCGAATGTCAGGGGGAGAAAGGGTGAAACGCAGCATCCCGGCCATCCTCGCCTGGCAATGCGCTTGCAGGCMATACCTTGGTCTGAAGTGATGGATAAGAGGTTTCTTTCTTATCTTTTTTATTTTGTTTAAATCTTCTGCGTTTGAAYRCTGTCATCCTCCTTTGGAGGAGGAAGGCTAACCTGGCATCGGAGCGAAAACTCMGAGGTGGTGGTTTCTCTGTCCAGCTCTGCCAAGGATTTCCAGGCAGGGCTGGTGGTCGAGAGCTTATTTTACAACAGTGCCTCAAGCCATATCCCTTCAAGAGTTAGCTGGGTAAGGGGGGCAAACAAGCCCTGGCAGCAGCCCTGCAGAAAAGCATGGAAAACATCCAGCTCCGAGGAGCTTAATGGGAAGTTATTAGCYTGAATGTCCTCCTTATTGTGGAGGCTGGGCTGCCTTATCATCCTGACAGCCCCGAGTAATTGATGTCCCTTCAGAAGGAAGCCGAGCTGAGGTTTTGTGGTTGGGTGGGAGCCTTTGCTCTGCTTGACCTTCGCCTTGAGGAGCAGCTGGGCATCGTAATGCCATGGGTGCAGCTCCGGGAGCTGGGCACGGGGCRCCGGCCGGGAGCGAGGAGAGATGGGCAGGGGGGGATAGCGGAGGATGGACAGAAGGCAACTGAGGACACCGGTGGCTCGTGGTGGCATTCAGAGCTGGGGTTGCCATTTGGTCCTGTGCTCGAGTCCCGTGGCAGAGCAGCGGGTAGCGTTTCAGCATCACTAGTGATTGCTCAGGCTGGCGGGGCCGGCCCGTGGGGGCTTGCTTACTTCATTAAATCAATACTCCGATGGAGCTCACCACCTTGGGAAATTTAGAGCCSGGCCAAGGATGCGTCGATTACAGGTTAAAGAATATCTGCAGTTACCGTAGGTAATGGGATGTAAACCTGCCGCTACTACATGATGCTGAGAACATCCTTAGAGGGCTGGCAGGGGGCTGTTTCAGCTGCTTCTTAGGACTTTTTTTTTCAAAGGAAGTTTCACGGGCTGCTGCAGAAATGGTCAAGATTTGTGTCTGCGGTTCTGGTAGGGCTTTCACACGCATAGGGCTTACTTTGGCGGCAGGAATGAAAAACAAATGTCTCAAATGCCTCAAACCTTCTGTGCTGGTCCCCGTATGGCCCCTCGTTAGACTATCCTGTGCCATGTATTTTTTTTCTGAACTTTCTTGAAATATGCAGTAGCAATCAAGGCAATTAACTATAATTGCAGAGAGACTACCTTGCGAAGGCGGGACGCAGAAATAGGCAGGTAATTACAATGAGTTATAAATGGATGGTTATTTACATCAGGAGTGATGCACAGGGATTTAGTCATCGGCAGCGTGAACTGGTGGCTGCAGCAAAGGACAGTTGTCTGGGGTCATTCCTCCGAGACCCTTGCGTGCCTAGGCACCTCCCTGGTGCTCACCTTCTCCCTCTGTAACACGGGGAATACGTACTCACCATCTCGGGATCATTAGCAAGCTGTTAGGGCTTGAAGAGTGCTTTAAGAGCCCTCCGCTATCTTAAATAAAATGCAAAAGGTGATTTAATTAGGCACATGTCTGAAGCGACGTGGACTTTTCAAGGAAAGCTGTTAGATCCAATTTCTGACTCAAGCGATGCCTTGCTGGCATCCTGCTGGCGGGCGGCCGTAGCCTGCCGCTCGGGGTGGGCTGACGGCGAGTAGCTGCGCTCTCCTGAGGGAACCAGACCCATAGTTGACCCCTGCTGCCGRTCTGACCAGTGGCTTTCTCCTGGTTGCAACGTCCTGAGCCCTTGTAGTCGTAAAGGAGTTGCCCGCCTTGCTGTTATAGGGGGAGAAAATATACCTTTTGRGTTTTCTCTCCTCTTGGGTAATTCGTGGGGCAGCAAGATGTAAAGTACCCCTCCGCTGCTATGTCTGATCTAGGCAGGGTAATGCATCTGTATAAGGGCCAGGCACGTATAGCTATGTGCTGTGCTTTTCTAGGGTTGSCAGGAACCTCAAGTTACCCTGCTGCCACTTCTCTCTGGAGGATCACTTTGTAGACATCATGCTCTGCTCTGAAATGATTTTTTTTTTTTAAACTAGATTTGAAAACGCTGTTATGAACAAAGGAGGATGCCTTTTCCGTAGTAGCAACAAGCATCCTGAGAGAGCAGCCATTAAGGCAGGCAGCTCGGAGGAGCGGCGTAGTTGGTTTTGTTTCAGGAGACGAGGTACTTCGGTGGCAGGACATCTTGTGAGTTGTGTAGGCCAGTAGCCCTGGCCTCCCCAGAGAGACTTAAAACTTTTAGTGCCCTCTTGCTTGGATGTACTTAGCAATGAAGAGATTTCAATTATTTAAAGATACGGGAAGACGGGAAAGCCATTAGGAAGGGACCTGGTGCCCCCCCGGAGATGTTGCAGTCTTCTCCATGCTTTCCCTAGACAGCTTGCAGGGCTGTCTGCAAGCACCAGCACCGACACAGGGGAGAGGAGGCGTGTGGGATGAAGCAAAGATGATAACTACCTTGGCCTAAAGTTGGAGTTGGCTTTCAAGTGGCCCCAAACTTTTGTTTCGGAATTGGTTGGCTGCGTGCAACGACGGGCAGCTTGCAGCTTGGCGTGGACCCCAAAAAAAGGAGAATAGCAAAGCCCACGCAAGGCAGGTTGATCCCAAAAGAGGAGACCGGGCAGAGGGCTGTTAGCCAGCCCTGCTGCTCCAACTCGAGGTTGTGTGCAGAGGGTCAAGACGTGGTGTCCCTTGTGTTCATCGCTCYTCCCCTAGACATAGGACTTGATTCCCGAGGACAGTCAGTTCAGCGCCTTTAGGGATGCGATGCGCAGCGAGGGTCTTCCTTTCAGCTTCTCCTTGAAGGAGGATTGAGCCCGTGTGATACGCACACACGCACCAGAAGGAGATAGTCTCAGCTGAATGCATTTCTTGTGCTTCRTTGACACGTCGTCCTAGTAAGAGCCTGAATTTATGCGACGCCGGTTGAACTGCGGAGGAATCTCAAACCTCGTGCGAAGCAAGGCATTAGATACTGTCAGGTTTGTATAGGCAAGTACGGAGCTGTGATGTGCTCGGAAATGACTTGTACTCTGTCTTACACGTTGAAATCCCTTTTAACAAGACAGACAGCAGGTCAAGACAACGTTAGCCTTCCCGGTTGCTTCTCCAGGTCTCGTGGAGTTTGTTTCTACTCCTGCAGCTCCTAGTTATGATTGGAAAGGACTACAGCCTAGGCTTGGCATGCCTTCCCCTCTGATTGCCCGGTGATTCACACTGGGGARACAAGACCTAAACCTAGCACCCTCCCGGTCACCAGGTCCTGCTGACAAAAAGGGCTTCGTTGCCTGTGACACAGCTCCATCTGTGCTACTTGTCACCATTTTGCATTTTGCTGTGATTAAAGCTAGCCGGGGAGATTTCAACTAAATGGCTGCTTTTTTTTTTTTTTTTTTTTTTTTTTTAAACGAGGGAGGGCTGGCTAAAAGGAAGGTCTTTTAAGAAGCTGTTCTATACACAGAGGGGAATTTCTTATCGGAAGAGAGATCTTGGTGGTTTATGATGAAATTCATCTCGCCTACTTCAGCACTATAAAACCTAGTCATGAAATYGGCCTCTGCAGGGATTGTAGAGGAGCAAGCAGCTCATCTTTCGAAAGGTATCTGTGGCAGTTTAGAGATGTCCTCCTTGGACAGTAAAGGAAAAATAGGCTGCTAGCTTGGGTACAGATGACGAGGCACCTAGGGCTAGGCGAGATGGAGTCCTTGCCCTCCTCTCCATATAACATGGATTTAAGGGGGATCTGAGCACGAGGAAATGCGAGCTCAGGTGGCCGGGGGAGTTTTGGGCGGGCTGCCTTCCAGCCTGACCGCGGGAAAGCCTGGCTGCTGCGGCAGAGCTTGCTGTATCTTGCGCCGAAGCTGTAATTAGCTCAATCACAAAGCTGGCGGCTGTGATTTAAAACTGTACGTTAATGCGTGTTCTCCGTGGAGCATGTCGGGTTTGTTGTTCTCAGGAGCGTGGTGGCAGGTCACACTGCTGCAATAAGCTCCACCGTTTAGACAAGAGCAAACCCAAAGTTTTTGACTGCTTACCACGTTCCAGATAGTTGTTTTTTATTTCTGCTGGCGAAGGTGGTACTTCTAGTGTCTTCCAGGTTTCACCGTTGTTCATTTCTATAGTCTTCCTTCACGTCTTTTTGTTGGCTCTCTTAAATTGCCGTGCAGTTGGCATCAGATTGTTAAATACTGGGACTTTCACCCCAGAAGTGGCTGTGTTTCACTGATGGGGAAAGCAACCCACTTGTTTATTAGCTTGCGGTGTTGGATCCGTCATGATGGAAGGCGATGCACAAATAGCAAATGGGTTTCATTACAATTTTAACTGAAATTAAGGTGTCGTGGTCAGAATAGTACAGAGCAGGGAACTCCCTGGCTGGGCTGAGGACGTGTGAAGTAGGTACGGAGGGTGACCAGCAGGTCTTCTCCAATTGCAGAGTCTCTTCTTCATGCAGAGCAAGTACATTTGATTTATTACAACTGTGACTGAAAATAGTACAGGAGCAGTAGGAGAATTAAAAACATGCGTGGCATGTATATGATACAGAATAACTAATCTTTCCTGACGTTTACTGTCAATCATGGGTAAGGAGAAGATAACTAACTCTGCCTCTCATGTTCTGTGGTCTGCAGTCTTCCGTCATGAAGATATATGTCAGGCATCAGCTGTCCTTTAGTACAAGCATATTCTGGCAGGCAGCAACGTTTCAACAAATTCTTTTSCTGGAAGGTGAATCTTTGTGGAGCCCAGGTAACACATCCAAAATCCTGTGGACTCTGTGTGGAAAGGTTTTGGTCCCAAAAGAGAGGGACCCAAAGTGTCCCCGGCACCAAGAGCTGCCACGGTGGCCTTGGTGGCCACGGCGCTGTCCCCAGGAGCCGGATGGAGTTTGGAGGAAGCCCTGGTGCTGCTCTAATTTCCGTGAAGTGTTTATGTCCTACAGGGATCAGCCTCTGTAGTCAGCTGGACATGGGATCTCTCTTCTCGTGGCATCAAATTCCACAGGCCTTTTTACTGAAGAAGTAATAATGCCCTTTTAGGCCACCTGAAATCATTTCTCCATTCACACCAGAGCTCTCAAGTTATTTGGGGGAAAGGGAAAGCATGGAAAAAGACTAAGACGAAAATGGCTTTTTATTTTTGAGTGTGTCACTTGAAATGAGGAGGGAACAGACACACAGTTCTTGACGTTATAAATTGAACTGCTTAACTCAGAGTTATTTTGGAAGGAGTGTTAAGTGAAGGAGGTTCACGTTCAGTCACCAAGGTGGGAAAAAATATTTTGGGGGTAGTCTGAAGGGATTTGTTTTTCTTCTGTGGGGGGTGGAGGACGCATCTACCCAGTTATATCCTTCAAGCAAAAAGAGCCAGAGGAAAGGACACGAGGACCAGAGGGAACAGAAACAGGGATGTGCCCCCATTTAATGGCACAGGGCTGCTTTACACGCCTGGGCATTTTGGAAAACTGCTTATTGACATTTACAAACACTGTTTCCCTCATAGAGGTGCCTACAAGGGCAGAGCTARCATTACTACTATTAATAATAAATAACAGCAGTACGGTAAAATGTGTACTTATATATTCTGTGTCGTTCAGTGCATCTCCCCGTACTTCACAGAGGAGAAATTGTAAGCACATGTGAGAAGGGTAAATATGAGACAGGGACTCGTAGGGAGATGAGATTAAGATCAGGAGGTTCCTCTTTTTCCTCTTCTYGTCCCTTTTCTTCTTGGCTTATCTATTATAATTATATAATTCCCAGTTAACCGGGATCCAGGCGCTATTTAGGGCTCACTGAGGTTGGTCATTTCTGCACACAGAATAAGTCCAGGGCGGGTGAAAAAGTGGAAGAAAAGGTTGTGTAATGTTCCTGTCATACAAAACCGAGGGGGGAGAGAGCGGGGCTATCGCATTGTGAGCTACAAATAGAGCCGTTAGCGTGCCATCAGATAGCTGCCGGACATCGATAGCGCTTTATCAATGGGATAAAGATAAATGTGAAGATAAGAGAGTCGGTTTTGCCTTGAAATCCACTTGCAGTTACCAAAAGGGTTTGTCTTCATGTTGATTTCTTCATTCTGCTCCTGTGGTAAATGCCAAGTCTTGAAATGTTATTTATGGTGAAGCTAATGAAAAAATGTCCAACAGAGCCAGTGCTTCACCCAAAGGGTATGAAGATCTTCGGTGCTGTCTTAATTAAGTGAGGTAACAGGGAGACTTTGGAAGCCACCTGACAGTGTTTGGATGGCTAATTCTCTCCAGCACTGAATTAAAAATTAGGAGCATTTAATAAGTGGGGTTAGGTGCTCTCTGAGTTACGGTTTCAGCAAGATGCGCTTAAGCTCGGTCTTTCTGCCTGTTTTTGAAAGTCTGACTCATGTTTCCCAGCACTTCTCGGCAGCTGGGAGGGCATGAAACTTTTTTAGATGGGAGATAAGATTCTTGCTGTTATCACATGATTCAGGGAACTGGTGCTTTAAGGGAAAGAGTGCTAAAAATAACCAGAATTGGTGACAAGATAGTAGCAATTTTGGCTTTTTGTACCGTGAAGGACTGGTTGCCAGCCCTACGGAAAGGAGTCAAGGGCTTAATTCTGCAGCGTGGCTCTGAAATGTCATTACCCTCATGACAATTTTGGGGTAAAAAAAAAAAAAAACAAACAAAAACAGAAGGGAAAGGATAGGGAGGAGAAAAGACAGAATGAAAGTGAGAGGAARTAACGAGAAGAATGGGAAAGGGTAAATATTGCAAAATATTAAAAAAAAAAAAGGGGGGCAAGGGAAGCAGGGCAGAGCAGGTCTTGGACTAGTGCTGCATGGGCTAGGATGGTGTTAGAGGAAGGCAAAAGGAGCGAGACAGAGCAAGAAGCASAATGACTTTAATTTGTAGGCAGAGACTGTTAAGAGAGAGAAGGGAAAAAAAAGAAAAAAAGGTGATTTGGGTTCTTTTATTCATTACTAACCATAAAAGGCCCAGACTGTGTTGCCAGTGGCTTTAAAATCCAGGACCCTATTAAACCTTCCTTGATAGTAACTCAGCACTTGGAAACAGAGTTAAAGAAGGAGCGAGCGTGTGTGGGCGAGAGGGAGGAGGGATGGGGGAGCCGGCTGAATCGAGGGGAGACTTAAGGCGAAGATTTTGCCTTTCTTCTGGCGATGCTTTTGGGGGATCAAGCGGCTCAGGCTRCCTGTTTGCCTGGAGAAGCCTGATGGGACTGGCAGCATCCCGGTACCCCCTGCGAGGGAATCGCCCCAGCTGCTGCTCCCCAGAAAAGGGCACTGCTCCCCATTCCCGGGTATTAAATCAGGATTTATGCCTGCTGCTCACAAACCAGCTGCAGCTCAAGGGAGCCTGGGCTGAATGCGAGATGAGATGGGAGAGATCAGCAGATAAATGYGATGGATAAAACCAGCAGCAAAAGGTTCTTTGGATTAAGTCCTTTTATGATAAATAGCAGACGTGTTGCTGTCTAGTTTGAGGTTCACACCGGGGTAAGGAGAGGCACCGGCTGCGCCGGCCAGCCGCTTTGCAGCGAAGCAAGATCAGATCTGAGCAGTCCCCGGGTGGGACTGGGAGAGCACTGGGAGAAATGGGTAATTTCCCATGCYTCCAGCATCACCGATGGTCCCCTGGTCCCCAAACTGTCCTTCCCTGCGTGCCACTTCAGGCGCCTCATTGCCTGCAAACCCTGCCCCGCGTCCAGCTCGGGGGTGAGTTGTAATTAAAAGAGCCGTTCCCTGAGACCCAACAACTTATTGATTTTGGTGAGYGTGCGGCTGTGCGCTCCTGTCTCCTCGGGGGAAATAGAAGAAACCATTCATTTTTAAGCGAGACTCGGCCGTGCCGTGCCACATCCTCTGCTCCCTTTGACACGTGCAGAGCGGTGCAGCGGGGCGAGGAAATAGCTCCYTCGGGAGATGCTCGCCGTGCAGCCGGGGGTGATCGCAGCCCCCCAGGGATTTCCCTTCCCTGCTGGGGTTTTGTTTTGGAAAGGCAGTGGTTGAAATACRGAGATGCCTGCTCGACACCTAGGATCTCCAGGCAGGGAGCCATGGGTTTGGGGAGCCTGTGCAGCCTTAATAGGGATGTCGCTTGGCTGGGAGAGGGTGAGAAGGAAACAGGGATGTTCTTTCCCTGTTTGAGCATCCCTCCTCCGAGCCAACCTGGGAAAAACAGAGAAGCGCAGGGAACTGCCGCAGTTTGCTGTGGTTTGTGAAGTGGGTAATCAGCCCTTTTTATGAAGTCYGACTCCAACCTCTTTGAATTTCACCCCGTGTTCTCCCTGTTGCAGAATAGAAACGGCTGATAAAGGTCTTATCTGGTTGCTGTGCTTGAGGGAATCGGTGCTGCCGGAGGAGCGTGGCTGTGACCAAAGYCTCACTGGGGATGCAGCGTGCTCAGCGTGGCAGGGGGATGGAGGCCAGAGCAGGGGCAGAGCATGAGGGGACAACCAGAGAGGCATCGCTGAAGTGGCCAAGAGGGGTGGCACGAGGAAACGCGTTTTGGGGCGAGCCGTTTTCCCCATGGYGTTTGGGAATTGCCTCCTGTAGATGCACGCCTTCGCCTTTCCCAGAAGGATGCGGTGCGTTCGCAGATTGTTTCTTTGTTTGCTTTAGAAGAAAGATGACAAAATGCAAGATTAACCCGAAGAAATACGTGCTTCTGTCATCGCTTTCCCTTCCTAATGGAAATACAGAGGATCCTGCATAGTAACTAATCAGTCAGTGGAGGAGTAAGATGGTTAATGTGGCAAGAATACTCATCTCGGTGACTTGTCTGGGAGAGACTAGACAGCTTCACGCTTAGTTATCGATATGAGAAGTGGAAGGAGATRCTGGCAGCTTTGCCATTTCTGTGGTGAGAASAACATCAGGGTGGGCGGATTTGGGCATTTGGATCCCTGAAAGAAAACYCTGTAGCAGAATAAAGAGATCCTCAGGACCTCTCTCCCCTTATAATTGTGAGGAGAACCAAAAGAAATGCTCCAGTCCGCAAGGTCTCGCCCTAAATCTGATGTTTCTGTGAAGGGGCTGAAAGGARAGGACGGAATCTCATTAGCCGCCGTTTGAAAGCTTAATTTCAGGCAAGCCTGCCAAAGCGCGGGTTGCCCCTCGGAAAGGAAGCGTTAGCAAGCTCCGACGGCAGCTTTCCATGTTCAGAGCCTCGGAGAATATCTTTTAAGTATTATTTGAGGATTTGGCCTGCTGGAACAGGGCAAGCTAGAAAATCCAGATATTGTTGTACTTGGCAAGAGCATCGCGCTCCTTGCGGAGGGGGAAGGCTTTGTCCTTTGCTAAAGCTTGARCAAACTTCCATTAAGAATTAAGCGGAGCCCTCTGCATTTCAGCAGTCCCTCGCAGCAACCTCAGATGGCTTCCTTCGCGTTTGCCCTGCTTTAGCTCATGGACATCTGCAGAGCATCCGTTTTCCTAGAAAGCTTTGCATCCATCTGCTCTATCGACTTTGGTAATGGAGTTAAGACCCCCCTACTTCCCGAGCCAGGGCGCGGAGATTATCCCTCTAATATAATTAAAGGAAACCCCTCAGCTCCCAGCTGGCTCAGGCAGTTGCTGGGTGATAGAATTCGCTCCGGAAACAAAAAACTGGTCAATCTGGCTCGAGATGTAGCGCCTGCGGTTGGAGATGAATCTGGAACAGCGGTTTAAATGGCTCCACCAAAGTTTTTTCTCATTTTCTCTCGATTTTGAGGCTGAATGAGTTTTTTCACTGAGGATACTGGTGTTTTGCAGAGAGGTTTGGGGAGGTGAAGTGTCTTTTTTCCAGTTCATGGAGTTGGTCCTCCAGCTGGACCAATATGTAGGGGCTCTCTATGCCTCGCTTTTCCATCACCGTCTTGTAGTTTCAGACTTTGTGGGGATGGGACTTGGGGAAAACCCCAGGTATCGAGCATTGAGGAGGGAGGGGAGCTCGGAGTGATGCTGGCTGAAAGCTTCTCATCATGTGTTTGGCATAGAAAATTTTCCATGGGAGCATCTCTTTTTTTTTTCATCTCTTTTTTTTTTAAGGGCAAATTTTGCTCTGTAAAAGATGCCCTCATAAAAAAAAAAAAAAAAAAAAAAAAAAAAAAAAAAAAAAAAAAAAAAAAGAAAAGAAATACAAAACCGTAGAGACAAAAGAAAAAGATATTGATTTTTAGTTTGGATCCTTCCAGAGAGAAGACTACGCAATCATGCAGTCCCTGCCTGTCTGCCTTACCCACTCCTTCCCCTCTGTAGTTTTTGAGCCCTTTGGCCAATTTCTAGCCAATTTGACAGAAGCAAAGAGGTCTCAGAGATATTAAATTTCTATAAATTTCATTAAAATAGGTGGCTGGGTAGAGGGACCGGCTATTACAGCAGCCCCCCATGAGACTGGGGCKCCGGCATATGCAGAGCCTTTGTTAAACATCTAACAGTATCTGAGGAGAAAAACTTTCTGTATAAGCAATTTCAGGAGAAAAAAATATCTTTGACCGGCTCTTGCACCRTAACAGCCGCCGGGGAACCTGGCTGTAGAGCCCTTGAAGGCCRTGTTACATTTGTTCCACTGACTGTGGATGGCTTGTTCATTCAGAAATGAACTTGTAAGACCTCGAAATAGGTCACGAGCGGGATGGAAGAAGCGTATGGGCCTTGTTCGGTCGTCTCTGCACCAGAATAAATTTCAGCCGTCGAGATCYGGCTGATTTCTTCCCTCCCAGACAYGCTCTGCTTTCTTGCTTGGCTAAAAATGCTGAGCTCCAAATTGGGAATTGGTTCCGAGCAGAGCCCCGTGCGCCCGGCGGGGAGAGGGATGCGGAGGGGCGGGAGGAGGCAGCCGGGAAGGCCAACCAAAAGCTCTGTRTTATTAAGATTTTTAGATATACAGTTTTGATAAAAGCTTGCAAGTAGCAAATTTGCTATCAAGCCTAATGTAGCATGGCAGATTTTGTCTGAGCTAGCAAAGGATCACATTTGCAGCTCCTCTGAGGCGGGGAAGTGGGCTCAATAGGCTATTTTCCACATCCATGCTCTGTTCCTAAAAAAAAGGGAGAGGGGGGAGAGGGGAGAAGGAAGGGAAAATAAAGACAATTTCTCTTTTTTCACTTTACCCTGATTTTGCATGTGTTGGCTATGAATGTTAATAGCCAGTAACTTGCATGCTAAATGCAGGCTTTACCATGGGATTTATTTTTTGCTGGGTGTGCAAAGTTGCTTAGGAACACGTACAGGCGGATTGCAGCATTTTGGCAAGTCTGGCGTGTCACCGATCTGTTGGCATTTTCATTTCAACCCTTGTTTAGTGGAATTAATACCTCTCTGCATCTTTCTGCACCGTGCTAAAGCTGCTGAAGCGGTGGAGGAAGGCAGAAACAGTGTGTTCCGAAATACCCACCAGAAGTTGGTTTTGTGCTTTGTTAGTGATATCAATCAGGCACTGCCATCTGAGCTTGGATTAAAAACTATTCAAAAAGCAAAGTTTTGGGAGAAAGACRGTTGGTTCAGCAGTCACGCTGGTCCCACCATCACCCAGGTGGGAAGCTGAGAGAGATATTGTCACTGGAGTCCCATGAAAAAATTCCTACTGGATTACAAAGTCACCCAGTTTCAGCTCAGTGAGTTCGGGCCGGTTGAGCGCACACCGGTTATAGTTTTCCCAAACCCATTTTGTATTCAGCCTCGCTAGCTGGTCATTTTTGGTTTGCAGTTCACTGAGAAATGCTGCAAAGSCACCGCCTGGGCACCGGCTCAGGCTGTACGTTCCTAAATGTGTGACCCAGGCGGGGATGGGTTTCCTCACTTACCTTCTCAGAGCAATAAAACAGATATTTAGACGTGGCATGTAGGAGACTGGAAGTTTTCCTTGTGCTGATACGCTAGCATTTTTCTCATGCATGAAGCAACTCTTCTTATTTTAGGAGACTCTGACGTATGTTCTTGCTCAGGAGAGCATAGGGAGATGGCTTRTTTTTTGATGGGATCAGGCATGTGTTTTGTTAATGCCCTCTGCGATGTGCAACCAGTTTTATTTGCACCATTTGCTGCAATTCCGTGGCTTAGTGACCCAATGTGCTTCTGCCCTGGCTCGCAGCGCCAAACCCGAGCATCCTGCAACCTCTGGCTGTGTCCCTGGATCTTGTATTATCCTTTTTGCTCTTCATTCCTTTCCCCCGCTTCTGTTGGGCGTTTTGTACCTTGTACACTTTATTAATGCTCCTTTGTCACTGCCTGCCTGATGGGTTTTCTTTCTGTTTTCCTGCAGCATCCCTAATCTTACAGTCTTGGCTTCATTTAAGGCGGGGGGGGGGGAACAAAACCCTGCTGCTTCTGCTAAATCAAGTGGTGTTTGTGTTGGGAAATGAGAGTGTGATGCCATCAAACTCACTTATTCTGGAGATTGGCTAGGTTCGCATCCCGCCTGCTTGCAAATCGCATTTTGTGGAGCCGGGGAGCTCATTGCTCGGCGGCACGTCTCCCGCGGCCCGCGCCCTGCCCCTGACGGGAGGGCAGCTGCTTATTTTGCCCGATATTTTAGGAAAACGGGGGGGTTTGTCCTTTCGAGGGAGATGATAGACCTCCGTGGTGCTGCCCCTCATCCCGCGCCCCCCTCGGCAGCACCCAGCACCAGGCGCGGCAGAGCTGAGCCGCAGCGATGTCCCCCGGGGCTTCCCTGCATTGTACCAACAGGTCTTGTAAATGTACAGGACCATTTAGGCTTTTAAGACATCTGAGGCCACTTTTCATCGCAGGCTAGGCTGCTGCACAGTTTTACAGGGTCATAAAAGCCCTGACAGGAGTCATAAAAGCCTCCAATTGCACTGCACAAACCCGTGGAGTATATTTTAAGGGCCCCTGAGTTTTCATTTTGCTGCTTTTATGGGAACTCATAAAAGCCTCGATGAGCACAGCCCCTGATTGGCTCCTCAGCACGGAGGTAGTTAAAATTACAGCCACCGACAAATTGTTCCAGTCTAAATAAATCAGGGCTTTGCATGTGGTATGGGAGAGGAGCCCCGCTTTCCCCTTGCACGCCAGGCTGCGTGCGGGCAGGGACACGCGTGTGCTCCTCGTGCATTTGTCCCTGGTACCGGTGGCAAACTCCCCCCTGGTCCCCGGTGACCTTGCGGGCTCTGCCGTCCTTACGGGCACGTCCCGGTTGTCCTGCTACAAGACACGATGCATCTTGCAGAGCTTTCTGCTGGGCTGTAGGTACTGCTGCCTACACCCTCGCTTCCCTCGGGCACGGTTTTCTGCTGCATCACTCGTCGTGCGTTATGCGCGTCTGTGCTCCCACCAAACGCACACGTAGGTACCCCGGTGATCCAGCACGCCGCTGCCCTGTAGCCCTTTGGCATCACTCGGGTCCCCCGTGCCCCAGGCTGAAACCCCAGTGGCGTTACGGGTCTGTCTCTGCTTTCTCTGCACAACCAGATGCTGGACTGGCCGTCACCGAGGCGGGGACAGACCCCAGGGCACGGCAGCGGTTGCAATGAGAGCTGCTGGGGTTTGGCAAGGGGTTTTTTTTGGCTAAATTTTATTTCCATTGAGCAACGTCAGTTTGTCAAAAGGGAAATATTCATAGAAATAGCTTGTTGTGGCTTGCCTTTTTTTTTTTTTTTTTTTTTTTAACGTTACTTAGCTAGACTAAAATAAGTAAGTGTGGTTGACRTTCAGATGTGATGTTTGGAAACTACAGAATCGGACCTCTTGGTGTGGTGCGACCCAAAAACGGGAACGCTTGGGGTGGGTCCTGCCTTCCCCCGCTACCTGGGGCAGGGAAATGCTTCTCGGTGCTGGGAGTCTCATCTGCCCAGCGATGAGACTGGAGAGGGAGGGACGAGAGGGACGAGAGGGACGTGGTGAAGGTCAGTGTAGCAGGAGGAAGGAGGCGAAGCACGTGTGGTTGGAGCCATGGAGCGGTTGCGGCAGCAAGTCGAGGGTCTGGACTTCCAATGGAAACCTCCTCGGCTGTTGTCCTCTTCTCTGCACCGTGCAAGGTGATGGCAAGGTCAGGTCTTGGTTGCTGCGTGTGCACGGTGCCGCCCACCCCGAGCCCTTCCCCGTCTCTCATTTCCACGGGCATCTGCTCCTCAGCAGCCAGAGTTTTCAGCTGGGATTTTTCTACCCTTCCCTTCAGCCGGTCCTCGCCAGAGGGAGGAAAACTCAATACCAGTGGCTTCCTCCATTGCTGCGACCATCTGATTTCCCCCAGCTACGTGCCCAGGGCATGGCCCATCGTGCCAGCCYGTTGCTTGGCGTGGTCTCCAGGAGCCGCGGTGGCTCCCAGGGGCCAGACAAGCAAAGCCAAGCTCCAGGGGCCAGGCTCGGGTCCCATGTCCCCACGGAGAGGGACCAGCAAAATCTCAGCTGTGTGACCTTCCAGCCTGGAGTCTGCTTGTCACAGCTTGGGAGAGAAAGGAAGCGATCAGAAAGGTTCTCTTTGCTCTGCAAAGATAAATGTATCTTATTTCTGTCTTGCTGTAGCTTTATATAGTAATTATATCAACTACAGCTGATCAAAGCATTTGTTAAAGAGAAAACTCTCTCTCCTTTGCTTTTGTTACTGTTTGCAGCCAATTTGACAGGCTTTATATCTCCAACTACATTTTCTTTTATTTTCCACGCTTGATTTCTCTTTTTTTTCTTCCTTCCCCCTTGTTGGCACCTGGCACATAGACGTATCTCCCTCCTCCCCCCTCCTCTCCCCCTTCCYCCTCTCTCCATCTGGCTTAATAAAAATGTTTTTTAAGCCGTCCCAGGGACTCGGGAGCGAATAGCAGCAGTCGTGCGAGTGATCGATCTACCTGTGCCTCCTGCTCCGGCCGAGCCGGGAGGTGCGAGGAGCGAGCGGGGCGGCTCAGCCAAGCAGGAGAGCGAGCGGAGCAGCTCCCCTCCCTCTTCTCCTCCCCTGGCCTTCTATTTTCCGCTGTTATTGTTTCTTCAGGTGTTTATAAGGGTTTAACCTCTCACCTCCGAGCGCTTTTTGGGAGACTGGCACAAGCGGGCTGCCCTTTTGTTCGAGCCRTATCCACAAATCCCAGAAAGCACATCCTTGCTGCTGCTTTAATAATTTTTTTTTAGGGTTCTTTTTTCCCCGTTGACTTTCCATCTTTCTTTAATCTCATTTAAAAACCTCTTGCTCTTCCAATGTCTGCGCTTCTTTCTCTCTGTCTCTGTGTTATTGGGTTTATGGCCAAATGCTTTAATTTATTTGCCATACAATATCTCTTTACCACCGTTCTGGGGATACAAATTGTTTGAGAGACGTTACAATAATATCAATGCCTGGCACATCTGTTTGTCAGTGTGCAGCGTTTCCAGCTCAGCCGCTCGGGGACGGGTGGGAGGAAGGGATCTTCCTCTGCTTGAGCATCTGGGGAGATTGACTGTAATTCCCTGAGCTAAAACTTMGCTGGGATCTGGGGTTCCCAAGACAAACTGTACTGGGCAGCCCCTCCTTTCCCAATATTAGCGCCGTGGTATTTGCATCAGCCAAACTGAATTGCACCCTGATGCTGGTTAGTAATTAATTCGCTCCTTGCACAGGAAAAGGTTGGAACCAATATCGGGAGGAGGAGTTCCGGACTCATGTTTCTGGTCAAAATTGGGGAGCTTGGGTCCAAACTGTTGGGGATGGTTATGAATTTGTCGCGGTGGTGGTTTGGCTCTAGCCCTGTTGACGAGGGTGCTGCACTCGTAGGTGGGTGCAGCTCCACTGATAGCGGTGGGAAGTCATTGCTTTGCGTGAAGAACCCACCAGCCACRGGGACGGGAGCTATCATTGTACCCATTGCTCAGCTGGGAACAGAGCTGCAGAGGGGTGAAACGTCACGGCCGGGGCTGCAGAGGGTCTGCAGCAGACTCGAAGCCGATTTATTTCTGGTGATGCCTTTTAGCAGAGAGAAAACAGCTGCCGTGGGCTAGGCTGGGGGTGAGACACCAGCTTGCCTTGGGCTAGGCTGGGTGTAGCGCTGTTAAAATCACCTCCGCGGTTCTGCCAGCCAGCAATTGCCTCCCCCGTGGTGTTTTTAGCTTTCCTTATCAATGCACTTCATAACTTCTAATGTACATTGATTGCTGTCTATTTCTCCTTTTATTTCTGTGTTATGCTTGATTGCTGCTTTAGCAATAAGAATGGGGCTTTTAGCCAAAATTGTCTTTTTTGGATTGTGGAGTCCTGACTTTTTGGCTCTCTAATAAGTTTTGTGTTACGAGCCCACATTTCTCTGTTGACGTTTTTCCTTCCAGCCAATTTCTCCCATAATTTTCCCCAGCGTTGGAAATGAGTCCTTTTGAAGCACTGAGTATATATATTACTGATTGGGGCAAGCCTTTATTATCCGTTGTGAATGTAATCAGGTCCTCATCACTAGTTCCTTGATAATCACTGAGCACCAGTTCAGTCATTAATTTCGTCTTTATCCATCATGTCTTCTTTCCACGTTATTTGCTAAATAGGTTGGACGTGATTGCGACACTCGGCATCTGAGCTTGTAACTCTTTGCTTTCTTAATGTGTTTACRTTGTCAGTGTAACGCTGTCCCCGGTACTCAGGTCTGCGGTATTTTACTATGAAGGATGCTCAGCCACGTAGTTAGCCTGCATGGAGGAGATGAATACTCCTTTGTTAGACGATCACCATTGACGGTCTTTAGACGCTGATGTTTCAATACTGCCTGCCTGTGAGCTCTAATTTATTATCTCCCCAAATCAAGCTCCTCAGGACTGAGCTGTTTATCTTTCCCCTCGTTTGCAGCATGGTGCTCGTGTAGAAATTCATCCTGGTTTGTAGCTTCCCTTGATGGTCTGTGCCTGCTTGGACCAGCGCCGCTCGTGTCGGTAGCAATCCATGTGTATCCAATGGGTCTAATAAGAGATCAACAGCTCTAGAAATAGGAAACTAAATGGATTTATAGCAAAAACTTTGATGGGCCAGCCATTCCGATCACTCAGTAATGCCAATAATATCACCTTTCTTCTTGTCAAAGAGATTTTCCAGTTCCTGCGGCACGGATGGATGGAGCAGCAGCGGGWAAATGGCTCCTTTGGGCGGTATTTGCCAAGAAGGGCTGCCTTTGCTCACCGAACAGCCGCGGAGTTTGTGCCCTGCTTGCATTTTTTTTTAAGCCCTCCCCTTGCATCGGAAGTGTAACTCCGCTCTGGGGTGCTCAGAGCTGTGCTATTTTATTACGAAAGGTGCTGCCCAGCAGTGAGCTGCGTCGTGTCCGCAGGGTCGCAAGGCAGCCGTGGAAACCTCGGGGTCTCAGCTCACTCCTCTTACCCGGGGCAGGCAGGGGCAGCCCCAGCCCCGACACGCCGTGGGGGGGTCTGTGCACACCCCTCATCCCCATTAGCAGGGGAAACTGGTTTAGCGGGGTATCCTCAACAAATTAACATACCCTATTGATTGCAGGGGCTGATTAGCCGGGACGGGGCTTAGCGTTGCTGTGCTCTTAACTTTTTGGTATCCAAACCCGCTTTCTGGACCTCTCTCTTCTAGTACTGCATTGCGCCAATTAGAGAGACCTTCAGTGTCTTTCGAGAAGGGTTTTCAGAGCTCCTCTGAATTCTGCCAGGAGAAAGCTAAGGCTGCAGGTATTAAAAACCCCAGACTTTCAATTGCTGCTGATCCTCGCACCGGTCTAAAATGAGCCGAGGGATGACAGGGGTCTCAGGGGGGAAGACACGGTGACCTGCAGGATTGAGCCGAGTCCTGGCAACACCTCTGCCATCCTCCTCCTCCTCCTCCTCCTCCCCCCCCCCGGTGACATGCTGCTGCTAACTTTCTTTACCTGACAAGCTGCCGTGCTCCCTCCCGGCCACTTCTGTCTTGCGCCGTGACTCGGTCTGGGGGAGATTAGGCACTTAATATAGGGAATGATATAATATATCCTAATATATCCTTATTATTATCCATAAATTATCCATAATATAATCCTTAATTACATCAGGATTATACAAATTAAAAAAACAAATGCAAAAGGGCTGTGCAAGCTGTTCCAAGCCACAGACTGGTTTTCTAGCGATGGGGGTTTGGAACAAACTTCCCCAGAAGTTGATTATTTGATACTTCTCGCTGTGTCCTGCCCTGCTGGTAGTGGCTCTCCAYGGGCAGAGGCAGGCACCCGCTGTGGTAGTCACCCTGCTTTGGGGGGTGGCCAGTTTTGTGTCTCCCCGTTCTTGTTTGGTACGTTGGATTTTGGTCTTGGGGGGAGGTAGCTGAGGGTGCTGTTGTTGTACAGACCACTGCCGTCGGTATAAACAACATGCTGTTAGAAATCTCGGTCGGAGAGACAAACTCCACCTGGACAAACTCCAAAATGCCCCTGGACGGTGGTTGCGGCGTAGGTAAAAAGCCCGATGCCCTGCCTGCTAAAGCAGCAGGTTGGTGTGTTGTCAGTCCATCCAAAACCCAGCAACAAACCTCCAAATGGATTTTAAAATTCTTGATCGCGGCCTTCTCTCTTTTAATGCACATCTCATTTGGCGGTCATCTCTCCTCATTCTGGCTCATAGTTTCAACTTTCCTTTCTCCAGAGGCGTCAGCCCCTCTGGATAATCATAGAATCATTAAGGTTGGAAAAGACCTCTAAGATCATCAAGAACATCATAATGTGCCCTGACGGCTCCTCTTAGCAGAGCTTTCAGCACCGGTGTGCAGGGCTCTGTGGAAATGGAAGAAAATCCACCTTGTAAGTGCTTTTACGGGCTGAAAACAAACTGCATCGAACAACCAGCCCTAGCACCTTCTGCCATCCCCAAAGCTGAGCAAAACCTCGAGAGGCTGAAAAACATACGGTGGCTGAGCTTTGGGATTTTTCTTCTCTTTACCCTCCTTTTCTTTTCCCCCACAGTTGTGAAAAATGAAGGGCGCGGGAGATGTTTTACTGAGAGAAAATTGGGTAGTCTCCTGGGGAAGCGGTGAGAAACGAGGAGCGTGGTAGCATCTGCTTTGTCTCATTTCTTACCCCGCCCCCAAGTCCCTCAGCCCTCCCGGGGCAGCGAAATGGGCTGGAGAGCTGGGAGACCCTTGTGCTCTCTGCACGGGCACGGATGGAGCCGGGACGAGGCGCAGGCTGTGCCTCCAGGATGCCTGGCGTGCATCTCAGCTTTGCCAAATCCCCATCATTTCTGAAAAGATTAAAGCCTCGCTTTTGACAATACCCAGGTTTTCTGCTGGTTTCTCTTCTATTTTTCCCCTTCTTCCTCCCGCTTTCTCTCCCCTCCATCTCCCCGTGAATCTGACGCTCCTCGCTGTCATCCATCTCCTTGCTGTACGCACACAGAGAGGGTCCTTTCTGTTGTCCAAGCCTCGGGAGCTTCTTTTTTGTTTTAATTAAGAGCAAGCGAAGGCAACAAAGTGATTTATAAGGGGCAGCATCCAGCGGTGGGATGCTAGGGCAGGGGTGCAGAGCTGGGTCGTGCCCGTGCCGCCGGGAGGGAGCTGGGTGTGTTCCATTTCTTTTTATGCCTTCTAATTTCATCGGTTGTTTTAGGATAATATAATTTACTTTGTTTTTAATACAAGGGCTGCATAAGCTACCATCTATAATATTTTGTGGACCCTGACATAAATTTCCATTACGGCGCGTATTAAAAACTCTCTTTATTGCCCTGAACATTCCCGGTGCTCTGCAAATTTGGGTTTTTTTCCCCGCTGCCTTGTGAATTCACTAGATTTATACCTGCCAGGAGTCTTTTGGAGGGTGATGCTTGGAGGCAGGGAGCATCTTTTTAATCTCCGCCTGTACAGTGGAGCTCATGTCCCTCGTAGGGGCTCCCAGGCCACCTCGGCGTGAGTAAGCAGAGGAGAGCGGCAAGTCCTGCTGGGACTACGCAGCCGTGAAACACGCTAGGATTAAAAGCTGGAAAAGCTTTTATGAAACATGTGTGTCTGTCTCTCCTTACCCTGCCCCCCAAACCAAAATATTTCCCACAAGCGCTGTTGTTTTATCAGAGCAGGGCTTTTCCTAGAAGGGACTTTTTTATTCTGCTCGGTGTTCGTGCGGTGTCTAGCCTCGCAAGATCCCGTTCTCCATGTGTTCGTAGGCATCCTTCTAATAACCATGATTAATAATGAATGACAACCATTAAATCACTTTAAATATCTACCAGCAGCGCGATGGAGACCCTTTGCTTCCCGGCAGTGGTAATGCCATCCAGGGGCGGATAAGCACGTTGCTCTCTCTTGTGCCACGGCCACAAAAGGAGGGACCCCGTAGAGGACCGGAGTAATTTGTCTGGTTGTTGTTTTATTTAGCAGTAATGCCTGGAAATGCGGGGTGTGAATCGGGAGAGAAATTCCCGCGTGGGCTCTACGGGTCCGGGGTGCGTTAGTTCCTCGCGGTGCGGACGGCAGCAGCTGCTCTGCCTTTGCAGGCTTCAGCTGGGTGAAGCTCGCTGTACGGCAGCTTTACGCCCGGAGAGCGGGTTTCCTGCGTGCAGAAATAATCCGGATTGTAGGGACCCGCTGTGCTTGTGTAAGGTGGTGAACCGCCGTCCAGGAAAGCCTCTGCGCCCATGAACTTTGTATCTGATGTATCCCTTGCCGTAGTCCCCGTCTCTTGCTCTGATGATGGACCATCTCTCTATGGCAGGGTCCGAGTGATGCTTTAGCCCTGTGCGGTTGAGCCTGTATCACCTCTGCCTCTGCTCCAACAAAGTTGGGCCATGCTTTCCAGCTTTATCCCATAAATATGCCCATATTGATGGCAAAAGGATGAAGGATAGCCATCGGCGGAGCTGTCAGGACCCCTCAAAGGTTAGATCAGCCGAGGGGGACACGTGTCCCTTTTCTTCTCACCCAGGATGGTGAGGCTGCCGTCCCCACGAAGTGGGACGAGGTGCCTCCCAACCCTCTCCAAGCTCCCCGCACCCGTGGTAAAATCCAGTGCAGAATTAAGCAAACACTCCCCTGTTGTACCCCTGCCAACCCTGCATTAGCGAAGCAAAAACAAGAGGAGAATTTGTTCCTCTCGGCTGCCGGGAAGCCAGCACGCTCATGTGGCTGAAGACAACGGCCAGGATTTTCCACTGCCCTGCACCTTGTCTTTCTCACTCCTGTCATCACGCTCATTTGGTCTTAGCATCCCGSTGAAGTTCAAAGGAGGCTTTCAAAGGCGAGGCACAAATGGTGCCCAGATGCTTAACTTGCGGTGGCTTTCGGAGGTGTCTCCGTGCCACGTGTGCCCGGGGGAATAGCAGAACGACGGCATGGGAGGGGGGAGACGGTACAAATAAGAAGCTGTTGCTTCTAGATGCTCAGYGGAGTAGAATGAAATGAAAAGCCTGTCTCGCTGTGATGAATTCTCCTGGTCATCGTTTCTGACCACAAGCGGTGGCTGAAGTGGGGCAGAAGGAGAAATGCTGAAGCATGCCTAGGTAATGGTGAGTGAAGGGCGGGAGTATAGAAGAGGAGTGGATAAATTATTTAAGGTACGATCATTAGAGCAACAGGGGGGCGGGGAAAAGCAAATGTGTTTTGCTTTTTGCTTCGCTTGCAATATTGAAAATGGGAAAAAAATCATTTTGGATCAAGCTGGAATGAAACCTTAATAAGTGACGGCTGAAGGAAAATAAGGGAATTGATGCTAGGCTGACTGTTCCTCATTCAGTGAGAACTGAGAGAAGCTTTGCTCGAGTGTTTTCGTAGTGAGACAGGCCAGAAGACCGAGAGAGCAGCAAAGTCCTTTGAGATYGTGCCTGCAGCAGTTTGTTCCTGGCAGTGCTCTCGGTCTGGAAAACCGGGGAGAAGAGCAAACTCCTATTGCCTTTCCTTCGGGTGGCACCTCGTGCTTTGCACGGAGAAGTCCCCAGGTTTCGGGCAGCACGCTGAGGCRGAGGACGCACCTGGGATGTGGCTTGGCAGGGAGAGCATCGCTTGAGTCCCTGCTCCATTGGTGGTGGGCTCCTCTTCCTCGTGCCATGTAGCCAGGCTGTCTGCATCTGGCTTTCTCCTTCCTTCTCCCCTGCCACAGTGGGAGACTTCCTAGTGACAACCGTCCCCCTTTTCTGGACTTCTCTTTTAAGGGATGAAGCTGCTACCGTCTCCTGAAAAGCACGTGATGCTTCTTCCCATGCCCTGGCAAAGGCGATACTGCAGGCTCTGGACAAGTGCTTTTATAGTCTTTTAAGATTTCCAGAGCCACTCTTGGAGGGCGGTTAAGACCTTCGGCTGGTGATAATTGGATTTGTAAGACAGTGCAACATGTGATAAAGTGCTCTTGTTGGACAGGATCCCAGTTTTCTTCTATCATTTCTATTAATGTGATAAATGTCGCTGTCTCAGCTGATAGGGCTGTGTTGGGTAATAAGATTGGAATCAGCTTTGATTTCTCCAGCTCAGTTCTGCATCACGGCTCAGCCAGAGCAGGCAGCGAGAGACCTGGCAGAGGTGCCCGTCGGTGGGGCAGGGAGATATATGCCTTCACGCCGTGCCGTTTCCTAGCTGGCAGGGCAGGAGATGAGGAGATGGGTCCAAGGCAGTGGCTGCAAGCTTTCAAAGCCGCTCAGCGTGGAGCGGGTGAGGAAGGTGGCCTTGGAGGAGCTRAAGCCAGAGGGTTAGATGTGTCAGGCAATGAAACCTCTCCTAATTAAAGCTGATGGCAAACAAATGCGGGAGTCTGAGTACAGCTGGGAAGCACAAGTCCAATTTGGAACTGAGCAGCTGTGAAATTGGACCCATCGACCACAGCTGGGGCTGGAGGAGGAGAAACGGGGGACTATGGCTGGGTGAGGGGGGAAATCAGGGCTGAGAGGAAGCCGTTACGGCTAATAATAGGTATTATTATTGCTCCCCATATGTCTTGACCTCCTATAGTCTTATTCTGCTGCTTGGGAGTTATGTAGCTAACCAGGTCCTGGACTATGGATGAGTAGGTGGAGAGGTGGCACTTTGGTAGCCCAAAGTTCTCCGTCTCCTCTGAAATGGTGGTGGTAGCTAAAATGGGCAAAAGCTTTCCTGACATGTAGGCTGTGCTCCGAGGCATCGTGCTGAGGCTGAAAAAGGGGGACAGGGTGGGGGGTTTTTCCATGTCAAACCTCCAATCTGTCTGAGAAGTAATGGTTACTCTTGTTCTTTGTGTGAATATATGAGAGATTTCTTTTTAAATCAAAGAATCTTCCAGTTGGAGATGTTGTTTTCCCTGTCCTTCTCTTCGTGTCTCTCCCCTTCRTTCCTCTGAAGATGTGCTGTGCTTTACTGTGGCTATTCCTTGGGGATGGGATGTGTGTACTGGGCAAAGTGCTTAATAATGCTGCAGTAGCAATCCAGTGGGCATCGTGCTGTGGTTGAGCAGTAAATAGTTATGACATTCTGCTCATGTTTTTTTGTAGGACCCATGCTTTTTCTTGCTAAACGAATGCCAAATTAAGCCTCCTTCCCTCTACAAGGGTGGTTTGAAGAGGCAGCTGGAGGCACCAGCCTTTGAAATTAGGTGGCAAACTGAGCCACTGTCCATTTCTGCTCAATATTTTGTGCAAAATGAGGGCAGCGGGAAGAGGGGGCAGTGAGGGTGCTGTGTCCAGCCTCCTGCCTGCCCCTCGCAGAGCCATTAGCCCTGCCGAGAGCCACGTACGGGGACAGAGAGCTGCTCGAGGTCCTTAAAACATTGCTGGGGTTTGGCGTGGAGGTAGCTGGCGGACAGAGGCAAATCATTAAACACCCCCCGTGTGCAAAGTCAACTGCACGGACTTTGCTAGCCACGCAAGCCGAAATCGCAGCCGAAGCACAGGGAGGCTACCGCAGTCATCATCATCAGCATTGTTATCCTCAGGTACCCTTACTTAGAGACCAGCTGTTTGCTGCACTCAAAGGGAAAGAGGAGCACACACTGTTCAAACAGCCAGGCAAAGTACCCTGGGCCTGCTGAGTCCCAGTTTTGTAAATGTTATTTCCAATCTTCATTGACTTCCCGGCGTGTCCTTTCCACTAGCTCTGATTGCCTGCCTCTCCCGCTTTGGGAAGCTGGGGTTTTGTCCTCTTCGTTGATTGCTCTGATCTACGCAAAAAAGGAAGAGGCCAGCAGGCAGCAACAAAGAAAATCAAAATTTAAAATCATAATAATAATGATAATAAAAAAAATTAAAAAAAAACCCCAAGCCCTAAATTATCTGCCCCGTTTGTACCGTCCACAGCTTGGAAGTGACGTACTTGAGCACTCGAACCGAAGCCGCGCGGGCTTGGGCAAGGGCTGCAGAGAGCAAGAATTGCAGCAAACTGCTCCTGTTCTGGGGTTTTGGAGGCGAACTGTGGCTTGCGGGTTTGCTTTAGCGCTGGGAGGAAACCTGGCGAGTCTTGCAAAGGCCTCGAGAGCCGAGATGCTTGGGGTTTGGCAGCGTCAGCGTGGCCCGACGTGCGTTGTGGCAGGAGATAAAAAGACTTGAGAGGAGGAAGCTTTGCCTCTTCCTCCTTATCTTGCTGAAGGTGCATCCCTTCGATAGACATCTGCTCGCGGATGGGCTTCACCCGTCCCACGTTAGCAGTCCCGCCCCGTCACGATGGGGCAACCAGAAGGCTTTGGAGTTGGGTTGTGCGTTGGGTTTTGCTCGGTTGGGTTTGGAGCCGGCTGCGAGCGGGCAGCAGCAGCCCCGGGGACTGCTGCGGCCGAGCAGAACCCACCCCGGGTCTCTTATCGCTGCGGGGCCTTATCTCCGCTCATTCCTCACTGTCAGCCGTGGCAKTTTTTGCTGGGGGAACAAGTGTCAAGTATACCCCAGAAATGTGCTCTGCGAAGGACGAGAGATCCCAGAGCGGAATCGAAAAGCAGCTGCTTCCTTATTACACCTGGCCTTGGTACCCAGCGAGTCCATCATCATGTTGTCGGGGACTCTGACACTTCATGTAGCAGAGAAATCCTGCCGGGTATAATCAGCGTTAGACAAGSAAAGGGATGCTGCCCTGCTTTGCCGAAGAGATGGTATCAGCAGAGGTATCRCAGGGTAACGATTTCCAGCTGCTAGATAAAGGCCAGGCAGAGGGACGATGCTTAGGGGCTGCGAAGCCCTTCTGCCGCTTGCCAGATGTTGGCAAGCCTTGCTCCCACCCATCACTATTTGCACCGACTTCCACTTGCCCCCTGCATCCACTTGCTGGGTTTTGTCAAGGCTCSGGGAGGTGCGTGTCTGAGTGTGCATGCACCCTGGCTGCTGAGCACCAGCCCTCCCTCGGTCTCTATTTTAAGTTTTTCTGGGGGCTAGTGTGTTTTATTGCAGCCCTGGAGCAAAGGAGTACTCCTTCATGTAGCAGTCTATGTGCCACAGTGCAGTCTTTTTTTATTATGATTATTATTATTAAACGTAGGATTTTTAATCTTGAGAGAACGGATATTTATAATTTACCACCTAGGGCTTGGTAATTAATATTTGTGTAGAGCTCTCAGCGATGTCTTGGGTGTGAAATGTATTATATAAATAAAGACCGTCTTGCAAGCAGCAGGGGAAGAGGGGAATTAAAAAAAAAAAAAAAAAAAAGGTTTCTGCGACGTTTGTGGGAATAGGTGAAGCTGTGAAGTGATTCAAAGTCCCCGGCACCCAAAGGGGCCGTGGGGAAAAGCTGTCCGGGATGCTGCGTGCGTAGGTCAGAGGCTCCCATCGCTCCAGGCYGGCAGGCTTTTCAATCTGGAGGCTGTTCACCGCACGTGAAATGAATTTGTGTTCTTACACCGGTTCCTAGCAGACCATAAAATATGATGCACTCGCGGGGTCTTTGGCTGCTTGTACGGAAAGACCGGTGATTAAATGGGCCATGGAGATTGAGCTGCGGTGGAGGGGCTGCAGCGAGGGTACCGTCACCGCCGCTGCCGGGATGCTCGGGTGGCTAAATGGGTCCCTTCTCCCCATCCCCGCRCCCCTTCGAGCTGCAGAGGGGCCGTGCTGATGGCCAAAACCTGCCCTGCCAAATCCATAGGGGGAAGACGGGGTACCGCAGAGGAGCGAAGCGGGAGAGCATCCCTCAGACACGGTCCCTGCACCTTTGGGGTCCTCTGGGAAGTCAAGCGCGTGAACCCCGCTGTCCCTACCAAATTTCCACGCTTTTCAGATCAAATTGTCCTGGTGGCACCAGGAATGAGCAGGAATGGGAAAGCCCAGCCGCCCCTTGCGAGGTCACCAGCACCAGGCAGCTTTTGGGGGGCATTAGGGATCCCTGATGTGTAGACGTGGCTAAAATACTTTTCAGCAAAAAAATGTGCCTATTCAGAGTTTGACTTTTAAAAGAAACCCACTAAAATCCTGAAAAAATGTGGGAAATAGTTGCAAACCCCACCCCAATACCTGCATGTCTTTGCACGCAGGAGCCACTCACGGGGGTGGTTAAAAACTTCCATCYGGTAGATCCCATTACAGGTTTTCCTGATAATATTCATTTCCCTGGAAAAGGGAGGTCTGGGTGCACTGGAATTATTAACTGAACTAAGCTCAGGCCAGCAATTTTGGGTTGGTGAAAGGAAAAAACAATCTAGAAAAAACATGTTTCATTTTCCAGAAAAACATTTGGATTTTTGTTTCAATTACAGTTTTTTGCTTAAAAAAAAAATGTAACAAGCTGTTGTTATTAAGGTTAAACAAAGGCGCTAACTAAAAAGAGAGAACCTGACAATGAAACAAAACCTTTATTTTCTGGTTGAACAAAATATTTAATTTGACCCAAACAATTTTTCACCTGATTTTTCACTTCTGTCATAAAATCAATTTCCTGCATAGCTCTGTTCTCCCAGGCTGCCGGCGTGATGGGGTCAGGGAATCCTTTTTGCCTTTCCTTTCTTTGTCTTATTTTTTCCTTTCCCTCCCTTTTTTTCCTTTTCTATTTTTTCTCCCCCCCCCCCCTTTTTTTTTTTTTTTTTTTTCTTCCTTTTTTTTTTTTTTTTTTTTTTTCTTCTTTTCCATTTTGTTTGTTTTTTTCCCCTTTTCTCTTTTCCTCTCCTCTTTTCCTTTCCTTCTCTCTTTGAACCTCTTTGAACTGCGCTAATTATAACGTAGCTCTTATGTAACTAATATGTGCAGGTAATATTGTGATTATATATAGAGAGCCATATGGTCCTGTGCAGTCACTTTCAGCATTGTTAAACCGCTGAAGCGGATAAACTCCATGTCCGTGCACAAAGTAATTGCACAAAACTAATTTGTGTTTGCAAACAGAACTGAAATTAAGTATGTAAATAAGCAGAGCTGCAGACTAAATATTATAGTAGGGAAGGAGGGGGGTGGGGAGGAGAAAGTGGAAACAACTTCATAACTGCAAAGTACAATCAGTGCATGAGAGGGAAATGGGAAGTGTTTATAATGTGCAGAGAGCTAATGCTGTGAACAACTGTTAGAGGGTTTCAGGCTATAAATCCCGCGTGTCTCTCCTGCCCTAGCCCTGCCTCCAGCTGCAGCACCAGCTCCCTCGTTCAGGGGGGAATAGGTATATGTTATATTTAATGTTTTCGCTGGGAAATAGGCACAGTTTAACTCTGTGTCGTTCGTTTAGAGACTCTATTTTACTTAAAATTTTTTTTAAAAGGAACATTTTATAGCCTAGGGTGAGCAGCGTGAGTAATGGCTGCAGGCACACGCTTCTGCCACACATAAATCGGCTTTGAGCGTGCTCCATTTGGGGTCAGGCAGCAGCTCTCCCCCACCCAACGGGCAGAGACGCCCCTGCCCACGGGGCTGCGAGCTGTACGCTCCCCCCCACCTTGGGAAGAGGCTGGTTTTTATTTTGGGGGCTGCCGGCGAGTCTTGGGTATCAGCTGCTGGGTCCAGCAATAGCCAGGTAGCGTGGGCTCTGCGGGGACGCGTCCCARGGGGATGCAAATGGCTTTTTGCAAGGCTGTCAGCGGGGAGATTGGGGCACGGGGCTGCGTTCGTCGCCCGTGAGCATCCCAGCAAGCGGGATATTTATGGCAGGCAGGCACTTTGCGCCGACTCGAAATGCGGCGGGGTGCCCGAGCGGGTCCCAAGCCATCCTTACGCGTGCCATGTCCCCAAAGCCAGCAGAAGTGATGCTGGCRGCTGCAGAAGGAGCTCTGCTGGGTCCCTCAGTCTCCCAACCGGCAATGGGAAGGTTCCCTCTGCTGGCAAACGCCRGGCTCTGGCCCCTGAAAAGCTCTCGGTAATTATACTGAGCCGGTGTAAAGCCAGAGGAAGGGTTTAATTGCAGAAGTGCTTGGGAAAACGTCACTGAGCGTACACACGTGTAAGATGCTGTATTTACCAGGAGAAAAGGTGCTGGCGATCCTGGCTCCTATATAACTATGTTAAAGGCTTGTCTTGGGAGTGGAGGAAGAGCTCGGCTTCTCTCTGCAAGTTTTTGCTTCTTCTAAAATKGGCAGCGTGCTTGGCTCCCTCAGATGGGTGCTTGCAGGTGACTGTAAAATGGGTTGAAATCTGCCGGTGGAGGCACGCTGCGCGAGTGCAATGTCATTATTACTGCTCTCATCATTAATGGTAATGTCCTTGTCATGAAATCGGTGGATTTCAGCTCTGTTAAAAAACCAGAGAGCTTAAAAAAAAAAAGAAAGCTACCAAGAAAATAAAGCGGAATGGCTGTTTACCAGATGGATAAGGGGCAGAATTGCTTGAGGGATATTATGGCTCCTTGTTTTCAAGATGGTGCAAAAGCACAAGGTAAAATAGATACATTAATTGATAAATAAATAAATACTCCTCGAAAACAGATGGGTCCCCTTGAGCCCAAAGCTCGCTCTCTTTGTTTCTTTTCCAAGCTCGCACTTCAGAACAGCCTAAGAGTTTTGCATGGCACGCACACGCGCGCTTCTCTGCCGCAGTGTGTTGTCAGCGCGTGGTCCGTACCGGGTGGTTTTGCCACAGGTAATACATCTGAACTGGCTACAAGTCGCCGAATTTCTCTTCGTCATATGGGGAAAATACCCCTGCAGCAGCCTGCACGCCTGCTTCTACTTGGGTTTCCTTGCCCTGCTGCAAAACTCTGCTCTTCTCTGCAAATAGGATGCGATTCTGCAGCTTGGGGGGGGAACCACGGTGCTGTTCCCCAAAGCCCCGCTGTGCATGTGTAATGGGCTTTTGCAGAACTTCTGCAGTGTGATCTGTTACTGGGAACAGCCCGTTTGATGTTTCATTTCTAGGATGTATGGCTTGCCGCTCTCGGTCATCTCTCAAGCTCCTGTCTCCTTGCGGTGAATCAGCAGGATGGCGTCCGGGGCATCTGCAGGAGCTTTTCTGAGCTCTCCGAGTGGGCACGCTGGATGTTTCCCAGCAGCAAATATGAGGGATAAAYATAACCCTATGCATGCTTTGCCTCAGGAAGGTTTATCTTTCAGCAGGCGTGAGGTTGGGYGGCTCTCTGGTGTGGTTGCTCTGGTAGGAACCAGAGGAGGGTCTGGTCCTGTTGAAACTTGTGGAGCATCCTCAGGTTTAGCTGCTAAATGGCAGCTCTTGTGCTAGAGCCGCAAAGGCAGAGCTAACGCCTGACCTTTGGTGTCACTCTGGATTGCTGCACGTCGCCCAGGTTGAAATTTAGCTTTGACTTGGCTGAATTCGGGGAACTCGTYGCAGATTTGCTGCTGTAGGACGGGGATCAGACTCCTCGCCTTGCCCTACGCCGAACCCCAGCCTGCAGTAGGCAAGGCTTTGGGTTCGGTAAATGGGAAGGTAGAATTTCCAGAGCTGCTGGGAGAGGCTGCTGTGAGGCTGATTTCTACCCTCAGCCATGATCATTTTGTTCTGTTGTTGTGCAAATGTTTTAAAAATAACTAGGGAGAAAAAAAATGCAAGTGCAGGGGGAAAGCACTGATAAACACAGCCTGAAGTGCTGTTACAGGCAGACTTTAGAGCCTGAAATCACCTCAAATGTATTCTGAATTACCTTAAGCATATTTAGACAGATCTATTTTTCATTGCAGGACATTAATGTACTGACTTGGGGGATTTTTTTTCTCCGCACAAACATTTCTGTCGCATGCTGTGAGGAAGGAGTAATAACCCTTCTTAGCACCAGGACAAGAAGAAAGACTTTGCAAGGGAATGGCTGGGGAGAAAGTTGGGGGCATGGCTGCGAGTCTGGACTCTGGGGGGTTATTTTTTGCAGTGCAAACCAAGGCAAGCTGGAGCTTTGGAGCTGATTTGGGCTCTGGAGCCTTCTCCAACGAGGCCGAGTCTTGATTTTCTTACCTATCTTGTACGGTTTGTGAGGCTGCCGAGCTCTGTGCAGTATTTGTATCCCTAAAGGTTTGTGAATTCCTGCGATCTCCTTTCCATGGGTTAGGATTCGAGGCGCAGATTGTATGAATTCATATTAATAGTGGCAAATTAGCTTTTTCTCCCAGGCTCTGTGCTGTTAGGGCACCCTCCCTCTGCCAGGAGCTCTATGCAGATCTCCGGATGAATTAAACAGGAGCTTGAGCATCGTGTCTCCCAAATCCTGGTTTTGCAGCTGAATAAGCGGGTTGAGGTTGCAGCCCCTCSAGCTCTCGCTGTGCCCGGCAGCGGGAGGACGTGGGAATGGAGATGCTCTGCGGGGTTGGATGGAGGAGGAGGAGGTTGCTGGAAAAAACCAGTGCAGCTGGCCACCCGGAGACGGGTGGGAAGGTCTGTCTGAACAGCAGGTGAGGGGCAAGAGGAGCAGCACGGCAGATGTTGAGGGGCTGGCCCAGGCAGGTTTTAGGAGAGGAGGAAGCAAAGGCAGGCGGACGAGACGGGCTTCTCCGGCGAGCAGCTCCTCCCTGCGCAGCCTCCTGCCAGGCTGGCTCTGCCGTGCCGGGAGGAGCTTGGCAGGGGGGGAAGAAAGGAGGAAGATTTCTCCCGCTTCGTTTGGTAGCTGCAGCTCCTTGGGCTTTGCCTGGAGCGGCTCGAGGGAGGGGATGGAGCCAAAGACTTCTCCTGGCTTCTGAAGGAGAAGTAGCCCTGAAGGAGACAAGCCGAAAGGGGTATCTCCCTCCTCCTCTATGGCTGGCTCGCTGCCTGCTTGGAGTAACTGTAAACCTTCCCTGTGTCCTTATGATTAATGACTGAGGCAAAGAAACACCACGGCTGCTGCTCAGCTCCTGTGGTCAGCAGCCTCCCACCCATGCTGTGCCTGACCCCGGGGAGAGCAGCCTTTCCTCAGGTACAGGACCTGGGGTGATCCTTGAATAATATCCTTGGAAACCTAGCAGCATACCTCGGAGCAAATACCCCTCTGGATAGCTGGGAGTTAGATGTTGCCCTTGCCAGCGAGGATTTAGGTGTGAAATCAGAGCAGCTCCTGCAGATGCCCTCTGGGCAAAGGCTGTAGCTGGGGGTGAATGCCATGGGAGATGGCTTGGCGCGTCCGTGCTGTCCCCAGCACCGGGCGGGTGTCCAAGCAGATGACTTTACAGCAGCAATGGGCTAGTACGGAGATGAAACCGGGCAGAAGCAAGGTGAAATCTCTCCTACTTCTTCCTCTTCCACTGTTGCTACTCCCCCTCCTGTTCCCGAGGTCGTACTGCATTTCCGTACTCCCTCGCCTATGGCATGGCTGTGTCCTGGGGTCCTTCATGTAAATGCTCGGTTTCTTGTTTGTGGAGAGTTAAGAGGAATAGTATTGATGGGAAAAGTGTGGGATTTTCCCCTCATCTAGATACTTTCCCAATTAGAAAGGAAGATGGAGGTGTAGAGCAATGGGTAGGTTTAGTATTCTGCTCAAAAACCTCCTAAATGTAGAGTCTTCCTGCAAGTATRATTTAAAGAACGAATGGCAAGCAAAAGATTTTCCCATCTTTTAATCAGTKGTGCTGTTCATTGGCCAAAAGTTGGGTTGCTGGTTGGTTCCAGCCCAAAACAAGGTTTGTCGGCCTTGCATTGCCCTTAGCTCCAGCATTGCCATGCATGAACCTCCAAGGCTGCAGCCGTTGAGYTCTGTCCGATTCTCATCTCCTCCGTGGAGCCACGTCCATGGCAGGGCTAACGGGGTACTCTGAACACGATAGCGACTAGCTGAAGAGGCTGTTGGATGGGGATCCACCTCCCTGGCTTCGGGACCCCTGATTTGAAACAGGCCTGCAAATGAAGTAAAAAAAAAAATAAATAAATAGAGTGGTGTTTTGTTTTGTTTTGTTTTTTAAAGTCAATAAAGCCTTGGTTGTCAGAGAGGAGCGTGCCCTTAAGCTGGTGACCTTGGCGGTTATCAGTGCTGTCGGAGATCTTTATTGCTTCCATCACGCTTGCCGGGGATGAAGTTTTACTTGTGTTGGTGGCGTGACTGCTCGCGACGTGACTCGTCTGGGTGCGGGGGGGGGACGAGCCGCCGAGCAGGGCTTTGGGAGCAAGGCAGTGGTTTTTGCAGCTCTTTCACCCATCCGAGTGCTGCAGCAGCACCCTTGCTGCATCCCCCAGCCCCTTGGTCCTCCGTGCAACCCCTGGGGATGGCTCCGTGCCTTGCAGACCCTCTTCACCCGCGGTGGCACGGGACAAAATGAGGTCAACTGGACCAGAAAGGTGTGTGGACCACTCTCTACCTTAAGCATTGAGGCGTCCAGCTTGGCTGGGGCAGAAGGATGGAGAACTTGAAGGCGTAGGGTGGAAGGAGACTGACAGCGAAGGAATGTGTCTCGACCACGCGTTTTCCCCAGCCCCCCTGGTTTCCCTGGTGGGAACTGGCCTCTGGTTGTTCCTGYCTAAAGAAGGCAACGATTTGCAAAGTGAAAGGCAAAGAAAGCGGCAGTGTCAGGCAGACAAAAGGGAACATTAAAAACCAACCAGTTCCTCCAGAAGAAAGCAGTGTGGTCTAAAGAAGGATCCTTGAAAAATATAAGGCATCAGTCCGAAGGAAGGAAAAAGGGAGCATGCCAAATTCCCCTCTAATCCCCTCGACAACAGCCAGATATAATGGGTTGCCAGACTTTCCCCTGAGCTTGTTTTGCTTTGGTCCGGAGATTTTTGCAAACTCTGGCATGCTGGGAATTTTAATCAGGGCCAGGGCCTTGTTCATGGTGGTGTTTATAAATCTGAGTGGAGGAGAAGGTCCAGATTTTGCCCTAAAAAAAAAAAAAACCACAACCAAAAAAAAACCAACAACAACAAAAAAGGCAAACTGGGGGGGAAAAAAAAAAAAAAGCACTGCTCCAGAGGGGAAGCTTACAAGCTGTTCCCATCCTCATTCTGTCCCGGCTGATGGAAAATCACCAGCGCTTGCCTCATGTAAATGGCACTTTATCCACTGGAAATGTGAATGCTGTCACCAGTGCCCAGGTCTGTCAAGCTTATCAGCTGAGCTAGTGAGACGGAGAGATGCACCCAGTCCTGTTCACGCCAGGAGAGTGATAGATAATAACATTTCGAGGGGAGAAAAGGCAGCGAGGCTGATGGACGGAATTAAGGCGCCCTGTGGAAGTCCATCGCTTATTCACTCCTAGTTTCATATTCAGGGGAAATGGCGTTTGCTTTCCGGTTAGTTTTCTTTCTCCCTTTCATGCTTTTTAAAAGTCTCAACCCGGCAGAATTAATTCTCTTCTCCCCTCGCTCCCATCTCTGCATGTGTCCCTCCTCGTTTGCACCTGTAATGGGGTCTGGCAGATTTACATTTGGGGCTTTGGGTGCTGAGAAGAAGAGGGGTATTTTTTTGCAGACAGAGCAAGTATAGCGGCATGGGAGCAGGGGATTCTCAAGGAGGCGTCTGCAGTGGGCGGCGTGAATCCTTCTCCAGAAGCGCTGCTCAGGCGGAGGGGTTTGAAGATCTCTGGATATGAGGGATTGCCGCTGTGGCCGTACCGCGCTGGCAGCCAGAAATCCGGTGATGGAGCTACCGCCGAGGGCTTGGAAGGCAACACCACGGGGGTGGGCTGGAAAGAGGCTCCGGCAGTGGCTTTTTGGGGGTTAAGGAGATGTTTTCCCAGCCCTAAAAGAGCGTATATGGGAGGAAAGGGAGCCTGGAGGTGGCTTATGGCAAAAGAGGGTGGCTAGGCAGTGAAGCCCGGAAAAAGAGAGGTGCAGAAGGTGGTTTTGTGGGAACTAGGCATTAACCTGGCGTCAGCACGTGGATAGAAATGTTTCCAGTCTGCTGGGGAAAGGACCACCAGGAGGAAAGGTCTTTTCCCCTGCAGCTCGCAGGGAGAGCCGTGGGTTCTCTCCTTAACTAGCACCGTGCCCCAGCCCTCCGAGGGGTTATTAATGCAGATCAGAGCTGTTTTCCATATGTATGATCCTGAARGATCTTCTTCCAGAGCGAACCTTAAGCACGAGCGCTGTAATGTAATGAGTTAAACCGCTTGTTCGCAGTTCCACTAAAAGCAAATGGACTGGGAATTTGTTTTAAAAACTGGACAGAGCTTTATCGGCCAATTAATCAGAATGTATAATGGATAAATTAAAGGGCAGAGTCAAGCGAGTCTGCCAAATAAAAACCAATAAAGTGCAATCTGCAAATGGACATGGCGTTATGGGATGCCACACAACAGAAGCAGAGAGGGGAGAACAACGCACGGCCCGATGTGCGTGTCAGGCTCCCCTTGGCTTCCCAGCCCAAATCTTGCAGGGCAGCCCATCTTGGGCGGACACTTGTCGTTCAAAGCGTGAGAAGTGTCRCTGCTTGAGGGGTATCACCATTCCCCTTGTAAGCTGGAAGTCGAATGAGCCACCGGCTGGGYCCAAGGCTGCTGGAGATTTGGGAGCCTTCGCAGAAATTCAGGTTAATTTAAGACCAGGCGCCTTTGTGGGCAGCTCCATGGGCCCAAGGGATGAATTTTGCAGTGCCCACAGGACCARCTTTTTGCCTTTTTATTATTGACAGCGCTGGAAATAGCAGCATTTGAGATCCCCGGACGTTACAATAACTGCTCCGCTGGTTTTATGGGCAAAGCCCGTTCTTCCAAGGAGCTCAGGCAGGGGGCTAAAAGGAAGAGCTGGCAATCGTAGAAATGAGTTGGAAGAGCTAATTTCCTCCCAAGCTGTGCAAACTCTCCACAGTTGATCAGACACTCGAACGACCGCGCAGAGCTGCGTGCGGCTCCCTCGGCAGCGCAGACCCCCTCCGGCTGCGGCCGGCCCCGGGGAGGCGTCGGGAGCAGCACTTGGCAAATTTACGATCCTCCTCCCTACACGCCTCCACGGATGGGGAATTTTCTCCCCAGCAAATAAACCCAAGCAGTAAATTGACTTTGCAGGTGGGGCTGGGGGTTCGGCGGCAGGACGGGGGGGTGCTTTCCTTCCAGGCTGAGCTCCCCGGCTGTCCTCTGGGTTTAAAAAAAGAAAAAAAAAAAAGATGACTTTGGTTGAGAACTACTGCATGGCAGCTAGCAAGAGCATAAAAATCATCCTACTTCCTTGGGCTTTGCGTCGTGCTAGTCGTAAAATCGGGCTGCCGCTGGGAGCCCTCCCCTCCAGGTGAATGCGGCTCCGGTTGCGCTTCCTGGGAAAATGAGGCTGCGTCTGCTTCTGGTGCACTGGGCATCATCTCACAGCACCAGCTGGGGCCGCTTCCAGGTCACTTGGCACATCGCAAGTGTTTGATGCATCCTCTGAAGGGACAACAAAGGTGTGAACCTGTCAGGAAGCAAAACCACAAATAACCAGAAATAGATTTTTAGTTGATTTTTTTTTTTTTTTTTTTTTAAGTGCAAGTGTAAAAAAACATCAAAGCGCTTCTTTTGGGCCCTCGCTAGCTCAATGCCAGCAGGGTAATAGCAGCATCAGGGCACTGCAGGCAAGGAGGGAAAAATGTTTACATGATTTGAAGCAATATTTAGTTTACTGGGAGACGGATCCGATGGAGAGGAGGTGACTGCACACTGGCCGTGCCTTTTCTTTGGGAGCTTTGGATGCCAGACTGATCCCGCCGTGCGTCTTCTGTGGCATTGCTCCCTGCAGAGAAACTTCCATAAGGAAATCTTCTAGTTGAGAGACGAGGCCAAATCCTGACAAACATATTGTTTGTGAGCAAACACCGACAGCTAGCTTCTCAGCTGCCGCAAATGACATAGCCATGTGGTGACTTCCACCGAGCTATATCAAATCCTCGCTTGTCTTTATATCCATCAGCTATTAACATGTTGCTCCTGACAATGCCGTTACGGGTTGAGCCCGTGCGGTATCTGTTGGGGTACTGATGGAGCTGAGGGTCAGAGCGGTAAAGCCTTTCCCTAGTCCCCTAACTCTCCTGTCTTCTTCTGAAAATCCCCCTGGGTGCCTGGCTGCTTCTCCAGGGCCTTAAGTCCTTGCACCAACCCTCCTTGCTCTGTCTTGCCCCCAAAACCACAGGGAATCCAAGCRAAGCGGGGATTTCAGCATGCATGTGTAGGATCCAGACTTCCCAYGCCAGGCATGGATAAACGCTCCTTGTTTCCCTCGCTGGGGATCAGGGGCTGAGCGTTATCTCAGTAAGGAGATGAGGGTTAGGTCTGGGGGGTGTTTTGTCCATCAGAGGGTCTCGGTGCTGAGGAGAGGCGGAGGACGAGTCACGGTCCCTCTGCACCCCAGTGCCAGCCATCCCCATCGTCCTTTTTGCTGCTTTTTGTGGTATCGTGGTTTTGGGGGGAGGTTGCAGTGCGAGGGGGGAGCTGGGCTGCCTTGGGGATTGCGGCATCGTGGCAGCACGGGGAGCTGCTGGCATCCCCGCCTCGCCAAAGCCCGTGGTGCTGGTCTCCTCCCGCGGGCAGAGCGGCAGCGCTTTCTGCTCCCCTYTCCTGCCGTCGGCTGCAAAGAGGTTCCTAAATGGCATTAAAAAGCATCCCCCGGCTCTCCTGGAGGTGCTCAGAGAGCAGGGCGAGCTTGTGGGCTACATCCTGATGGATGCTGAGCGCCCGCGTCTCCCTGAGCGTCAACCCCCGCGACAGCCTCAGTGCTGAGCTTTCCTGAATAGGGGCTTTCGGGATTAGTCTCCTCCACTGGCTCAGCTTCCAGAGGCTCGGAATCAAAGAGGATTTGCCCAGCGCTAGAGCAAATCTTAAGCAGCACATTTGTTTACTTGCGAATCACGACCGTTTCTGTGTGCCCAGGCCAAGCTTTGCATCGTGTTTGCGGGCGGCAGAGACCACGAGAACTTGCTCAGCAAGCCAACAGCCCTGTTGGGGTGCAAATATCCTTCCTCATTAAGCACAGGGAGAAGCAAAGCGCGGGAAGGCGTCGGGTGCTGTTGCGTCTTCCACCGCTCGCGGCAGGAGATGCTCTTTGCAAGAGATGCTCTTTGCAAGAGATGCTCTTTGCAAGAGATGCTCTTTGCAAGAGGTGCTCTTTGCCCATCTGCACCCATCTGCTGATGAAGGAATAGCTCCTCGCCTGCTCTAGAGGAGTTTTCTCTTGCTGGAGCCTCTGCCGCGGGGTGGGCGAGCCGACGGCTGCAGCGGCAGGGAGAGCAGCGTGGGAGAGGGTTGGAGCCTAGCAAATCTGGGCATGTTTTCTTCTTTTGGACAAATAGCTTATTCTCTTGAGAATTCAGTTGTGGGTCAGCCAGCGCCATCTGTGAAGCCCTGCCAAATCTGGTGAAGAGTTTCAGCCAAGAAAGAAAGAAAGAAAAGGAAAAATTAAAAAGCCTGGAAAGCGTCCATTTTCAAAACCACTTTTCAAAACAAACATTTCAGGTCTTTCTTTCCAAATTACATTTTCTGTTGACATTTGCCTGTTTAATAATATGTATTTTTAAAGGGTTTGGAGAAGATGACCTGAAGGACTTAGGTTATTTGACTTGTTGCTTCTGTGTGGGAAATATTTTTGCTCCCTGGACACAAAGCTACGGGAAAAGCAGATCCAGTCTGCTCAGGGACCTCTTTGGTGCTTGCACAGTGACTATTGCAGCCTGGCTCTGTCCATGGCAGGGTCAACGCGCTGCCACCGAGTCCGTGTCGGTGGGAGGGCTTAAGGACTGACTTCTCTGGGGAAGGGAGACGGTCTCTGAGTGCAAATGGTCCAACATCTGCGCCGGCTCTTAATCTGAAAATTGAAATTGGGTTGCAAAAGTGACTGGGTTTGCTGTTTCAAAAGGAGCTGGCTTTTGTAGAAGAGTTGAGCTACAGGTGTTTCCACTCGCCCCTTCAATACTGCTCTTCTCTGGTATCTCCTCTTCCTCGACAGCCTTGGTTTCCCGTCTGTTCTTCTGCAAGAGTACAGTGTCGCTAATCCTTTCTCACCATGAGATTTTAATGGGGAAGAGAGAATAACTGTGAGTGGTTGCCAACATCTGGGGCCACATTCTCGTGACCGTAAGTGGGCAGAATCAGGTAATAATTTAAGCTGGATGAGACTTCTCGGACATCATCTGGTTTGAACTCCCTGCTGATGTGGAAGTCAGGTCCATAGCGTCGGCGTTAGTTTGCCTCATGCTTTTAAAAACTGCTCTCCCTGCAAACCACAGGGCATTCCAGTAAAATGTGCCTCCAGAGCAGGGAATAMAAGGAGGCCTTGGAGTCATCAGCTTGCTAGAGCAGTTTATTTGGCTAAATATGCCATTGATTTGTTTGGGCTGCGTTCCGACTGTGTGGGCTTTGTAAGTCAATACAACTCCAGTCCTACTCTCTACACTCGGTAATTGCCAGGTAGTGGATTATATTTAGAAAGTGCAATGCTGAGTGTGYGTGTGTGTGTGCTTGAACAACAGGCAACGGGAGGGTCATCACCAGGAGGAGAGCGGGGCGAGGGCTTGATGGGGTGGCACAGGTTGGAGAGCAGAGGGAGAAGGATGCAAGAGTTTCCAAGTTGCTGGAGGAAGGTGAGGGAGAGACGCAGTTGTGTCCGCKTTGCTCCCGGTGGTCACGTCTGCGAGTCTGTGCCTTCTGGATATTGCATGTCTCCATCAGCTGCAAGTCTGTCCCGCCTTGGTTGTGCCCACGAGGGCATCACGTATTGCTCTGATAGTTTAAGGTGTTGGCAGGAGAGGCAGCGGTGTCCGGTGGAAGAGACCCTGCCTGGGAAKGAAGAGCTCTGGGCTCTGTCTCCACTTGCTTTCCCTTCCCTCTGTTGTGCTGTGCCGAGCGTGATGGGGTTTAGTCCCCAATCTGGGTGTTGTCCTGCTTCCCAGTACAAATCCATTCCCAGCATCGTGGTTAACAGCACTATAGTTGGTGCAATATATGACTATACRCTTATAAGTGACTATACTGACCCCCCCCAGCAAAACATTATGGGTGACAAAGGGGTTAAATAGGAGCCTGCTGGAGCCAAGGGCACGGTCAAGTGGGATTTGTTTTTCTTTTCTCTTACGAAAATGTCTCTGAAAGCAGGCAATTGTAAATACTCACTTAATTTTTTCCCATAGAAATGCAGGGTTTTCCTCAGACAGTTGCAAGTCCTCCTGGCCAGCATCCTCCCAGCAGCAAACACGCCGCACGCGTGTTAGGGGACAGCACAGCSGAGCCTTCGGTGCCGATCAATTAGTATATATTTGGAATAACAAATTCCTGTCTCGCAGGAGGGGGTGTATTCGAGGCCGCTTCTGCCGCTTGCRAGAAGGAGGGGTTTGCGTAGGTGCTTTTTGGGGGGGGAAAGGGACACCTTTTGTGCTCGTCGCCCACTGCGTTCAAGCGGATTTGCAAGCCCAGCTGCTGACCCGGGGGCTTCACCTCTGCACCGAACAAGCCGGGGCTCGTAGGAGCGGGAGGTGATCTTTGCACTTTGAACGCCTTCCCTGCTCCGKTAGCGCTGTACGCCGAGGGCTGCACCGTGGGACGTTGGCAGACGAGGCTCTTGTCCCGCACAGACACTGATTGACAGCGCTCTGCATCCGCACACGGGGTTGTTTTGGGTTTTTTTTTAAATGCTGGTGCTTATTAGCTGCCTTCCATCTAGTGTCACCGTCACTTCCATGTCCGCTGCCGATTGCCGAGGAATAAACACAATTAGAAAATGAAATGAATCAGCATCTCCCTAGGACGGAGAGAAGGAAAAAGCAGCGCATGTGCTGCTTCTCCCCCCTTGCTGGGCCTGCCGCATCCCTTCGCCATCTGAATCTATTCCTCCAGCAGCTTTTAGTCTATCTTCGCTGGTGCTGGAGCACAAATAAAGTATGTAACAAGAGTCTTTCAGGTCCATTAGAAACACAGAGGGAAGTAGTCAATGTTAGCCAAAGGAAGCCAGCAAAGGATGAAACCGTCAGGGTTGAAGAAAAGCCATTTCCAGGCAGGGAGGAGGTGCTAATTAAATTAAATTTGAGATTTCTGCCACTCATTCCTGAGCAAACCTGGGAGAAAAAAAAAAAAAAACTTTGGAAAAGTTTTTAGAAAAAATGAAAAAACTTTAAAAAGAAAAATAATAATGAAAAAACATCCCCAAAAGGAGGTGCGGAGTGGGGGTTGCTGACTAAATTATTTCTGCAGTTACCCACCCGGCGCCTCTATCCGAGCGCATGCCTTTCTGCATCTGCCGGAGCCCTTTGGAGATGCCTTCCCTTTGATGCTGTGATTGATTCCCCGGAGGGACAGGCGAGCGCTACCTGGGGAAGCAATTTATGATTATTTTTAGCTTTGCCAGCACCGAGGGGGGATTCCACGGGCAGGGCTGAGCCCTGCCTGCCTTAACCCCTCGCAGCCCAGCCCGGCGCCGCAGGTTTGGTGAGAGGATGTCAAAATGAGGAAAACGGGATGGTTTTTATAAATTTAGGGATCCTTATAGCTCACCCTCCTCGTGCTAAGCAGCCGTGATCCGTGAGGAATCGCAGCGTGTTTGTAGGCAGCGGTGCTGCCCTGCRAGAGCACTTAAGGGCACCAGTGGAAAGCAGGTAGGAGGAGGGATGGAGGAAATTTGCTCTTGCAGAGGGCAGAGCAAATTATTTAGAAAAACCAGGAGTTGAGGTTGGAAGTGGTGCTTGTGTTGATGGCCATAGCCAAAAAAAAAAAAAAAAAAATCATTCGGGTTCAGGTCGCAAACAAAACGTTTCAAAATGTCACCGGATTTAAAATCCGGGAGAATATTCTGACTGGATTTCACTCTYTTGCCTCGACAAAATCAAAGTAGTCTTCTGTTTGCTTTTGAGCTTTCAGACTTACAGCTGCTATAAAGCAAATGTAAAGGAAAGGTTGCAGCAAAAGACTGTTTTAAACACGAGAGTTTTGAATGAAAAACCAGAACAAAAAGGCGGGCAAATTGGCGTATTCAKGGAAATACATTGGTGCTTCTCCATTAGCGACACCGGGATTGAATAACAAAAATAGCGCTTTCTGCAGAGCATCTCATCCATCCCTAATGATGAGATGGGGAGCAGAGGGAGCCAGAGCTCCTGGGTGCTTTTTCAAACTCTGGGAAAAGCTTGGGCTTGGGCCAGAGCTTTTGGATGGGCTTTTGAGCTCTCGGCAGCCAGCGGACACCATTCCCCATCGCCCGGTGTGATGSAGGAGCACGGGGGGGGGAACGCCGCGGGTGCAGGGACCAGGCTGGGGGGAGATGCCCRCCTCCAGCCCTTCCCGCGCTGCTTTGCTTTGCTTTCCCTCTCCCAAAGCAATGCCGCCGCTCCGTCTCGCCTCCGGATGGGTTTTCCCATCCTCTGGGGTTGGACTTTGTCGTGGTGAGCCTGCTTATGGTGTGAGCGAGCCCGCTCTAATTGGCAGGGAATCGGTCCTGAAATGTCACGGGAAGATTTATATCACGGCGCAGCCTCTCCAGGTGTTATCTGTGCTATAGGCTCTTGGATAATGGCTCCTGGAGAAAATAATCCCAGGCTCTCCTCTGCTATCTCCCCTCCCTCTCCTGCCTTCTTTTTCCCCTTTTTTTTCTCCAAACTCTTGGTGGATCCTGGAGGGCTGGGATGCTTCGGGAGGGGTGAGTTCTAGTGATGTYTGCTGCCCGCCCGGCAGGGAGAGGTAATTCTGTCCGCAGCAAAAAGTGGGAGCGGGTTTAGTAGGAGTGGGGAATAATRGAAAATGTCATTGCAGATGTGATTTAGGGATGGGATGCAGCTTTTCGGTGTTGCTGGCGCAGGAAAACTTCTGGATGGATTAGAAATGCRGCTGTGTGGCTGCTGGGGGACTTCCCAGCAAGCGCTCTGCCGTGGGGCACGGAGCTTCGCCGCCCTGGCGAGGGGAAAACCCCCAAATTTCCTCCCCTCGAGAACAAAGAAAGCCTTATTTAGCCCCYAGAATGACAGTAGGTTAGGGGAATGACCCACCCCTGATGGTCCCACCTAGCCAGCCTAATTTCGCTAGTCCTGAGCAAAGTAGCCCAGATGGAGGTTGCTGTATATAATCAATGATATGTTTTTGTCAAACAGGACAAGTTTTTTTCCTTCCCCAACTGAAACAACAATATTGATCTTCTTGGTCAGTTACATAAAGACCATCTGCATTAATCTGATTTAATGGGGATTTAGCTGGCACGGGAGTGAACCTGTTACTGTTCTAATCTCATTTCAGCAACACACCGCTGCCTTTTTTAACACTGTTTTCTTTTCCCCACATCTCTGCTGTCTCAGTCTATTTSAATCAGACTCCTCCTGGCCGGTTCTTTACTTGGTTTTGCAGCTTTTCRATGGTTGTTTTTTCATGCTGGGTGTGCTCCCCAGCAGCTCAGCCATCCCAACCGCCCGCAGTGCTCCCGGCAGCCCCCAAACCCTTCTGCTTTTAGGCTTGCATCCCAAAATTTGGACCGTGTCCACTTATTTCTCCTTCATCTACACAAGGTCTGGTGGCATCCCTGGGTGTTCCTGCACAAAGAGGAGATGCCAGCAACTTCTGTGGCCATGTAAGCCGCCGACCTCTCCTGCCCCCAGCCCTTTCCCAGAAGCTGCTGGACCACGTATTGAGGTCCACAAATTCAACCTCTGCTGCTGCACCCCCAAAGGCGAGGGTGGGCTGGGAGAGCCGGGGCTTGCGCTGGGGACCGCACCACCAGATTGCCTGATTATCGGTGCCGCAGCAGAGCTGGGAGGCCTGATGGGTTTTCTCACCTCCAGATGGTGAATACTATGAAAAGTACATGAGTATCAGGGGAGGGAAGATCAAATACTATATTTTTGGCACTTCTGCTGGAGGCTGGGGAGTTGCTAGGACCGAGCAGCAAGAGGCAAATTAAAACCTTGCATTAATTCCATTAACTATGATCATCTCCTCACCAGGGATGAATTTAAGCGCTCGCCATTAGTATTGTTATAGACAAAAAGTGGCGTCAAGACGCCCACGCAACATTAACTCCACCCCGTAGCGGAGATGCGTTGGGATCCAGCTTTCCCTCTCGAGCCTTCCCCGTGTTCCTTTGACTGCGTGATGAACCYGCAGACCCTCCATCCYTTCTCCCGCTGCYTCCCCGGGCGGGTGAGCGAGGAAGGGGTTAAAAGGCAACGCAAGGCACCCGTTTAATTTGCCAAGCCACTGGCTCTGCCGTCAGCRCGGMGCCAGCTGTGCCATTAGTGCCTGCACAGCTGGACTGCTGTGCTCGTGGCGGGCAGGGCTGCTCTCCTGGATCTTGCTGTTGAACCAAGTGCAAATACATCATAAACGCCCGGTTGCCATTTGTAGCTCGACTTTCCGTTTCAAAGTTGGCGGCGGGTGGGAACTTTTGGGGGTTTTGGTCTTTGCTCRGCTCAGTTTTGGTGCTAGGGGAGGCTGGTGTGTTTTATACGTGGTGATACCTGCTTTCTGCTGTGGTCTTAGCTCTTTGTTGGGTCCTTTTCCTCTGGAGGGGTGGGCAGGACTACTGGTTATTTCAAGATTCGTCTGTAAGGTAGAACCAGGCTTTCCCCACCTTGCAAAGACACCAAGAGGGTGCATCCACCCCATGGCTGGAGAGGTCCCCAGGCCTGCTCGGGGAACCACGTAGTGTGAAATCTTCTCCAAGCCAGGAGGCACCATGTGGTTGTGGTTTCTGCCCCTACCAGGGCTGATCCATGCTCAAAACGTCATGCAATACTATGCCCGGTGCTCACCTGCCCTCCGGCATTTGCCTGATCTCCTGTGRCAGGTCTTTGGACAGAGCAGATCCCCCTGCTCAGCCAGCAGCTGGTAGATTTGGGATCTTCTTCTCCTTCTTGGGTTYGGTTTTGTTTTAATCCTTGTTTTCCCCGTTGTCCTGGAAACGCTGCAGAGGAGAGCGATGGGAGGAGGGAATGCCGGGCGACCTGGAGGTCCCATAGGGCGGCTGTGGGAGCACCTGGTGCTGCACCATGGGGACATCCGGGAGGGTTGTCCACAGCACCCGTTATGGGGCCGGGACACCCGAGCGAGAGGTTGTTTGCAACTTTTAGTAATTAGGGAGCCTCTGCAAGGACAGCTTCAGCCGATGGGTAGAAGAGGAGACAGAGAGGTGCAAAATCAGCCGGAGTAGTGCCAGTGAAGGAGAAAARGCTCAAAAGGAGCTTCCTTCTGGTTTTACTGCGGGGAAGCTSTGTTTCTCTTGTTGAACCAGCAGAAATTGCTGCCTTTCTTTCCCTCTGGCCATCTCCRATGTCCCCCTTGTCCATCCACCTTGCCCACGCACTCTCCGTCTGCCACGGGGGCTTGTTTCGGGCTCCTGTTTCTCTCTGCGGCCAGCTGCAGGGGGCTGGGGCTGATGGAGCAGGTTCCTGGTCCATCCCACCCCAGGTTGGATGTAAACCTCCTCAGATCCATCTGGRGTCTTTCCTGGCCCCTCTGGGGTGTCTCGGAGCCGTCATCGCTTGCTTCACAGCCCATGCTAAGTCTAGCCCGGCTCCATCAGCCAGGTCCCTGCTGCCCGGGTGGGCTTGTCGTCATGGCAGGGGCCATGCTGGGACATGTCTGTCCCCAGCCAGGTCCCCTTCGTTGCCTTTATAGCCGTCCTTTGAGCTCTGTAGCCGCAGACATCTGCGGCTCAGGGTTTGCAGGCAAAAGCGATATCCTGGACGAGCCCAGGGCTTCGAGATCGGACAGACGACGGGAGAGGAATGGGATGGGGCTGGCAGCACAAAGATCAGCAGCTTTTTTTTTTGTTCCGTGCCCCATGGCTTTGGGGTCAGAGGGAGCTTGTCGCTGCTGGGTGAGGCAGCTCTTTGCAGCAGGGTGCATAACTTGTCGGGGAGCAGTGGAGAGTTACAAGTCTGCGGCGGRTAATTTTTCCTTCTCTTTTGCATGGATTACACTTGGTCTCTGCTTGGCCTTTTCAGCAGGGAGAGCAGTTTGGATACACATTACCTACACGGCAAACTGTGCTCTAATTGGCCAAGAATTGGTCCCAAAATGTCAGGGAAAGATTTATTTCCCAGTGCAGCCTCTCCAGGTACTAATTTTTCTATGGGCCGCCAGATAATGGCTCCAGTGCACAATAGCTCAGTCCCTAATCAGGATACAGAGCTGTAATTGGGTTGAAGGGATTTGAAATCATTAAAGCTACATTCAAGGGGAATAAAAAAGGAACCCCCACCTTTCTTTTCTCCCCCCTCACCCTCCAAGACAGAGTGACTGTGTTTAATGAGCAGCTCCTGGCATATCACTTATGATATTCTGGTAATTGTGTCGGCAGCAGAGGAGCCCAAGAGGAGGTTACTGAGCATCCAGAAGTGTGAAAGTCTCAGATCCTGCCATTTTAGTGATTTTTTTTCTAGTCCGGCACCCAGCCCTGCATCGCCGGCGGGTGCAATGAGTCCKCTCTGTGCATCTCCAGGTCCCTCGTTACTGCTGGATCGGAGTGTCCTCCAGCCTTGGGTGCAGAGTGAGGTCAAGGTTGTTATCCCCATTTTATGGATGGTTCTGGGTCCACACTGGTGTTTTGGTGTTGTTCTACTGGTGAGAACTGGTAAAAATCAGCRGTTCTGCAGTGGGTGAAGAATAGCAGGTAGGAAGCTGAGCAAAGGTCTCCCATGCTGGGCAGAGCAAAATTGTTTGGTTTTGCTATAATTTGCTTTGATTTTTCCCTGCTTCGTGCTTTTACTTGTTGAATTCCCTCCTTTTTCACATCAGGCCATTTCTCCAGTGTTTTGAATTCCAGATCTGTCCCTCCAAAGCCCTTGCAAACCCACCAGCTCGGTGTCACCCAGCCCTTGTAAAACCTGCGTCGTCTCTGATAGTTGGTAAAAATGGGGACGGCTGCTGGYGCCGGGCAAGCCCTGACAGAGCCCAGCTTGACATGTCCCGCTTTGACAACAYGCTGCCGAGAGCTGCCTTCGCTCGCGGCTGAGATGGTGTCAGAATATAAATGCAAAAACGARAAGTTTTGTTTGGGTCAAATGAAACATTTTGCTTGACCCTGCAGGATTTTTATTTTTATTTTTTTTTTAATCCCTGGGATTTTTTTTTTTTCTCCCCTGGTGACTTGGAGCAAGGGGGCCAGCACCGCTTGGCTTTTGTCTTTGAAACAGCCACAGCAGCGATGAGTTAACGCAGTTATCTGGCATAGTACAACTTCAGGTATTAATTTCCCCTAAGCCGCGYGGTACATCGCTGCACCCTCGACTCCTCTGGAGGGATCATGTGGAAGGTGACGTCAAGAGACTCACCGATGGTGGGGAAAATATGATGTCCAGGTTTAATTGGCAGTGATTTTTTTTGTCTTCTGTACAAAAGCAGCAAATCCCCAGAAGCTGGTCAGGAGCACARCTGTTTATGGCGAACAGAAGCTGCTGCTTATCTCCTTGTAGCAACCTGTCTCCAGGAGATCACGGCTTAATTAACTCRCGTGTTATCGAGAGTGAAATTGTACAGACATTGTTTAAAAAAAAAAAAAAATTAAAAAAATAAGAAGAGATAAAGTGGGAAGCAAGGAGGTGACCTGGGAGCCAAGTGGAGTGAACTCTATAGAGAGCCAAGGCGCACGTGGCCGACGGTGGCTGCTGGAGGCAGCGGGTGTATTTGCATGCGATGGATGAGCCGGGCTGCTCGGGCAGGGCAGAGCGATTCCCCGGACCCAGGCGTGGTACGAGGGTGCAGAGCAGTGATGGGCTTGCCCAAAAATGCCTGCGAAGGTTGCCACCGGCGGGGGTTTGCATCTGAGCTCTGCTCCCTGGTTAAGGGACCACAGTGCACGGCTGGAGCCTCCCGGGCAGCCTGCATGGGGACTATCACACCTCGTCCAGGCTGTTTGAAGGACAAACACGCTGTGCTGCTAGYCCTGGCCTCTCTACCCTAATGATTTGGAGATGGGCAACACCCCTCAGGTTTCCTAGACTAGATCAGTTATTTTCTGTCTGACCGGTGTGCAGCTTGCTTGCAGTCAGCCGGAGGAGCGAGCCGAGTCCTTCCCGAAGATGCTTTGCGCTGGGCAAAGCTGAGTCCTGGCTCTCAGATCCAAAGCTTTTTAAACAAGCCGGGTCAGACAGCCTTATCCCTGCCTTCAGCAAGCTTTTTATCGGTCCCAAGCATGGGGGCAGCTGGCCATGCAGGTGCCTGCTCTTTCTCCCAAGCAGAACTGGTCTTGCACCCCGCTGCAGACCTTGCACCCAGCTGCAGACCTTGCACCCTGGTGCAGACCTGGCAGCTTGCTTGCAGACCTTGCACCCCGCTGCAGACCTTGCACCCCGCTGCAGACCTTGCAGCAGGCGGGAGAGGAGCTTGGCCCTAAGCCCGGCCCCAGGGCTTCTTGCACGCAGCAGACGGTGCCCGTGCAATGGAGCCAGCAGCATCCCCCCCCCCCGGGCGAGGGCTGGGGAGCAAAGCCCGCTGCTCCTTCCCGTTGCCGCAGGGGACGGCTGGGGCGTGCAGATCTTCCCGGGGATGTAATGAGACGTATTGCTGAAGGAAATTGCAAAGCAGCGTTTCGGCGAGGGGTGCGGAGTCGCTTAGAGCGCGTGCAGAGAGGAATTTGACAACCTTTCCCGTTCGTCGCTCAAAGTGGTCCGCAGATCAAAGCCAGACAGGCAATAATACATTTTGAACTAAGAACATTAATTTGTATCCAGAGCATTTTAATAAATAATTTTTTAAAATCCAGTTCAGCCCTGTCATCTCAAGCCAATTCCATTTAATATCCAGCCCTTCGACTGACAGATTTTTAACACCGTAATTAGCATGTATGGCTCTAAAAGCCTTCGCCGGTATCTCAGGCCTTCTCTGCATTACAGCCTCTTCTCTCCCCCCTCCTCCCGGCCCCCTTTTTCGATATTTTTATTCCATTTGTAGTTGTTTATTGTGCCCGCTGAGACAGATTAAAGACGGGAAGGAGCCTGARAGTTGTTCTTAGGGGCTCCTGTGCGGTACGGAGTAAGCACGGCGGAGCTCACGGATTCAAAACTCGGAGCCTTGCTTTTAAAGCCACACCTCTGAAGAGTGGAGGTGGTTTCTGAAGGATTTCATTGTTGCTTTGTTGGGTCTTTTTTGTTTGATTTGGAGTTTTTTGGTGGTGKTTTTTTTTGTTGTTGTTGTTTTGGAAGGGGAAGAGGGAGGAGTGCGAAGGGTTTCTTTTTCCTTAATGAAAGCCGAAGTTGTTGTATAACCGCATACAACTGAGAGCTGRGGCTTAAAAGGAAAATAAGAGAGGTTATGAAATACTTGGTCATATTGTAAGTTTTGGCAGCGCCGAGAAATATCCCCATGTGTTATTGCATAGAACGAAGCTTCGCGAGCTCCATCCGAGGATGAAAGGGGGTCCAGCAGAAGGCAAACACAGCACAGTCCCCCTTGTTTCCTCTTCTAAGCCTTTTAGTGGGATGTAACTCGTGTATACCGCAGGCGTGCTTAGATCTGAGTCTCCTTCCTCCAGCAGATATTGCCACTGAGCGGTGGAGACGTTTGCCAGTTCCCATTTGCGTGCGTGATCTGAGAGACAGAAGGAGCACAATTTTGTTTTCCTAAGCCACCGGAGTGTGAGCGAGGGGGAACCAGACCTTGTCCAGAAAAACGGAGAAGCCAAATGCTTTCTTCTAGTGATTTTGTTCCACTTCACTGTTGGCGAAGGATGGGCCCAAAGCAAAATCCCAGCTCTGAAGAAAAGCCTGAAAGCTGAACCCRCTCCCAGACTGTGGTTGCTGCTTATCGCAGCCGCGATAGGAATCAAACCTGGAAACCCGCGTCTCTCCTCTGTCGCAGCACCTGACTTTTGGGGTATAATTGCTCTGTCCTGCAGAGGTGTGAGCCTCGGGGGCATTCATCTGTCTCTAAAATCTGCGAGCACTTCTGTGCTGGAAGACTAACACTTAATGCTTTGCAGCAAGCGCTGTATAACTAACARTCTTGCTGGGTGCCCGGGAGCTGGGCAGGCGTTATCCTTTCCCTTTTGCCACGGGATGAAAATCMAAGGGAGGAGAGCCAGTGCCTGGTTTTTGGGCAAAGCAACGCCAAGCCCGGTTTTGCCATTCAAGACGTGCTCATGGGGACCCGCATTAGGCGAGTAGTAGCTGGCGGGGACGGCGTTGAAGCCAGCACGCGTGCCTGCACCGATTTGGGGTGCTCACCTGCACCCCGCAGGCATGCTCTACAAAGCGCTCCCCTCCTGGCAGTGAGCGCACGGTGGGTCGGGGTGCTCAAGGCTCCCAAAACCCCTGGTAGACACCCAGCCCCTCCAGCAGTTCCAGGTGCTCACGACGTAGCACGGGGTCGAGGTATTAAAACACGGCGCCAGCTTCTCGCCGCTCTCAGCCCAGCGGAGCCAATTTGGACGGCAAAGACCCGGCTCCGGGGAGCCTGTAGCTTCTGCCATGCAAATTTGCGGAAGAGCGGAGCGAAGCGCTCGCTCCGACTCGTTATTCCTACCGCGGCACCTCGGCGGCAGATGCTTTGCGGGGGGATGCTGCCCGTCCCCCGGCCGCAGCGTGCGGCCCCCCGCCCCGGCGTGCCACCGCAGCCCTGCCAGCTGACGGCTTTGACAGGATGATGGGCTTTGGCACCTTCCCTTCGCCAGCTTGGAGCTGGCCCACGGCGTGCSTGCCGGGTCCGCGGGGGCTTGCAATAAAGTTTAGGGCTTGCGCCTGGCTTATTGTTGGCTTCTTCTCGCTGCTCCGGCGGTATTTCTTGTCTCTGGCTGGTGGCTGGTTTGCAGCTGCAGCGTGCTAACCTTCACCCTGATGGGGGGTAATTATTCTGCGAGCCCCARAAGTTGGTGTAGAGTTAAAGCCGAGCTGCAATTTGCTCGCAGAGTTTCATGTCGCTGGGTTTGGTGCCTGCTTTGCAGGAGGCAGCTGCGGTTCCTCGTAGTCTTTCGTTTTCAGATTGCCTTTTTGGAGATAAATACTAACATCCACTGAGGAATGATGGGCGAGCTCTTCTTTGTAAAGCCTCGCTTTCTTTTCTTTCTGGAGTCCCTGCAAAATGTCGATCGCTCTTTTTCTGAGACCTAAGTGCACCCACTTACCCAGGTTCCTGGTATTTTGGGAGCAAATCCATTTACTGGCAGTTAGGCTGAGTAGGAGGCTGGATGCCTGTTTCTCACTGTTTGCTCTGCGCCGGTCTGGAGCCCTTGGAAAACTGGACTCGTAGACCTAGAAGGAGTTATCTGCAATTGCAGATTGCAAAAATTGGCAATTTTTGATGCAGTAACCCAACAACCAGTTATGAAAGTTGAGCGAGACAAGGGAAGTTCATGCTGCTCTGTAATGTCAAGGTGAGCAAGGCAATGGCATTTACATTGGAGATATCCGGGACTCAGGATCTGGGATTAGTGTCAGCCTTCATGTGGCAAACCAAATTAGGAATGCAGAGGCTGTCTCTGTTTATGATACGGGGTTGTTAGGCGCTTCAGGTACTGTCATTCTTATTTAAGGATATATTTAAGGATTAACAGTAAGAAGTTCAGCATTAGCAGGAGAGAAATGAATGTGAGCTTAGGCTTGGAGGGCTTATTTTTGATCATCATCATGAGAGCTGCTTTAGGAAGATGAGCTCCAAGATGGGGAGGGGGGGGAGATTCTTGTATTTTTGCAGGAAAAGAAAACCTTTTGCAAGTTTAAACAGAGATCAGAACTTAGCAACAATGACGGCTGCATGGGTAAAGCTGTGTAACTCCCCRAAGCTGGTGTCTTTGCCGGGCTGAGGATCTSGCTCACAGCATCCAGCCTATTTTTAGCCTCTTTTTTAATWTTTTTTTTTTTCTCTCTTGCAGAATATGCACAATCAAACAATGTCCACAGATTTCTTTGTTCTTTGAGATCATTCAGTGTTTTTAATTGGCAACCTTTCTGGTTCGCCTTGATCACAGTTGACTGCAAGTAGGTTACATTTGCTATGCGTGCTGTCTCAGGCTGGCTTGGAGAAGTTCCCTCCTGATGCTGCTCCTTGTGACTGGGTGCGGGCACAAAGATCTTTTTGCAGCAAAACATTTTCTTAGGTGTAAACTCCACGTTTCGCTTTCCCTGGCTTTGGCTTTGATATCTGCTGCCCACAGGCCCTGGCACCGGTGAAAAGCTGTTGAAGATTCACAGCTCTTCACATCCCAAGATTAGAAAGGCTCCTCTTAAAACAGAAATGGGCGCAGAGAGTGTTTCTTTTGTGCAGTGAGTCTAGTCGCTTCTGATGGCTGAGAGGTAGAAAGAGGAAGGTCTCACCATGCTGTCACCTCTGTTTTAAGGAGTAACTTAAAATGTGCATCCGGGGCTCCTGTCTTTGAATTCTGGTCTGTTTGGATTTTTTTTTTTTTAATTATTATTTCGAAATACCATAATTGTCAGGTCCAGCTTGTCCTTTGGGGTGAGTTTGGGTATGCTGTGGGGTGTGCTCCAACCCTCTGCGTCTGAGCCCTTTGCAAAACCCTTCCTGGCAGCTCCGGTCCAGCGCTCCTTGGGTGCAGGAGAAGAAGAGGGTGGCTGGGCTGAAGGCAGGGGACAGAAGTCAGGAGGTTAAGAGCCGGTGCTGGTGCTAAGTGCCTGCCAGGTGGGATGTGTCTGCTGCTTGACCACTAGTGAGTCTCCACTACTTATGCGCTTCCTGAAGCCGAGGCAATTGCTATTATCCCACAGAATATTGCATGACCTACATTTTTACTTGAAAGCCTCCAGCTAATGATTAGTTTGAATTTTGATTTATAAATAAACACATTCATATTCTAGTTTTTGAAACGGGGGAAGAAAGCAAGCCGCTCGATAGATGAAATCCCCACCGCTCCCTGCCGGTCTCTACTTTTCCCCCTCCCTGTTCCTCTGACTTTCGGGGCAGGCAGGGAGGAAGGAGTGGATTTGCTGGGCTGGGTGAAGGAGGAGGGTTTGGATGCAATGAGACCGCTGGGCGTTTTCCTGGAAAACTGCGGGAGCCTTAGTGCTTGGGAGATTTGGGCCATCTGGATAAATAGGGTCAAGCTCCACGTTGGCAGCGACGAGGCGGGGCAGCTTGGCCTCGCCGGAGGAGCTGGGGAGAGCAGCAGATCGGTGCACAAAAGCACCTAGCAGAAGGCATCCCCCTTCCCTTCCCTTCCCTGGCTCTCCCGGCAYGGTCGGCGTTGCTGCCGCTTCTCCTCCTCCTCGCTGYCCATCTGCCTGCGCGGCCGCATCCAAAGGCACGGAAGCAGCGTTGGCCTCGGGTCAATGCCTGGGACTTGGCACGCGTGCGCGGGAAGGGGATCGTCAGTCACGAAACGGGTCGGGTGTTAATTAGCAGTGGTGGGGAAGAGAGGACCGGGGTTTGCGAAGACGTGGTCTCTCCTGGAGAGGAGAGATGCAGCCGGGCAGCATCCCGCTCTCGGCTCCGGGAGATGGACGCGTGTTCCCGGTGGAGATCCCATCCGCAGCGGCGGGTGCACGTGATGCAGCCGACGGCAGCTTTCCCCGTAAGGTCTGCGGTGGTTGTGGCACTGGAAACGCCGYGTGGTCGGCCTTTCTCGGGGCTTTCTGTTGCTGGAGGTAGAAAATGCAGACAGCTGTGATGGTCATAGGACACCGGGATTCACTCATCCGTTGTCCAAGCTTTCCCCTGTATTTGGACTTGACCTCCGGTCTCCTTTTTTTCATGCGTGGTATCGTGTGCGCAGTTTGATGGGATTGCACAGTTTGGGGTTGGTTTTTTTTTGCTTTTAAGAGGAAGAGCGAATGGTAAAACTGCCAGAGGTGCRTCTCTGGGAGATGCATCTTTTAGCTGGACCAGGCGGTCGCTTCCTACCTGGTACCTATGATCTGCCTCTCGCTTTTGCATTCAGCAGCGGTAGCCCGATGTGGCCGTGGGTTGGATCATTGGAGGGTGTTTTCATAGGCAGATCTCACGACACAAGTGGCTGCACATGGGGTTTGAGCCAAAGCTGATGGAAGGGGAAGAAAAAAAAAAAAAGCCTGCCCTTCTGCTTAATACAAAAATCCCCTAACACACCTTGCTGTACAGTATGGCACCGCGTGGGTAATTGTCATTCCGCTCCGAGCTGATGATGTGTGTATGCCTCGAAGCAAGACAATTGCTAACCTTTGTAATTTCCTTTATGGAAAAAAAAAAAAATAAATCCAATCAAACTTAATAGGGACGAGACCAATAGAATTCTGTGGAAATTAGTGTGAAATCCTATAGAAGGGGGTAGACAATGAGACGTCCCCGGTGGGATCCCACGGGCGAGTTTCGCCGTGCCGTGGGAAGGTTTTCATCCTCCGGTTGCTTTGGTAGCGCTTGCCCATAAGGTGTTATCCTAAGCGGTGCCACTTCAGGTGCTATTTTTATTCAGGAAAATGTCAAATCCTTTCTCGGAACTTAGTGACTTGTTGTCTTGGTAATTTCTTGCAGAAACAAGATCTATAAAAATCTCCTATTTTCTTGGCACTAGGCTTTTCTTGTCTATTTTGGATGTAAATATTTTTTAGAATCAGAAAAAAAATAAATGGGAGCCGCTTTAATAGGACATGAGCGGTGTAATTTCTCCCCCAGAATGGCTCTTGTAGGGGTTCTCGAGGCACAGATGTAAGCAGGGAAGTAGCTGCGTGCACTTATATTTATGATACTGGCCCAGCGTCCTTTGAATAGGAGTCCTTGTACGCCGAGATCATATCTGGCCCCGTTATTTCTTCATGCACTGTTTCCTAATCTGAAGCCCAGTTCTCTGGGAGCTGGAAATCCAGCGACGAGCRGGGTTATATTCATTTTGCATTGAAGGTGGCAGTGGAGGGGGAACCTACAATGTATGCTTTTTTTTTTCCCCCCCTTGAAACTTCCAGCAAAGTTGACATTTTCAATAACAAATACTCGCTTCGGGAATAACTCTCTTCCAAACCCGAGCTGTTGCGAGTCTTTTGCAAATGAAAAAGAAAAAAAATCATACGGTGCCTCTGATATACACTGAGATACTCCGCTCTCGCTTCTGCGCTCGGGGGAGGTTGGGCTGGGTTCGTGCAATATCTCAGCCAGCTCCAGAGAGGACATTTCTGCTCCTGCCTGGTGGGTTCCCACCGAGGGTGACCGGCTCTGCCCTGTCCTAGCAGGGTTAGAAGCTCCAGGCAGTCRTGGTGGCCGTTGTGGTGGTGATGGAGGAGGAAGAGCGGAGCCCCGCTCTCGCCGCGATCGGTGTTGACGTCTGCGTCCACGCGTTGGGTCTCCCCGCAAAGCGCAAGAAGAGCGGGTGCTTTGAGGAAGAAGAGGGGCTGGGTTTTGGGGTGCTCATGCCATCATTCAGGCTACTGGGCTCTTAATGTATTTYGAGCGTGATGCGAGGGAAGAGCAAGGCAGGAGCTGCACGGCCCTTCCTGGGAGAGAGGGAGATGATGAGCAGTGTCTCTCCAATCACAACAAGATCCCCGGAGTCCAAAAGGAGCAAGGCTTGGGCACGAAAGCCAGAGCTGCCCTAATAAAAACATTTACTGGGGTTTGGAGACCTGTTCGCTCCGACACGGCGCATACATATTAAATGATCAAAGTTTCCATGCCTTCGGAGGAGCCGGCTGCTAATCTAATGCAACCCTTGGGCTTTGCTCACAACTGATTCTGCATGAAAGCAAACGGCAGCTCTGTTTTCCTATTTAAAAGATTTCCGAGCTAAGCCGGGTGGGTCTCAGTTCAGAAGCAATAGGATCTGGCCTCTTAAAGGCTTTGGCAAGGAGGGGCTTGGGAAGGTGGGTTAGGGGTTGAGGATGGATTGGTCTCCATCTCTCAAGTCCTGTCCACCTCTGACTCTGCTGCAGGCTATCTTGGTGCTGCCGTGGTCTCTCCCCTTCCTCCTCCTCCTCTTATTCTTGCTCTTCCCCTCCCTAAAATCGCTCTGTCCTGCATCCCATTGCCCGACCCGCAAAGGGCTCTGCTGGCTTTTCAGATCCCAGCCTGAGTTGCAAAGTGCTGCCAGTGGATTAAAACGAAAGCAAAGGGGAAGCAAAAAAAAAAAAAAAAAAACAAAAAACCAATCCCACCCTCTTCGGATTTATAAACTCAGTACACTCGAGCTGGAAGGTGCCGAGGAGGAAAAGGAAAACACAAAGCCCCCGGGGTGCCGTTTTTCAAAGCAATGCAGCCCTTTATTTGACTGCCGACACTTGTTTTAGCCATGCAGGGAAGGGAGCAGGTAAAAAGCCTGCCGGGGCTTCTCTTGCAGAGGCCCTGGGCTCCCTCAGGCAGCCGCTGGTGCTGAGCCGGCTCAGCACCTCTGCAAACCACCGGCTACCCCATCAACTGCTGCTTTTGCAGAGCAAATACTTCACCTACTGATTCTCCCGTGGTTTGGGACTGATGGGGTTGGCTTTCCACTTGGTTTACAGCATCTTTTGTCCTTCTCAAGTGTCTCGCATGTCCTTCATGTAATTCTTTAACTAGTTTCCATTTACTGACAGTCCCTTTCTTTTAAGGTGCTTGAATCTGTTTGATCATCAGCAAATTTCTCTWTCTGTTCCTCTGATAAAAAATTAAACCTGGGCACTTTTTGAAGGCTTCCTCCCCACCTCCCTTTCTCTTTCTCCTTCCGTGCTCAGTGGGGAGTCAGCTCTTTTCAGGAATAAAAAATAAATAAAAATTAGAGTTCAAAGTGTGATATCTCCTCTTAAAAAGAAGAGGATGAGGAGAAGGGGGAAAAAAAAAAAAAAAACGCCATATATTCTTACAGATGTGACATCAAAATGGAAAACTGTAAAGGATGTGTTTTTCAAAGACTCCTACAGGGACTGAGTTGTTTCAGTGGGAAACGGGCAACTGCAGTCTCTCCCGGTGCTTTGAAAGCGTGTCCCCGAGCCACCGCAACCCTGTTGTTTGAGCTGGAGTGCGGGAGCTTCTCCACCCGCCAACCGCGTACCGCAGTCAGCTGCACGGGGAGCGGAGGATGCTGCGGTCCCCACCTCGCCGCGGAGGGGTGGGTCCCTGGTGAAAGGTGGGTGACGGGGACGGTCGGGAGATGAGGRTGAYGGGGACGGTCRGGAGATGAGGGTGAAACAGTGGAAGAGGTTTGGGGCTGTGGGAGCCCGCTCGGTGATGGCTGTTCACCAGCACCCGCTGTGTCCTTGCATCACCTTGGCATCCGTGTCTCCCAGCACAGAGGCATCTCTTTCCTTGCTCGCTGCAGAAGAGCTTTTGGGAAGCAAGCGTGGTGGGAGACGGAGTAGGAAAAAAAACCGTGGAGAGTCTGGTGATGGCCACCGTCATTCGGGGTGTGGGGATGGACAAGCAAGAGGTGCTGGCCCTGCCGAAAGCTGCCCATGGCTGGGGGCTGCATCGGAGCAGGGCTCAGGCACAGGGTGACCTCTGGTTTCCCACCCAGCCTGGAAGCGCGTTGGGGAGAACCTGCCTTTGTCCTCGTGATGCCGCTGGAGCAGCAGGCTGGTCTGTGGGTCTGCTCTGGCAGCTGAGCAGCATCTGGGAAGTCCTGCGGGGTGGCAGATGTGTTAGCGGCACACTGTTACCCAGGTAACTGCCTTTCCTCCCCTGAATCCTGATTATCTGGTTCCTCGCCATATCCCATGGGGCCCCGCCACTTATTTCATCCCGTCCAAACCCACCGGCGCTTTGGCAGAGAGCGGGCTCCCCTTCTGCAAGTGCAGCCTCCCAGCCCAGGTCAGTACCTGGGCACGGTTGAGGCTGAGACATCGTGTTCGTGGGGAGGTGGAGAGTCTCACCCACCGCTCTGGGACCCGTCAAACAAACTACCGTGGGGCTCGGAGCAGCCACGGTGTTCCCCGGGGGTCTCATCCAGCCCAGCGACTGTGCGTGGAGGGTCCGATGTGCCGGTGGTAGAGCTGTAGCTTCAGGTTGACAACCTGCTTGGCGTTTCCGCTGGCTTCCTGGAGGCGAAGGCTGTTGGACTCGAGCAGCAAGAGTTGTATTGCGTTAATTGAAATAAAGGGAGTTCCTAAGCGSGTGTGAAACCTCTTGGCTGGCCCGGTACAAAGGGAGCAGCGTCACGGTGAGGCAGTCGTGTACAAAGCGAGCTCAYCTCCAGGTTTGCGTGTGTTCAGGGTCAGCAGGGCGTCTGGCAGAATACCCGTGGGCGCAGAGACCAGCCCCACGCTATTCAAGCCCGGATTTCACGTCTCTGTTTTCAGGGGAACTCGTATCAGTCAGGCAAAAAATGAGTTCCCACAGCTAAGTCCCACAGCTCTTAGCATGCAAAAGCCTTCCCCCAGCTCTAGGCAGGTCGCTCGTATGCGCGCAGAAGGCTTTAGGAGGTTGAATAATGTTTCAGACAATAGTTTTTCCTCTATCACTTCATCAGCTTCTGCACCTTTCCTGAGTTATCCTCAGCGCAAACTCCTTCCCCGAAGATTTTCTCCAACAAAAAAATCTCTCTCACCAGCCTCATCCCGTCACTTCCATCGGTGCTCGTGGAGCATCGTACTGTCTGAGGTGGGACACGATCGTCTGGGGACATGTCTGTGATATCCGAGTGCTTTCAGCAGTGGCAGAGACAACTGCCCAATGCAATCGATTWTTTCTTTTGGGGAGGGAGAGCTGCAATTAATCTCCTCTTGTCTTCATTGCTTTTTGTTGGAAACCTTTTGCTTGTGAGATGTTCATCCAAATACCTGTTGTCCGACATGTCTCTGGTGGTAGTCCAGCTCTCGGTGGGTGGCACGAAGAGGCAGCTCTCTTGGTTTGCAGCTGATGGAGCTCGGGCTGCAGGGTGGGCTTGGGCTTGGGATGTGCTGAAGTCTTGGGGCCGGTTGGTTCACTGTGCATCGATCCCATGCTCCTGCTCCCTCTGCCTCTGCGTCAGCTTGGATTAATTACAGTACAATGCAATATACATTTATATGGTGTCTGCACAAGTGTCTCAGGGCCCTTTGCAATCTGAAAAATCTAATTAAGGTGYAGCCTCCAACATGAATGCTTATCACCGAAATGCGTACAGCGAGACAGAGGCGGCGTGCCTCCACGGCTCGACCAGGAGCTGAATCCACAATCTCGTGGCATTATTAATTACTCAAAGCTTGGTGTCTGAGACACCAATCGATACCGTGGGCCTGGCTAGATAGTGAGCGTGAGGGAGCAGAAGATAACCATCAGCTAGAAGCCTGGCGGAGGCTGTTCTTGGCCTGGGAGGAGGAGGAGTCGCTTTGCGGAGACATGTGCAGTAGCAGCACATGTTTACCAGCGACTTTGACGCTGGAAGGTTATTTACTTGATGCAGAAAGACGTCAGCAATATTGAATTTTGGCCTGGGGAAGGTCCTGCCTTGGGGACCAGGCTGGTGATGGGCGGCAGCATCGTTCTGCAAGGTTTGCTGCAAAACTTATTTGGCCTTTTTAGTTGGTCTCACGAGTGGCACCAGCTGTTGGGAACGTCGGGAAGGGAGGGAGGGAGGGAGGGAGTGCTACAAGTGCGACGAAAGCGTAAATAACCGGGGGAAAAGGGAAAGGAAATGTGAAGTGGCCCTTTAAATATGAGCCTCCAGAGCCCGGAGCCCAACTAGCGTTCCCTCAAGTATTCAAATGAGATTGCAGCATCAGATTGGTATGCATTAGGCTGGTCTCAATGAAAATTAACATGTAATTGCTTCAAATGAAGTAAGTGAGGAGGTAATCTGTTCTTAAATTGGATTCGCAGGATTTTGTGGTACCATAATGCAGCTGTGAAATGAAATATATTTTAAGGATGATGTCCTCAAGGGGAGAGGGGAGGAAAAGGGGGGGTCTGTACCGGGAAGGGTCCTTTCCCTCCCTCCCTCTCTTGTTTTCACTCTCATTAGTGGCATTTCATAAATGGGGAGAGGGTATTGGCGCAAGTGGCSTGGCTGGGGAAGGTCCCATTGCTTTTGGCTCCATCATGTTTCTTTCCTTGACGTCCCTCCTGTCCATCCTCTCGCCCTACTTGGTTCTCCACTTCCCTTGTGGCACCAGTGTCTCCTCCGGCACCTTCTCTCAAGGACATCTCCCTATCCCATCCTGACAGGAGGTCGTGAGACGAGGSGCTTGCGCTTTGTTCATGTGGCAAACAACCTTCTAGTTATGCGATGGGGAAGATCTGTCTGTGCGGTGGGTTTTGAGTGTCTGTAAGAAGCTGCGTAGGTTCTTGCTAGGGAGCTGGTTTCCATGAGGAGATAGATGTCGGAGCAAGAGGCACAGGTTACCTTCTTGTTTTCATCTCTTGTGACCTTGGACGGGGAAGCCTCTTCTTCTGCCARAGGGGAAGGTCCTCTCCCCATCACCCTGGGACCCAGAGTGGTGCTGCAAGGCTTGGGGATTCATCCCCAAAGGCTTGGGATGCCCTGCTCCTTTCATGCAGTCTTGTGTTGCCTGGACCACCTCTTTCTCTTAATTTTAAGGGTTTGCTCATCACCCTCTTTCTGTCCATCTCTGCCCATCTGCCAGCAGAAGCAATATGAGCTTGGGTGCTGTGAGGAAACTGCAGTTAGGAGCGTGAGGGAGAACTGGTGTAGGAAGGTGACGTGGTAACCTGCAATTTTTTTCTCAGACTACAAATATCCAGATAGCRTGTAGCAGAATAGATTTGCTACAGGTAGACCCGGTTGGTCAGCCACAGCCAGTACCAGTGCAAGCTCCCCCCGTCTCCCCRTGGCTTGCAGTGTGCTGGGCTACTGGAGAGCTCTGCCAGTGCTTTGAAAACCTGATACCCCCTCTTGTGCTCTTCCCTGGGTTGATTTCCCCGTGTCGGTGCCCTTCAGCCCTCTGTTTGCACGACTTCTCGCTCCCTCTTGCCCTCTGCTCCTCCTGTCCCGCTGCCTCCTGACCCGCAGCATCCTTCAGCAGCCGGCTCCCGCTCACTCCTCGCTCCTCTCCGCAGTCCTGGCAGAGAGCGCTCGCCCCTCGCTGTTCCTGTTTTGTGCCTTAACTTCTAAGGAAAAGCCACTTGAGTGATAATTTCCCACTCGTAATAAGTTAAGTGCATCGCTTCCTTTCGAATACATTTTCAGTGCAGTTAAGCCCAGCAGTCCCTTGCCTGTGTGCTTAGTTAAACGTGCTCCTTTGCAGACCGTTGGGGTGGATGGCATCGCTTTATTCCCGGGCCATTAGTGTCAMTTGCGCAAAGCAGAGCCAGGATTTATTCAGGGGGCACAGCTCCTAATTGAGCGAGTTCAGCGCCGGGGAGCAACGCTAAGGGCTGGGAGTGCAGCCTGGGGGGAACATCCCCGCTGGGCTGGAGGAGGAGAGCAGGAGCTGCCAGGGGGGGGACGCGGGGGGGGCTGAGAAGGATGGGGAGTTGGGATGTCTTGAGTGGCTCCACCCGGGGCTTGCAGGTGGCAAAGGAGCGTTTTTCTAGAGAAAAGTCCACAGCAAGGAGAGATCTTTCCGGATTTTTGGAGGCAGGGAGAGGAGACTTCTTCTCCACACCTCCTCAGATGAGGAGACCTTATTTTACAGGGTTTAARCTGCTCTGTAACGCTTGGGGGGAGAGGATGAGATCATTACAGAGTTATTTTCTTCTTGTGGCGTTTCCCACGCCTTCTTTTGAAGCCTCTCAAGACGGCCTGCAGGCAGCTGCCAGAGCCTGGACCTGGTCTGGGGTGCTGCCCTCCCTGCAGAAGGGAGGACCCTTCCATAGGCAACCCGGGAAGACCTCCMGGGAAGGGATGACTTTCGCCCAGGTCTGTTTGCCTGGTGGCATCCAGGAGCCCCCYCGAGCAATTACTTGGGCCTGAGGGAATGCGAAAAAGGAGAGAATCGGGAGGACCAAAATGTCCCTCAAGCTCAGCGCAGGATCCCGATGCTTCAGGGCTGGCATTTCATTAGTAAACCGGCCGTGTCCCTGCACAGCTGCCTCTAGGCGGTTTGGTGCTGGCGTCACCCCCGTTCCCCGGTATCATTAGGACTTTTGGAGGGCACCCAAGCAGATGGAGCAGGGGCACGCTCCGGTGCTGCCCCGCGGGGTCAGCCACAGGGGTGGGAGCCCGGGTTAGGGACGCGTTTCCTCGACGCGCGGTCTCGGAGCGGCTGCCCTCATTGATGTTTTGTGGCACGCTCCGAGATGCTGAGATGGAAGATGGTATAGATGTGCAGAGCCCTGTTGTTAGCAGAGACAATAGGAGGATAAATAGAAAAGCTGAATGAGCCGAGCATGGGAGCAGGGGACTTGGAAAGGTGCTAGTGCACTGCTGCATTGCAGAGAGATAAAGACTTTTCCAGACGAGCCATCCCTGCCTGCTGCATCACGACCTGCCTGCTTTGCACCCAATCCTCGGTGCTGGCTCAGGGGTCTCCCGGGACCGGCGGGGTGTTGGGGACACGCAGAGGTGCTGGCGTGACTCGCGGCTGCTCCGTACCCTGCCTTGCGCTCGCTCAGCAGGCTGCAAAGTGGGAGCTCCGGCTCTTTTTGCAACTCTTCCTTCCTCCCCAGTCCGGTTTCCTCCTGTTTTCCTTGGCATTTGCCAATAAGCTCGTCTAAGGCAGCATACTGGGAGTTGTTTGCAGCTCTGTGAACCCCGGGCAATGAACCAAGGCGGATCTTTTTGAGCCTAGTATATTATTATTAATGTAATTAGTGTGAATCATTTGCATGTGTAAACTTTCAGTTGAGGAGATCAGGTACTTTACAAACATGCATTAACTCGCCCTCCCTGCCAAGGAGGTGCCAAATATCTTTAAAGCCTTGCAGAGGGCAGAAATGAAGGGCAGGGACTTGCAAGGAACTTGCCGCGGGTTGCAGCATGAGCCGGTGGGAAAGGCAGGACCTCCCGGTCCAGAGCTCCCTTTGCAACAACCGAGTTGAAACTCTGGGCAGGGAAGAGAAGGGGAAGCACAAAGGGTTTTTATTTTCCACTTCTGAGCGCTGCTTTTGACCAGCTCAGCGTGATTTTGAAGAGGCACCAGGGCGGCAGCTGATCTGAGGGCACCTCCTCACCCCGCAGCCTTTGGAGATGCTCCGGCTGCTGCAGGGGAGGGACTGGAGGCAGGCGCCAGCCCCAGCGGGACACCCCCCCCCCCCCTTTCCTGCCGGACCCCGCTGCCGAGTTAATGATTCGGTCAGCTCCTGCCTGGCGGGCGGCAGGCTCCCCRTGCAGGGAAGCGGTTTCTCAGCCTTGACAGCCGTGCTGTGCTGTGAAGAAGTCCTGGGGCTCCATCTTTGGTGGTGTCACATCAAGGTGAGCTCAAGGGACGCCCTCCAGCTGATCTGGCAGTTGAGGGCGAGAGTGGCTGAGGTGGTCCTGGGGTGCAGGTGAGGATGGACATGCCAAGAACCCCACCACCGTGTCACCCACACAGGCATGCAGATCCCTGTTAGAGCTGCCTGGGTGAGCAATTGAGGCTTTCAGCAGGCCAGGACCAAACCTGTGGACCATTTTAATCCCATAGTCCATCTGCTACTGTCAGTGTCCCCTCCTTAGCCCTGCACGGAGCCCGTTACCTGCGTGGGTTTGCACATAGTCATCCAGGCTCGATGGACTGAACTGGGTGTCCCTGCTGCTGCCCCGCTTGGGGATTATTGCTGGAGATGCACACGGGATTATTGCTGGAGGGACGGGATTATTGCTGGAGATGCACACGGGATTATTGCTGGAGGGAYGGGATTATTGCTGGAGATGCACACGGGATTATTGCTGGAGATGCACACGGGATTATTGCTGGAGGGACGGGATTATTGCTGGAGATGCACACGGGATTATTGCTGGAGATGCACACGAGATTATTGCTGGAGGGATGGGATTATTGCTGGAGATGCACACGAGATTATTGCTGGAGGGATGGGATTATTGCTGGAGATGCACACGCCGTTTGCCACCCGTGCCCTCGGTCTGCGCTGCGTGTGTCGCACGCGCGCAAGACCTGCCAAAAAATGCGGCGTGTCTGCGCCTTGTCTGTCGGGTTGGCACTTGGTGTGTAGGGTAGCGTGGCGTGTTGGTGCCTGYGTGAGCATACGGTGCTGCAGTGAGTGCGTGCAAGAGCCCGCAGTCTGTGTGTGCACGGAAAGTGAGCAGATGCTGTAAATCTTGCTGAAGAAGGGCTGGATTGGTAGAAATTGCTAATGCATGACTTAGTCCAATACAGCAGAGAGTAAGGAAAGGGGAACCAGACARGGTTGTGGCTTAATATTTATTAGTAAAAAAGCTTCCAGACCACCTTTTCCATGATAACCACACCTCGGGCTGTCCATGGTGCATACATCCCAGCCTTACGGGGTCATGGGCAGCACATGTCCCAAGGAGCACGGGACAATCTGACCCTGGCTTTCCCTTCGCTCAGGAATTGAGAGCCAGAATTCTCTTGCCTCCGGAGCATAAACATCATAGGAAAGTCTATGGGAGCGGTGGGACTGTGCCTGAATGGGATTGAGTTGTTCACAGCCCGGCCTTTAATTAATCCTAATAAATAACAATAAAATGTGATAATCACAGAAATAAATCTGAGATGTGAAGCTCCTGCCTCCGGCAGCGGTCTAGTTTAGTTGATCATTTATAGCACGGCTGCTGGTGCGGAGGCTGGAAGGTGCTGCCTGGGACATGAGATGCTGGGGGCAAGGCAGGGCTGGAGCAGCTTGTCTCCTTGCCCGGCCTCAGTGGGAGGCTTTTGCACCCAGTTTTAAACTAAACCCCCAAGACTAGTTCCTGCAAACTGATTTCCAGCTTGGTCTAGCCCGTAGCAGAGACAAAACACTGCTGGGGTGGAAGGGATTGCTTCAAAATCCAGAGGTGTCTGGGAATTGCTGAGTTAGACTGGGAAGAAAAAGCAAAGACATCGAGGGATGCTTGATGGTCGGCGCGGTGGCACAATGCGTGTGAAACTCCATCGTGTGGCCTGGATTTGGGAAGGGGGGTTCTCCAGGGCGGGCACACAGTGAAAATTAGGTGGTGGTGGAAGGAGAAGCTTGGTCACGGCCCCAGGTTGGGCCACCAAGTTTGCTGGGGTTGAGCCAGGTTTAGCCCTGTCCCTGCCTCCCTGCAATGGAGCTTGTACCCTGATAATTGCAATGAAAGCAGCAATCAGGTTGGCAATTTCGCTGAGCTCTTTTCAGTTCTAATTAACATTATTCATTTCTTGTGTGTCCTGCTGGGTTGAGACAATCTGTGCTCTCCAGCCCGGCCCTCTGGAACACCAGCGATCTGCATAAGAGGCAACAAAAAAAAAGTGTTGTGTGCCAATTACTACACTTCAGTAATTAAAAACCTCCTTCCCCCCACTGCCGGGCCACCTCCTCTCCCGTCATTTTCTGTGTGCAAACTCACGAAAGCAAAGAGGAGAGAAATTCAGGAGGGCATGTCATTGCTGGCGTGTGCCATCTGTGTCTGCGCCGCAAATGCGGGGAGGTACCGGGGGCTGGATGAAGCACGGGCGGGATCAGTGGTCAGGGCGCTCAGCTTTGGCACCCTGTGGCTTATTTATTCCTGATACTGGATTGTGGCGGCTGCAATTTGGTCGTGGGCTCTTTGGTAGCAGGTCTGTGTCTGCAAAGCAGCCTGCTCCCCTCTGGCCAGGGCTGTTTTGTCCCCAYCGAGGGCTTTACTGGCATTTTCAGCCCTGCTCATCTTTGTGCTTGTGTCGCCTAAGGTGGTAGAAACCTGATGGCGATGCTTTTCCTCTTCCAATTTCTATCTCCAGCTGCTGTCCCTGCAGCCGGGCGGGCTGTCGGCTGCACCCTTGGATCCCTTGCGTGGGGTGTGGAGGGTSCAGGCGTGAGGACTTTGGCTGTACGAGCTCAGCCCCTCCGGCTGCGGGGATGCCGGCTGCTTTGGGGGAGAGCGGCTAGTCCTAACGGACCAGCTGGCTTGTGGAGGGCAGATAGCAAAGCCGAGGAGCTTTGGCTGTAGAGATGCTAACGGGTCTGGAAAGGGCAGCAGCACCCTGCGCCTCTATCCCCTTTACACCCGCCGTGCTTCATTGCCCAGGGAGCGTGGGCCGGGGGCACGAACAAGCAGGCTGGGACGAGTGGGGAAGGTTCACGCACGCAGCTCTCACCTTCGGTCGGTGCACGCAACTGTCTTAAAATGCCCAAACTCCATCGCTCGTGGTCGCTTTGAGGGTGCCCTCGGTGGCAGCGGGGAGCAGAGGGTCTGATGCGGCGTGAGGAGCTACATCTCTCTGCAGACCATCACTACCTACCCTCAGGGTGATGCAGCAGTGGTGTGTTAGCAGCGTTTCAACCTCCCAGAGGAGAAACTCTGGGGCTTGGGACTCTGGGTTTGGAGGGAAAGAAAGAGCAGAGAGAGGGAGCAGTATCATCTCCTCCTTGTGCTGACAGACAGCAGTTTTTCATCTTCCTGGAGGAGAAGGCCTTGCCTTCCAAGCAGGAATGTAACAAGGATTAAAGATCTTGAGAGAGAAAATTACCTCACCTGTGCTTAATTATTTTTACATCATCTTTTTGGAGGCAAGCGCTCTTTTCCGGCACCCTGGGGACCTCTCTCTCCCCTCCCTCCCTGGCACATCGTGGGGTGAGAAGGGAGGGTGAGAGGTGGAGGAAGCATCTCTGGGCTTTGCACCTTGCCAGGAGCGGGGTGAAAAGAGGGGAGGCTGCAGCCTCGGCGGTGGCTTTGCTCTCCTGGAGCCTGGCTTCCCGGCCAAAGCCAAAGGCTTTCCGCTCGACTGCCTGCGTGCTGGAGAGAAGGGCTTCCCATCCCTGCGCCGGGCTTGTGGAGAGAGGAGCTGCTGGAGGAGGGAAAGGGGAGCAGATGGAGGGGCTGGAAGAGCATCGGGTCGCTGCGGTGAGCCTTGGCCACGGGAACCCCGACCGGTGCTTGTGTGAGGGGGAGCGGGGTTGGCACGGTGGTTGGAAGGAGCTGGGGTCGGAGCACACCCCGCCATCTCCTAAATAGCACTCCGTATCCCGAGGTCAAAGTGCGGCTTTCCTGGGAGCTGTTTCTGCACTTTCTTATTTTTTGTATATATTTTGGCTTGGGAGCTTTAAGAGGCAGGGAAGAAAATAAAATAACAGCTTTAAGCTTGCCGATCCCAGGGACAGAGAAGCGTGTCTAGGTGATAAGAAGAGATTGTGACCGGGTGCTGTGAAGGGCGAAAGCACTTATTTCACTGCTGCCTCATGCGTTACCTGAGCCCCGTTGCTTTTCAAAAGCACTTAAATGCCCATATGATAGAGGGAATGCTTGGATTACACACTGTCTGGCTCCATTATTATCCAGGGATCTCCAAGCTGATGCATTTCACAAAAAAACTGGCGTGGAGGAGGGAGAGAGGAAATATATATATTTAGTTCAGCCTGCTTACAGGTCCTCAGGGATAATCTCCACAAAAGGGACCGGTCTGAGAAATTCAAGCCATGTCTGGCTTCTCATCACCCAGCCTTTCTCCGTGATACGGCTTCRGCAGTGAGGGTGGACACCCCTGTGTTTGTGCCGAAGTGCTGCCCGCTGCAATTGCAGGAGCCTATTTCGTGGCGTTGCGATGGGCAGGCCGGAGCCAAGCATCAAATATCCACCCGCATTTTATTCAAACCCCGTGGGTCTAAGCTGCCGCCATAGTTGAGGTCCAGAGTACAATATACTGAAACTATCCTCTAGGAAGAAATCTCAAGTTCTGTTCAACTTCAGCAACTAAACTCTCAGGTTTTGCTCGAGCTGTAATGCAGCTGAGAGCAAGAGCCGAGTTCTTGGTGTTCAGCCCAGGCTGAATCTATTGCCTTTTTTATGTAGATAATAAAAATCTRCTCACGTTTAATTTATTATTATCGTAATATCATTATGGAACAGCAGTAAAATCGTTCAATTTATTGGATGTTTTTCACACCAGAGAGGGAGGATGGTGCAGTAGCTTGGGTACTTGCTTAGCAAATCAGCAGGGGAGTCCTGGGCTGCAGACCACCCAACTCGCCTTGGGCACATCACCTCATGGGGATCCGTCATCCCTAACCTCCAAATGTTGTGTGTTGAGGCCGAGAGGGTTATTTWGGCTTCTCCTGTAGTCGCTGGGGCCAAAGAGATACCTCCAGAAAGAGTCTAGATGAGGTGAAAGAGTCTACCCTGAGGAACAATCCCTAAAGCATCAGGATAAGTCCCGGATGGACCGCATGTCCTTGCCGTTAACTCCCCTGCTCCCGTGGTTTGGCATATATAGCCCATTAAGCCCCTTGCATTCGGCGAGGTTACCCGGTGCGAGACCTGCCAGAGGCTGCCGCGTTCTCTTTCAGTGCCTCCGAAGTTAATTTGCATCCCAGCCACTGCACAAGTAATGAAGTAGATTGGAGAGAATATAAACGGTGGACCTGAGGCTGAGTGGTTTTATGTAGGGACATTAGCCTCCGTCACCAGCATCCAGCAAAGCACGGCTGAGTCCTAAGGGTTCCGTAATCCCAAACTTGCTCGGAGAGAAGCAGGGGTTTAGCTGGCAGGGAATTGGGTTTCTGCTGCCTAGGGGAAGGGCTTGGACAGCAGGCCCTGTGTTSTTCACCCATCTAGAGACAATTCGTGGAGATGGAGGATTCAAACCTTGCTTGGGGACGTGGGAACGGAGGGTTACAGGGCTGGCGGATACCATCAGGGGAAGCAAGACTGGCCTCTGCTACTGGGGACAAAATAATTCCCTTCAGGAGCAAAGACTCTTCTTAGKTTTGTGCTGTATAGTCTTCCAAGGGGGCTCAGTTTCCTAATGAGGCTGGAAATAGAAGATTTCTGCTTCCAAAACATCACTTGATGAGTGAAATGCTTAGCTGGGGTAAGGCGCAGTAAGTGAGGGGGATGCAGATGATGGGAAGGGAAGGAAGAGCTGACAAAAGGGACGAATGGTAGGAAGCTCAAGGTTTCTCTTTAGAGGTGTGTCAGAGCTGGCTTTCTCCTGAGATAAATTTTCCTCGCTCCTTTGTGAAGCAGAGCGAGCTGCTTTCCCGGCTCCGCTTCTCATTTCTTTGCCTGGCTGAAGGGATATGAAGGTCTGCGGAGAGAATGACAAGTGATGGGTTTGGGCAGGAGGTAGCAACGCGCATTCCCCCAAAAAAAGTGTGGTTTGGACTCAGAATGGAGATTTTGGCTCGGCTTTGGTTGTCTCCAAGTTTGCAAAGGAGCAAATGGAAATGGAGGAGTGAAAACTCCTCTGGTGACTGGTGCTGGGTGGCTCTGACCTCTCTACGCCTGAAATCGTTGTGAAGTCCTTGGGCAAATCTCTGGAGCCACCAGTTTAGATGGATGTCAGTGCCCTGAGCACCGCAGGCAAAGTGCTGACATGGTCCTCTTTGGACACTGAAAGCACTTGGTCCCTGAAACTGCTGCTGGCAGCAAAGCTAAAAATAGTGCCGGGAGGGCCAGGAGGGGTTGGGGAAGGGAGGGCAGAGCGCCCAAGACCAGCGCGCTGATGGGTCACCTCTCTGCCTCTCCCCAGGTGCTCCGTGGATAACCGAGTCACCCGAGTGGCCTGGCTGAACCGCAGCAGCATCCTCTATGCCGGCAACGACAAGTGGTGCTTGGACCCTCGGGTGGTGCTCTTGGCCAACACCAAAACCCAGTACAGCATCCAGATCCAAGACGTGGACGTGTACGATGAGGGCCCCTACACCTGCTCCGTGCAGACAGACAATCACCCCAAGACATCCCGTGTCCATCTCATCGTGCAAGGTAAGAGGAAGGGAATTCGTACAGGGGTTGGGYTTGGTGCTTTGATTTCTGTTCCTCCCTTTTGCCCTGGTGTCTTCTCCTCCCGTTGCTCCTACGTTGAATATGTAAGGCGGCTTGGTGCAAACGTCTACGTCAACAGGCTTGGAGAGTCCYGGTGAAGCTGGGCAATGCATTTATCCGACTTTCCTGGAGTAGTCATGGGGCTCTGATACAGGCAGCTCTGCCTCCTGAAGTAGTCACTGGCAAAGCCGCATTGTTGGTTGTTGTTTTTGTTGTTGTTGTTGTTGTTGTATTTTGATGAGTTTTTTGTTTTCYATGCTGGAGGCAACGCTTGAAGTAAAACTTGTGTTGGGGGAAAAGAGAAAGCTGGCAGATTTGTGTACTCTGCGGGGGTGTGTGTATGCCTAGCGACAATATGTGTTTGTGTGTTGAAACTCTGTACTTCTGGGAGGAGGAGGAGGAGGAGGAAGGCCGGCATGGGGTGGCGGAGCGCTTGCGGCGGCCAAGCGTGCCGAGGCTGCACAGTCCGCGGGGTGTATTCGTGCGCCCTTCAGCAAGCGTGCAAGCACGCACGGGCTCTCGAGAGGGGACGTACAAGCGTGGCCAYGCGCGACGGTCAAGCAGATGGACGTTCGTCCATCGGGACCTATCGGGAGATAGCTCCCGTGTCGTGGGACTTGGCGGGGACGTGCGCTGGGCAAGGGGGAGCCTCGCGTGGTGGGACATAACGGGGCTCGGGGAGGCAGCCTCGGGCAAGATTAATGGAAAATTTCTAATCCCTTGCTAGCGACCTTTTTCCCTTCTTCTTCTTCTTCTGTGATTTGGCCAGGAGCCCTCTTAGCATGACACACCAGCTTGAGTATTGGAATCTCGTCTTGGGCTAATTTTCGAATGCTGATGGGTGTATTGATTTGGAAACAAGCTGGGTTAAAAAGGCATTGGTCTTGTACACAGAGTCGGGTTGAGCTAATCCGCCGTCGATATGCCAGGCCTGAGTGTTATTGACAGCCTAATGAATAGAAGGGGGAAAAAAACCCAAACCCAGGGCCTTTATTTTCCCCCTCCCTCCCTTTCCGTTTTCTCTTTCCTCTTCGAGCAATCAAGCAAGCTAAACAGAGCCGGACTTTCTCCATCTCCATTAACYGCGGAGAGAAAGCGGATGCATTGCCAGCCTGGGTCCTTGCTGTTTATCTTGCAATCTGTTAATACCTGCCTGAGTTTCTTAAGCCAAAGTCGATCACCCGCAAGTTCGGCAGTCGCTATCAGGTGCTGGGGTGATACAGGACAATTTCTATCGGCTCTCTTCTGATTCCTGTTTCCTGACCTAAATTTCCCATATCACCAGACACCCAGGTCCATCCCTCCTGTGTCTTGCTGTATCATTAGGAAGAGATGTTTGGGTACTGGAGGAAAAGGTCATATCTTAACTCCTTGCAGCAGTACGGTTAAATACTGGAGGAGTCAGTGATGGGCTCAGTCCTATAACGTGMTGAACATCCTCGCTCCTGCCGACAAATACCGGCTCTCAGGAGCGGGCCCCCTAATTTCAAGAGCTATTGCTTGGCTCACCCAGCCCTTTCTCGGGTGGAAGGTAGCAAGAGCCTAATGTCCAGCAACGTGCTGGAGCAGGACATGAAAGTGAATATCGTGTCCAATTAAAGGGAGGCCTGCCTTAGTGACCCCAATTAAAATTTGGCTGGGGTGCCAGGATTAACTTTCCTGCCTTGGAAAATGGGCCCAATAAATGCGCAAGCTAGTATAATCTGGTCCTAAAAGACATTCGGCTTGCGGAAGCAGTGCTTACCCCTCCCTCCCAGGAAAGCAGGGTGTCCGAGCACCAGGTTTCAGGGATGTGCCAAGTTCAACGTGTGGCTGTGGGACCTCTTGCCCCTTCCCGCAGCCTGATAGGAAAGGAGAAKCGGTGAGAGGAGGTGGGAGAGGGGGTCTCCCCTTTTAAAACAGGGTTAGTCCAGGTGCAGCCAGAAAGAGGGAGGTATGCAGGTTGCTCTAAGCAGGTCCTGAGTTTCCCCTGGAAAGGACCTGGGGGCACAGCTCTGGAGGCAGGAGCACTCCAGCCTCTCAGGATGCAATTAAATCATGCCCCGGGGCAGGCTGCGCTCTCCAAAGGGACTGGTGGCAGGGGGCAAGGAGCTCTTCCCCTTCCAGCCAGGATTTCAGCAGCCTGCTGCTCCTCCAGGCAAGCGAGGTGGGTGCGTATCGGCCAGGGTCCAAACACCCTCAGCCCACGCTGTGCATCCCTCCTCCTCCCCAAGTTTAGGAGACATCGCYGGGAAACGGCCATGGATGGAGGGAGCGAGGAGCTGGGGCATCCCTGGTGTCTGCCAAGGGCTGCTGGAGGAAGCGGTGCTGCGGGGAGAAGGAGCAAAAAACAGGAGAGGGATAGGGGTGGGAGAAGGAGCTTCCTTTAGGGTATGAGGGTTGTGGATGGCCCCCCAAGGTGGAGGGAGAGAATCAGGTAGAAACCACCAGGAAGCAAGGATGTCCACGCTGCAGCAAGGGAAGTGCTGCACGTTTATTTCTAGGTTAACTCTGTTGATGGTTGAGATCCCAAAATAGGTGGGTAGAAGGCACCTCAAGAGCTAATTTAGTCTGTCCCCCTGCAACGAGGMAGAGACATCACCGGCAAACACGTGTGAAAGCTATTCTTGAAAATCTTTAACAAAGCAGGTTCTTCAGTCTCCCTAGACGATCTATTCTACTGCTTCGCTACCTTTATAATTAGAAAATGTATAGCTAATATCTAACTTAAACCTTCTTTGTTGCAAATGAAGTGGAGTTTTTCTCAGCCTATCCTCAGCGGACGTGGGGAACAATTGATCAATGTCCTCTTTGTAACAACCTTTAGCTTTTGGGAAGGTTGTTATCGTGTTGCCCCTTAGCCACCTTCTTCCTGAAATGATGCAAGCCCTGTTTCTCCCACTTCTCCTCGTCGGTCAGGCTTTCAGAAGAAACATTGTCTGTCTTGAAATCCTGCTACAAAAGGCAAAAGGTGATTGCTGCCGATCCGGGAATAGCAGGTCGGTGCATCTCTTCTTCCCGCTGCCGGTGAGCCTCTGCGGTAATGTGGGACAAATGAGCCCAGGAACGAGACGACAGACCCTTGGTGTTGGATGCTTCAAAGTTCAGACCTGCTGTTTTGGGGACTGCTTTAAATGGGGTCAGGCTCCGCGTTGGCGATGCCAAGTTGATGTGAGCCAACAACATAGCTGCAAAAGGTACAAGGRGGTTCTTTGCACCTGGGTCTCCCCGGGAAAGAAGATCCCAGGCTACAGCTGGACCTAAAATGAACAGCTCAGGGAGCACCCATGTCATCTGCAGTGTCTGGAAGGTGGTCCCTGCCTGTCCCGCTCGCTCAGCCCTCATTTCTTCTTAGGAGGAGTTGCCATAAGACCAGACGAAGTACAGCGAAGCAGCACTGCCCGTGTTTGCAGGAGTTTGCTTCAGACCCTTGGGAAGAGAGAGGYGTTTCTGGGTGAAAACCCCAAAGAGACAGAATCCAGGGGAGCCCCACTTGCAGTAGGCAAGCTCTGAACTTGGAGGGAGGYAGAAACCCGGAGCGAGAAAGAGGACTTGGGCCCCATCGACCTCTGAGGAGCGATGCTTTCCCTTCCTCTCCTCTCCTGTATCCCACTCTGGTTTCCTTAGCAAGCCCACTTCTTGCCCCTGCAGCAGCATCTCAGGCCATCAGCAGCCCCCCCCCTTCTCCCCGCTCCCGGTAGGACACGTCACCTATTTAAGCTGTTCTCCGGGTTCCTGGGTTTAAAAGAGAGCGGGGAAGGAGGAGGAGGAGGACGGTGTCTGGAAAGCTCTTATTTGTATTGATAATAAGCCGTCTCCAATGCACGCCTGCAAAACACTCCCACTGCCTTGTAAGATGCATTAAGGAAAGTTGGCCTTATCTCAGCGCGGGAAATGGACTTGGGGAAGGAGGCACAGTGCCTGCCGGAGTTTAATCTCACTTAGGCACGCAAATTTGCATGATAGAAAATGGTGGAATTTTAGTGCTTAGAAAGAAAGAAAGAAGGGAAAAAAAAAAAAAAAAAAGGCAGGCAACTGGGGGATATTAGGCTTTCTCGCTTCTTTATCAGTTTCCCTGGCCCTATCTGGCTCTTTCTGTTGTCACTGGAGCAACTAATCACCCCTCCCCTTTTGTTTGCTGTAAATGAGTTTTCCCACTCTTTCCCAGGCCCGGGTTAATCTGCAAATCCCTGCCTTTGTTTGGGAGTTAATTACCTGCTCRCCGGAGTCGGGGGGCTGCGGGCGCAGGTGGCGGGGGGCTGTCCCGGCGGCGGGGGGCACGCGTGGCGTGCCGGTGGCACTTCGCCCAGCGCCGGGGCCGCCCCGGGAGCATCGCTGCCAAGGTGTGCGCCRGCGAGATAAAGCCGCCGGTGGGGCTGCGGCGCCCGAGCCGGCTTTGTTTCAAGCGCCGAACCTCTGCCCAATTAATTTTCCTTTGATGCCGTAAGCCCTTTTCACTCGTGGGAGAATAAGGATAACTTTTTGCGGGCGCTTTGCTGCCTTGCACCGGGGTGCACGGGAAACGCCTGCCCTGCCGAAGCGGAGGGGCAGCGGTTCACGGGGCAGCGTAGGCTGGGAGGAAGGATCAGTCCCTGCAGTCATCATCGCTCTCGTCCAAAGGCCTCAAGGTGGCTCGCAGGGAAATCAGAGTAGATGGGAATGCATTGCGTGCGCCTGGGTTTTTTTGCCAGGGGTGCTCAGAGCCTTCCCGACCACCCTCGGCCCAGGAGTTTTGGCACCGCTGCCGGAGCCAGGGGGTCCGRCCGGGTGCCCGTGGGGCTGAGCCAAAGCCACTGGTGCTGGGGGTGAGGAGGGGCAGAGGGGTTTGCCCAGGGCTGTTTGGTAACTCAGGGGCAGTGGGGGTGCGTAGACGTTGGCCACGTGTGTAGACGTTGGCCAGGGGCTGGAGTTTCACACTAGGTAGGATGCTTTCGCAGCAGAAACCACAGGAGCTGCTTCTGGCGTGGKTTTTTCTGGTGTGTCCACACCTTTTCCCCTGCGAGAGCAGCTGTCCCTTCTAGAAGCAAAAGCAGGTTTAGATAATACCTTCTAAAAGGCATGCGGCGAGTCGGGAGAGCCTCCCCAAACCGGTGGAGGGGAAGAARCCAGCAGCACGAAATCGAAATCCTCCCTCGCTTCGCCTGCGCTCTCGGCTCCTTTGACTGATGCCTTCCTTCCCCGTCTCTCTTTTGTTGCTAATCACAGTCTGTCCGTCAAAGCATCTTTTCCTTTTGTATCAGGGCTGTTGTCGAGGACTGAAGGTCTCCCACGCGCTCCCGCGCACTGTCCTAGTTGTTGGCTTTGCATCCCTGTTTTGCTCTGCCTCCTGGGAGCATCCCCGCCTCTCTCCAGCTCCCGCATCCGTCGCTGCCCCCGGATCTCTCCATCTCCCTCCCGAGGTTACCAGCCCTYGCTGCTCCGTGGGGGCCCATCAGCCCGGTGGGTGGGTTTAACCCGCAGACGTGCCCCCCCGTGCTCCCTCGCGGCGTGGCCGCGCACCCGGCGTGCGGCTGGGCAGGCTCCCTCCGGCCTCCCCCAAGCCACTTGACCTCTTTGCAAATCAATTTAACATCTGTGAGGCAGAGATAATAATTGTCACCTACTTCACAGGGGGGTTGATGAGGATTAATTCATTAATGTCGACAGAGGTCTTTGAAGATGGAATGCGTTATCTGAGAGCTAAACGTTATTATTAATTAGCAATTATATCGTGGGGTGGGAGGCGGGGGGAAAGCAGAGACTCCAGAGCCCATACTGGAAGCTTTGCTCCGGGCTCGCACGCCTGCCCTCGCTGCAGCTTCGGGCTGCCCCAGTTACGTGCCCGCTCTGCTGCTGGAGGGAGCCAAGGGACGTGTCCCACTCGTGCTGCAGCACGTCCTCCTTCCCGGAGCGTGTGGGTGAGCCCCGCTGGTGCGGGGGGGAGTGAAGAGCGGGAGGGATGGGGAGGTGAAGAGTGCTTGGGTGTGTTAACCGCTGTCCTCGTTAGAAAGAGAGCAAGCTGGTAACGGAGAAGTCGTGGTGAAGGGAAGGCGTCCGCCGTGCTTGCCTGGCACCCCAGCGATGCTAGCGGGCCAGGCACCGCCAGACCCATGGGAGGATGTATCCTGTTCCCAAGGAGAAATAATTGGCAGGAGAATGGAGCGAGGGGAAGGAAGAACCAGTGATTCATAGGACAACAGAGACCGTCTTCATTTCCTTCGTGTTTTTCTTTTTGCGTATACCAAGGCTGTGGCGAATTTCTCTGTTTTTCTCCCCCGGTGAAGTGCTAACGCTGTAATCCGGTGTGTTGCGGGGTTCCCCGAAGCAGCGCTGCCACGAACCCTTTGCGGTCCCCACCGGCTGCGCCGTGCCCTGGTGCTGGGACAGCCCAGCGATGCCCGCTGGGGCCATTTCCACCTCCGACACCCCCGTGGCTCCGCTACTTCCATCCTCCCCAGCTGCGGCAAAGCGAGCTCAGCGTAACTCTCTTCGCTACTCCCTCGGAGATGCGCAGAGCCGCGGAGGTCACCCTCGGATCGCCCCTCTTCTAGAAAACAAGAGCCTACGCCTCTTTGAGCCTTTCTGAGCGTGCGAGCGCCCGGCGGCCCCGTTCACCCGTCCTCTCCAAACGCTTTCAGGGAGAGGTCGCCCGCCTCACCCGGAGCCATTCAACAGCGGCTCCGCTAATCCCTCCTGCGGAGCGGGTGAAACCGGGAGGCCAGCGGCACGCTGCCACCGACAGCTCTCCAAGCGGGGCTGGAGGAGGACTCGAGTCGTCTGCAGGTCTCACGCTCACCCCCTGCGCGGCGGGTCCCCCTCCTTCCCCAAGGACTTTGCCAGCCGAAGGGGTGGCACGGCAGCACCCGCGCCTCCGGGATGCAGGTCGGGCATCTCCCCGCCGCTGCGTACGGTTTCCAAAGTACCGTCATTCGGCGCGATAAAGCCGGTGGTAGTTTAATGAGGTCACTGCAGTTTAATGTTACTGCAGTAATCTCTTTTGTTTTACTACATTAAAATATTTGTGGTGGAACGGTTGGACCACTGTAATGCGATATCGCTACCTTAATGTTATTGTTACCATGGTAACGCTAATGGCGGCTCAATAACATTATTGCAATTTAATCTTACGACAATAAATTAAGGGTAGAACAGCGAGACCTCAACAATGTAATGTTACTACAGTAACAGCATTGTTATCATAATCGTGGGAGCAGAGTCAACTCATTGTAGTGTAATATTGGTACCAGCGCTTTATTGTTACTATAGTAACACGGAGCATCCGCCGAAAGTCACGGCAGGGGATGAATGGGAGGAGACGTCGCTGGCATGCCGGTACTACCGCTACCCCAGGGTTATCAATACAGGAAGGTCACGCCCAGTATAAAGCCACCTTATTCGCCTAATTCCACAATTGTGGTGTTTTTATCGGGGCCTTTCTTCTTCTCCATCTGTTGCCGGAGCTCTTCGGAGCGGGTCTGTTGTTTTAGCGGCCGTAACTCTGCAGGGAAGGATTTAAAGCACTGCCTCCATCTAGTTCCAGATCCTTCTGCCCAGCGTTTTATAGCATGTGGCTGTTATGGAGCGATAACGTTTTATATTTATATGTCATCTTTCATCGTGAAGGATCCCAGCACAAGCTACAAATTATTGCCGTGCTGCAGGGCCAGGCAGGCAACCCGGCGCACGCTGCGTGCGAGAGGAGGGGGGTTCATCGAAGGGCACCGGAGCTCGCTGTGCTGCCCCGGGGAGAGCTGAGCACCCATACCCGTGCAAGTGAGAGTCTCCTTTGTTTAGAGGACTTATCCAGAGTCCCCAAACTTTGTGAGACAGKGCAGGGGTCTTTGTGCATCCCAAGCCGTGCGCCCCGGGCAGCACCCACTGTCACCTGGGTGGGGATGGGGAAAACTCCCCTGCTTCCCAGCTGGCAGCGCRGCTTGTATCAGGGCTGGAAAGGCTTAGTGCAGGCGGTGGGGTAGGGAGACAGGGAGGATTGCTGCTGCAAAAGGCATTTATTATTGCAAWGCTGGCTGTTGCACGGTTTGCTCTGCGGCTCGGCATCGGGCATCGGTGTTCTGGGCAGCCGCAGGCGTGGGAATGGTGGGGTCAGGCATGGCTCGAGCAAGCGGCGTCCTGGCTGGGGCTGCGGGATTGAACATCCTGGAGCGTCTGTTCCTCAGCTTCGCTCGTTCAGCYGGGTTTCGTGGGGCTCACCCCAAATCTGACACCCGCAGGGAGGCAACTCGTAAGCGCTGGCAGAGGGTGGCTGCTGGGGTAGCTGCTGCTTTGCGCAAGGCGCAGGTGACATCTCTGTGCCRTGCGTGGGCTCGCTGCAGTTTTCTCCAGCCTCCAGGGGAGGGAGTCAGAGCCGCCGATCTGTCCCCAGCATCGCGGCCGCATCCCTGCCGCATCCCTCGTCCTGCCCGGGGATGCACGCTTGCCATGCCACCGCGCCTGCCAGCCGGGTTTGATGCCCCGGTTGCTCTCTTGCACCCCTGAACTACCTACACCAGCTCCTCTCCTGCTTGGCAGACAGGTATTTATCCTCTGCTTCGAGCCCCTGTGCTCCTTCCCGGCTTGTCAGGAGATCTCCATCCCTTGACAGCTCTTCTTGGTGCATTTGAAACCTGAATTTGGGTGTGCCGCTGCCTGCCTGCCCGCGTTYCGCAAGCCCAGGCTCCAGCCCTAGCACAAATCTGGGCCTGTTCAGCGAGGCAGCTGCTCGGCTCCTCTTGTGCATCACTATTTGATCTCTCTCCATGGGTATTTGGACTCTGACCACTGCAGTAATTCCTTGTTTGTCCTTTAATAAAAGACCCGTGAGCCCCCTTGACACGGGAGCTGGAATCGGTGGGACCTGGGGCGTCCTGCGTGCCAGCTCGTCATGGCAATCTGGTACTGCCTCCATCCTGCCAAACCGGCTCCTCCGGGAGTTACATGTTTGAAAACACGAGCAGCGGCTCATCTCCCATTCAGTGTTTTTCTCCATCATTTGCTTTATTAAATATTGATTTTCTGTTGCATTATTAAACCTTAAGTCCCRAGCATAAATTCAGAATTGATACTTTAATCTGGCTCTTCTTTTTAGCCTTTAGAGCTGATTTTTCTGGCCAGTGCCCCCGGAGGCGAGTCCAGCAGCGAAAGCCTGTTGCAGAGGCTCGGGAGAGCAGGAGCAGGGGGCTCTGCCCAAGGGAGTTTGGTCTGTTTGGTGCTGGGATCCACAGGGATCCTGGCTTGCAATCCTGCACAGACCACGGGTGGAAGGAGGTTGGGGAAGCATCAACSCAGCTTTTCAGGGAAGTTTGTATGTTACCGGCTGGGGGAAGGATATAGCCCTCTCCTTTTTTTGACAGCGTGGAGAGATTGCAATCTGAAAGGGGAATTTAGGCTGGAGCCACTGCGTGGGCGTCCCTCCACCTGCCCTGCTCTGTTTGCTCCCTTGGGTTTTTGCTGGCTCGCTCTGCCAAAATTGCCGTGCTCAGGCGCAGTGCTCTCTGCCGGGGAAGGAAGCCGCAGATGGCGATGTCTTGTCCTAAATGCATCTCTTAAAACGCAGCTCCTGGGCGATGCTGTACAAAGCTGTGCTTTTCTACCGTGCAAATCCCCAGCGAAACCAGAAGTTGGCCCCGGCCAAAACTCCAGGCAAAGCCAGAGGGATGCGGGTGGTGGGATTGCCGCCAGCACCAGGCTCGGGAAAGCCACCGGCCAGGCGGGAGCGGTGCGGGCGGCCACCGGCACGTCCCCGATAGCCAAGGTGGGTCGCGTTGACCCGCACCGGCTGGGCTCCGCTCACCTCCCCTTCCCTATCGGAGAGCTGCACGCAGCCAGCCGCTGCCAAAGCCCCGCGCTGCCAGCAACCAGGTGTCTGAACATGTTTCCAGAGCCAAGATAACTCCGCGGCCAAAAGGGAGGAGGGGGAGAGCAGTGTGGCAGCGCTGGCGGGTTCAGGAGGAT
>JASVER010000066.1:2643805-2942265 GCA_030449065.1 Oceanodroma leucorhoa
AAGAAGCAGGGGGAAGCTTGCAAATGGCTTTTGGATCCCCATCCAAACGGGGCATGCTGGGCGGCAGGAAACCCACGCCTGGCAGCCGGCGCGGTGAGCARTGATTTAAAACCAGGCTCGCAGCGGCAGGGAAAGAGGCAGAGGGGGAAGCAGATGTGAACACAACGCTGGAGATAAAGGAGAGGCCAAGGGAACAGCTGCCGAAGAGCCGGTCCRGCCCTGCCACCTTCCGCGGTGGGCACCGAGTGCTAGAAAACCTCCAGTAAATATCCATGAGCTTAAGAACAGGCTGGAGGGGGTCGCTGAGCCTGTGGGAGAATGAGCGGGAGGACCAGGGGGAAAAACCTGGTGTTTTCTGCACTGGTTTTGCTTTGGTCTTGAAGGAGAGGTTGAARCTTGTAAAAGGGGAGTTGCACTGAAACATTGGGAGAGTTGCGATCTCATTTTTACCCTTCTTTTCCTGTCTGTTCTGGTGCTGCAATGGAGGAGAAGAGATTCAGAAAAGGAGAAAGGGGAGGAAAAGTGGGAAGCAGAGAACAAAAAGGCAAGGACCTTTGGAAAAGATGTGGAAGTGTGGTCCTTCAGACAAGACATGGAAATGTGGTCTTGAAATTTTTCTGGTTTGGGTTTTCCGGGTCTGGCTGGTTGTCCGCTTGAGAAGCTGGTGGTGTGGGGTAGCAGTGAGTCCCCTCTGCCCCATCCCTCAGAAATGAGGTGGCTTTGTTCATTAGTGCAGGACCAGATCCCTGGAAGAGCCCTGCAGTACGGCCCCACCGGRTGCAGGCGAGAGGGCAGGGAGGTCTCGTTGCTCTAGGTGGACCCATACGCTCATTTTTCATGTCTGGGTTGCTGGTCCCATCACACCAGCAGTAGAGATGCCCAGAAGATTTCAGCTCTGGGTTCCTCTCCTTTCTTTTGGTAGCATCTAGTGTAAGACTGGGACGAGGCAGTGGAGGTGGCAGACCCCGGCCTGGCTTGCTGTCCTACATGAGATGAGATGAAGAGGTCTCAATCCATCCCCCTCGCTGCCAAAGCCTCCCCRTCACCGAGCCCTCGCAGCAAACGGGCTCCCCGATTTGTACCCGGGGCTGTCCTTGCCYGGACCCGCTTCGAGACGAGGGGTCAACAGAGATGTCTTCTCCATGGTTTGCCCTCCTTGTAATCCCTCCGCCTCCCAGCCAGCCCGCGAGCTTCAGCCTTTGATCTTCCTCCTCTTTTGCAAACACTTCTCTCCGCTCACGGAATTAAATCTCTCTCRCAGTGTTTTCCTTCCCTATCTTTTCTTTTTGGCCGAGTCTGTCTGAAATACTATATTTTTTTTCGCTCCTTCAGCAGCAGGGCTATATAATTGATGGCCTCGCCAAGCTTTCCGAGCTGAACATTAAACCCTTCCTGCCTTGGCTCCGACTGGAGTTCATTACTTTCTGAAAAGCTTCGTTGTCTGTTTGTGCTCAGATGATTGTTGTTGTGGAGGGGAGGATGTTGTCAGCAGAGAGAGCGGAGGAGGGGCTGGATTTGGCCAGGACTGCTTTGTAATCAAATCCTGTTCTCTTTCTTTTTAGCAAATTTTCGAGTGGGAAAAGGCCTCTTTTAGCAAAATTGAAATACCGGCACCCTCCCAAAGGCAGGAGCACAAAACTCAGGCCCTTAATGAACGTGCAGCAAAGGGYTGTTCTCGCTCTCGGGGGCAGGAGGAAAATGCTGCTTTGCAAATTGCCCGCGAGAGCGATGCTCACCCCTGGGCAGGCGGGAGCAGGGGTCTGCTCCCATCACCACGGGCTTAATACCTGGAGTTCTTGTCGTGGCCGTCCCTCCTAAGCTTTTGCATCCCGGGAGCTGCCCYGGGAAGGGCAAGCCCCGTGCAGTGCTGGCAGAGTCCCTCCGGCACCGGGATTTCCTTATTCTGGTGCTGGGGGTCACTGGGCGGGTGTGTTTTTACATGGTGCAAATTGCTTTCTGCATCTTTTGGCCTTTGCTGGCAAAACGAAGCAGAAGTGCTTTCTCTGGTTTGCCCTGCGCCGATGCTTCTTCTGGCTCCCCGTCTACCTCCGTGGTTTTTCTGCGCTTAAAACACAGCAAGGCTGAGGTGATTACAAGGATTGGAGATGCAGTGACACTTCCCTGCCAACAAGTAATTGATTTATTAAAGACATTACAATACATTCATGGTTGAGCGTAAGAGTTTCCTTTGAACTCGCTCGAAAATCCAAAGGGATTGTGCCTGTTTGCAAATACCGTGGGCAGAATAAATCTGCGCTCCCCCATCGCCTCCCCCCGGCCCCGCACCACCGCAATTTCATTTCCCTTTGACTGGCGCGAGTAAATATCACAGCTCGACAACTCCAGTCCAGTGACCGGTGTGATCCAATTTAATAGCATTTAAAAATTCAAAGTGATTGTTAGCCAAATGGAAATGTAAGATTTCATACCCAGCCTGCCTTGGGGAGGAAAGGAAGAATGAGGGAGGGTGCGGGGGATGTAGACAAATGGACTAGATAAAAAATAATGGGAAGTAACTTAATTAAAGAGGCTCGAGCCGAGTTAAAAACAGTAATGATTTTGAATTGGAGAACCACAGGTTTTAAAAATGAAAGGGAAAGAGGAAAGAAAGGAAAGGAAACTGTGGATAAAGAGCCTCCAAAATGATTAAATGGGAGGAGAAGGAGGCATAGGAAGGAAGGGGTAAAAATAGGCCTTCCGTGAAAAGCAGGAGCACATGGGGAATAGACGGTGCCGTTGATGAGGCTGGGCATTAGAAAGACAAATAGGGAAATTAAAGGATGCTCTGGGGGGGAGATGACTCCCTGTGGCTTTTCTGGCGTTCTCGGAGGCACGAGGGTGGCCAAGAAAAGGCGGCTAGAGGGCTTCGTTTAGGAGGAACGGGAAAAGTAGGAGCAGTCCTAATGGAAAAGGAGAGCAGCCCCTGCCCCAGGCACGCCGATATCCCTGCCTCGCGGTTAGCGCCGCTCCCTCCTTTCCCTTTGCTTTTAACTCGTGTCAGACGTTGCCTGTTTGGGTTGAAATTTGGCAATGAAATGTTAATCGCCCCTCTGTGTACGCGGATATCCCGCTGTGCTCTCTGCAGCCCGATGRCTCATTTTTAACCGCAGTGCTCCCCTCTCGTGCGGCCCGTTGGAAATACCGGCCCTGGCAGCCGTCCCAGTGCCTTTTCCGTGGCTTCRCGGGCGCTGCGGAGCCTGAAAAGCAGGTGCTGATGGAGCATCGATCCGAATGGGTGCTTTTGGGCCATTTGCTCTTCGGGCYTCATTTCTCCATCCGTAAAGCGGGGATAATAACGCTCCCTTATCTCACCGGGGTGTTTTGACGAGAGGGTTATTAATGCTCGCGCTGCTGGCAGACCCCGAGGAAGCGGAGGCGGTGATGTGCACAGGTACCGAGAGAAGCCGGGCACCTGCGGGAAAGCGTTGTCCTTGGGGAGCATGAGCTGGRGGGGTGAATTAAGGCAGCAGAGACCAACCCTACCTCTACCCTTGCTTGAGCTTGGAGAGCTAAACCTTGCAGCGCTACGRCTGCTCTTTTAAGGACATTTTAAGGTATGGGAAGGGTGGTGTGCATCATCACACAGGCTCTGTCTTGTTGGTGTTTGCTYTCTTGCTTGTTTCTGGCAGTTTTGGCCAAGCCTTGGGTTSATCCCCTGTGTCTAGGGCAGTTGGTGTGTTGGGTCGGGGTGGATGCTAACAAGGTGCCTCGTGGCCCTTGGCTGCGCGGTCGGGTGCAGGACCAAAAGTATTCCACGGGAGGAGCGAGCAAGGCTGGGGGAGCTCTTGGAGCCCAGGGAGGAGAGCCTGCAAGAGCAGGATTGTGTAAAGACATGACTAAGGGGAGGAAGGAGTGGACCAGGGCAGCTTTGGGAAGGTAGACCTGCCTCTGCCGGAGCGATGGATGGGTTCACAAGTCTTATGTGAAGACGTGTTCCCATGGGGACAGGAGGAGCGGCAGCATCTGGAGGCATAAATCGCCTCACCTGCAGTTCATTTTGAAGTGCTGGGCCTTGCCGACCTCCTGCTTTATAAGCGGGCGAACAAAGGGTCTGGTCATAAGGAGCAGCCTCCAGACCACCTAATCAGAGAATAATAGGGCTGTACTCCCTGCCTGATCCATCAATCTTTCACCAGAGTCAAAGGCRATCACGGGAAGAAGCCCAAGCAGAAGTAAAGGCTCTGGCTGGAGCAGGAAGAGGCATGTGCAAGGGCTGGAGCCCGGCRTGCAGAGGGCTTGGGAAGGACGGGAGGAAAGGGGATTTTTGGGCACAAGCGGTGATTGCAACAGCCCTTGTGGTGTTAGAGATTGTTTGCATCCAACCTGCATCAACGAGGGCAACCCTCTGCACATCCATCCCCATCGCATCCCTCCCCTAAGCTGGATGCCGGCGTAGCGCCTAAAGGTAGTTTGCAAGCGGTGATGTCCGGGAGGGCTGAGGATGCAGCCTGCATCCATCTGCTGTCTCCTTTTTCACATGTTCATCGAAAGCCCCGTGGGGCAAAGGCTGTATTTTTGTGTCTGGTCGGCACGGCACCTAGTGTGGTGGAGGCTGAGGGTGCCAAAGATGTCGTAGGGGAGCTTGGGAGGGGAGGAGGGATGTAAATAGCTAGATAAATAGAGGCGAAAAGGACACAGATAGACCCAGAAGATACAAATAGGCTTCACTTGCAATTCAATCAAAACTTGGGGCTTTCACTCGGTTCCACATTAACGCCACGAATCTCGATGGTTTTTGAAGTAAAACCGCCAGGCGCCCGGCATCCGTCGCCGCGTTTCGGGAAGCGCCGCTCATCCCCCTGCGAGGGCGGGCGAGCCACCGCGCTTTCCCTGGGCACGGGCTGCGCGGCTCCTCGGATTAGATTAGTGTCAGCGTGGAAAGTGTAATCATAAACACTTACTTTGTGCTCGAGTCGGGGGAGAGGGAGCACAAGTGCGAGAGCGCGGAGATAAGAACAAATATGCAAGAGCGTAGTGTGTTTTTAATGGAAGGGAGATTTATTTCTCTCGGTGTCTTTTTAAGCCTCTAGATAGATCATAAAAAATCCCAACCCAACCCACACACAACCCGTCTGCCTGAAATAGCCAAAATGTAATTTAAAGAGCATCATTTTAACTAATACTTCACTTCAGAGGCACCTGCCCTATATTCATTGGAGATGCGGGCTGCATTAGAGCATCTGATTTATCTTTGGAAAGGATGTTTGAGCTCCTTTGTTCCTGCCAGGTCCCTTTTGACRAGCAAAGTGGCACAGGGTTCGACGTGCTCGGCCCTCCGTGCGATGCTCGCTCCTCGTGGACGGAGAGCCGGGGGGGACACGGGGAGAGCCCCCCACTCTCCGGGAGCGGGACCTGCACCGTCAGTGTGGGGCACGGCCCCTTCCCCTCTGGCTGGTTTTGGGGAGAGGAGCCGAGGTTTCACGCTGAGTTTAGCAGGCCAGCATGCGCTGATGGACCGGGTGAGGAACGTCGTCTAAACTTGCTGCTCGTTGGTGCAGGAGACTCCAGGTTGGCTGGGAAGTGCTCTTTGCAGGAACACCCGCKCGGGATGCGTGCCCTAAACTAGATCTGTGCATCTTGGCTTACGTGAGCCCTAAAGAACATGGCTAGTAGGACTGTCCCTATGCAGAAATCTCCCCACCTACACTTCCTATGACCATAGGCTCTGGGTATCTTGTCATCTCTTATGCTGTTGTCTTCGTAATAAGCGTGCGAGGAAGAGGAATACTTGTCATTGCGTTGATAGAGAGATGAGACCCAAAGAGACGGAGTGTTTTGCCCAGGACTCCTCTGGAGCAGGGAGCGGTGCAGGCATCAAGCCATCCTTCTCTGCAGCTTATTGACCCGCAGCAAGGAGGCTTTTCTAACATTTAAAAAAAAAAAAAAAAAAAGGAAATTCCACAAATCATGATTTTCTCCTGGAATGTGACTCAATGGAGGAGAGGACCCAGTGTCATCCCGCATCCCTAGACAGCCTCGAGATCCCGGGCGGCTTGCTTCTGCTGGGGGACAGCTACCGAGGACGAGGGAGTTTGGGGACGAGCAGGAGGAAAGACGGGGAGAGGAGAGCTATTGTCAAATCCCTAGCTCGCCCTTTCTGATCTGAAGTTCACTTGTAATATTTTTCTCGACTCGGGTTGCTAATGCGTTTTGTTCTCCAGAGTGCGCGTGGCCCGACTTCCCGCGCAGCCTTTAATTAGTTTCTGGATGATGACATCTCCGCTGAGAATCATCTCATCGTGTCCCTCCGATCTCGGGGGGGAGAGAAAGGAATGTAATAAAGACATTCAGCATTTCTAGGTGATGGGTTTGACAAGCTTTGTATTAACAAGAAGTCGCTCTCAAACTTTCTCGGGTGCCCTCGGCACGCTGCGGCTCGTCCCCACGCGGGGACTCTTCCCAGGGGGTCTGACGGAGCCTCCACCAGCGCYTGGTGGGACGAGGGGGGCAGAACTGGGGACCCTGCATCGGTTCGATGGTCACCGTGGAGGTGAGAGAGGCTGTCGTGCTTTGAGGAGAGGTGTCAGTAACGCCGGAAAGATGATGCGGGTGTCTTAAGGTTTCGAGATCCTTCAATTTTCTGMTTTTTATGAGGCGTTGCTTGACTTGCAGGGGGGAATCCCAGGTGGCTCGGGGTGCAAAAGCTGGAAACTAGATCCTTGCTCCGTGCGGCGTGCGTGGAGCTGAAAATGAGATCTGTCTAGACAGGGAGCTGAACCGTCAAACAGTCCTTGTTCATCTGCATTTCTTCATGGTTAGCAATGCAAAAACTCTTCTTACATCATTATGAGGTTCTTTGGGKTTTTGGGTGGTGTTGGTTTTTTGGTTTCTTTTTTTTTTGAAAGAGGACCATGAAGTAGTTTATAAAGGAGATCAGCATCATTAGAATCCTTTTAGAGAAGGCAACAAAGTCCAGAGCAATGCCACGACTTCCTTCTGGCATCGTAACATGAAAGCAGAACTCTGCTCTTCCAAACCTGAATGACGGATTCTGCCTGCTCTATAAAGTTGCTTATTAACAGTCATGCTAACTATCACACGAACATCAAACTATTGCTTGATTTCCCAAAGATGTGGGGCTCGGTGTCAGGTGTTTCTTCCTTTTTGWGGTAGGAAAAAAGATGTAGAACCCTTTAGAGCCTTGAAAGCAGGGGACCAAATCTARCCAGGCAGCACCCCGGCTCCTTAGGGTAGCAGCAATCTGGATCCGGGTTGGTGACCTGGACCCATCCGAAAGCCAGAAAAAAGTCCTTGTGCTGGAGACCTGACTCTCCTTTCGTGCCACGTTTGTTCTGGCGTATCCCTTGTTGACTGCGGTAGGAGTATCGCTGATTTATGCTGTCGTAAGTGGAATCAGATTGGGCTCCCTTTTGGCACTTAGCTATAAAGTTTGTCTGCAAAAACCCTGCTGCTTATGCGGTGAATTATACCCGCGTTCACAAATACTTTACTAATGAATGATTGGAAACGTCTTGTTTCCCCCCTCCTCCTTTGACTTATTACGCTGCCATGCCGTAGAACCTGCTGCAGAGACGGGCGTAAAAAATTTTGCGTCCTCCAAGCTCAGGAGAGCTTTGCTGCAAAAGGAGCCGTTATCTACTTGGGAAATCATTTAGACACATCTCGGTGCCGTATGACACATCTCATTACGCCTTGCTTTAAAACGAGCAATTGCCATTAGTTATTTATTAATTGCTTATTAAGGTCGTTACGTATGTCCTCTTCGTTCCCAGGCTGCTTTCTTCACGTCTTTGCCAGGTTTGCGCAGAGGGGGCTCGGTCCCTCGGCAAAGCCGAGCCGAAGCCGGCACGCCGGTGGTAATTGTGCAAACCCAGGGCAGAGGCAGCCCCGGGGGGCAGGATCGGCTCCTGTAATTGTAAGGTTTTTGTATACAAGCCTACCTGACCGAGCRATGTAGCTGGAAGCAGGCTCTAAGGCTGCGTTTGCCCCTCCTCGCGCCCCGTGGACTTCGATACGGCTCCTGAGCTGTGTTGATATGACGAAGGATGAAGCCCTCTCTGCTTTTCTCTTCATTATGGTTGTGTTGGAGTGGCACAAACTGATTTAAAAGCCCATTATAATACACCTCTAATTGAAGGCGCAGGTCTCTCAATTTGCTCTCTGCCTTAAAAAGCAGAAAGGTTTTGAACACAAAAGAGGGCGAAGGCACAATGGAGGTGCCCGGCACTGTGGCAGCCGGAGCTCCGAACCTTCTCCCGACCCGGCGGCTGCTGCCGGAGAAGTGGAAACTGCTCTGGCTGCAACCTGGAGGAGTTGGATGGGGAGCCCGATATTGGGGTGCCTGCCCGGTGCCCAGTCCCAGCTGGCCTTGGTGGAACCCCTCCATTGGCATGGGAGTGTGGGCTCGGTCCGACTCCTAGCATCGCCKTGAGCAGGGCCGGGGCACCCAGGGCTCTCGCTCGCCGAGTCCCGGAGACAGGACCCATGGTAGCAGCGCTCTGTAGAACACGGGGAAGTCTGTGGGTGACAGCGGTAAGAGGCTGTTATTAAAAGCAGGAGCAGCAGCAGCCTGATGTTCAGGAAGCTGCCAGTGCACATCACAGATCGCCTGCAGAACGCGAGCCTGACTCTCCCTCTTTTTCTTTCTTCGAGACGCTTTTATAGTTGTTCTTTGTTGTTCCCTTTGATCTGGAGCAGATGTTGCTGGAAGATGGAGGTTTGCATGTTTTATGAGGGGGAAGCAAGGCGCTGCTAGGCTTACCGGGAGAGCCAGCCCACCCGCTCGCTCGCAGGCTGCTGCTGGGGGCTGCGAGTCCTGCGCGGTGCCGAGCGCTTTGCTGGGGCAAGCGCCCGCTCCGCCCGGCTCCCGCCCGAAGAAGGGATTTGCAGGTCTGGGAAAGTCACACAGGTATTTCTGCGCTACCTGCTCGGCTCCCAAAACTGGGGAGAAAGGAAGTGGTTAAGGCAAAAAAAATGCCATTACTCCTTGAAGGCACCCAACTTGGTGAGGTTCATCTGAGGTCTCCTTCCCTGTCTCCGGTGGAGAGGTTGCTCCGGATCCACGCTCCCCTAATACTCAGGGATCTCCTTGTTTCTCGCCTGATGCATGGCTGAAATTTGGGGTGCCCRGGGAGCCCAGCCGCGCCAAGGGGTACATCAGGAGACAGCGGCAGGGACACGGTGTTGGGGAGAGGGAAGCGTGGGCAGCAGCGTGGCCATTGCACGCAAGGAAGATGGACGGGGAAGTAATATAGGAGATGGCAGGGCCAAGGGGTACGGGCTTGGGATGTGTGAGCTTTTGCACCCGCGTTGGCTCTGGGACGGGTGTTTGGAGGTGAAAGCATAGCGGGGATATAGTCAATGCCAGCGGTTGGAGGGTGTCTGTGCGCCAGGGAGTATATCTGTGTAGGCAAGCGCATATGCTTGGATCCGTAAAGACATATATCACCTGACTGAACACCCTCGAACGTGTAACGCACCATATGGTTTGCTTAAATATTTAAGCAAGCTGCTTTCTGTCCCGGGGACTCCGTGCGTGCGAGCGGGCATCAAATCCAGGCAAACTGGAGGCATGGGCATGGGCRTGCCCTGGGCACCCGCCGAGGGCTGCGGCGGCTGAGAGCAGCCCAGAGACCTTTCCCATCACCATGGCAAGGATAGGGGAAAAAAAAAAAGAAGTCGTCAGATCGATAAAACACCAGCCCRTCTCTGGGGAAATCTGTGCTGTGTAACTGGAGCAGCCTGGCCAACACTGCCATGTTTAATCACTTCTGCGCAAGAGAGATGCTGAACACAAAAGGACTGCCCGCAAGGAGAGGGTTCCCGCATGGGAAGCCTGCATTTATTTAGCTTTATTTATTTATTCATTCCCATAGGGGCACAGCTCCATCTGCGTCCCGCGTTCAGCATAAGAATTTCTCCTCTGCCCCATTGCTGCAGAAATGCCAACTGACGGTGAAAGCGTTTTAGTGCAGAGGGAACGGGAGCACCGGTGGCCGTTAACTAGTATTAAATATATACTTGCGATCACTTATTTATTAAGGTTTCCCTCCCTAGTGTGGTAAAAGCCTTACAACATACCTGTTCAGTCTCCAGAAAAGCATTTTAAATAGTTCGTGTGGTTAATTATTCAAACGTTTAATTAGCATACAATAACTGTCGTGTTAAATCCTACCACTGCACATTTAATTGAAGGGTTAGCTAACGACTTCGCTGACGCTGTTGCTCGGGTTTACTTCCCAGCCATTCCTGCCTCACCTCGTCCCAGGTGGGCTGCAGTAAATTGCCTCTCCCCGAGCGTGTCCCGAGCTCGCCGGGGCATGGTGGGCTTTTTTCTCCGGTGCACGAGCTGCTTTTGCAGTTGTCGGAGAGAGTGTTCCATTGCCAGGCCAAGCAGCAACGCGATCATCTCTCCTCCTCTGCCTGGTCTGAGCAAAATTTAAATCTCCTGCTGTATTGCTGGGAAAGAGGACGTAACACTCRTGTTTTGGGAAATCCAAGTTTAATTTGTTTTAATTATGTTTTAGAATCCGGTCAGTTGATTTGATTACAGATTTTTGTCGCCTGGGTGGGTGCAAATCCATGTGTGTGGTACCAGAGTGGCCGTGCAAAGTCTGACTTGATTTTTTTTTTTTTAAGTCTCGGTGAGCTCTGCAAAACAAGCTGAATTGGGTTGATGTGGATTCAGTAGTTAAAAACATCAGAAAAGTTCCTGTGTGATTTAGCGAGCGTCGCGTTGAAGGCGATAGATATTGCTCTAGTTTTGTTGGGACTTCAGGCTGGAAGCTATTGCTTCTTCCCAGSCGATGGCGGGCAATTCACTGTGCCTCCGCTTGGCTCTTTCCACCTCTTTGAAATGGCAACGGTAATACCTCCTTGGCCGATTTTTGTTGTCCAGACCGTAAACTCGGTCTTTTTAAAGCGCACATGGGTTTCCTGGCCAGCGGTCCCAGCCTCGCCAGGAAGGCGGCGGGGCAATCGTACCGCCGTTGTAATTAATTGCATCTCCTCAATGGACTACATGGCTATTGGCAGAGCATCTCCCAGCTCCGTGTGGGCGGCTGGTCCCAGGAGGYGTGTGCTGTCCCCTTACTCTGGGCTTAATGACGCTGATGCATATTAATATTTCTTTCGGTGTCGTCTTCCTGCCCTCCGCTGTCCTGCCCCAGAGCCCCCACTGTTCTGGGAGCGTCTGATCCGCGGTTGTCCTCCAGTGCATGATTAGCAGATTAGCCATCGTGCCCAGTGCAGCAAAAAAATGAACTCCCAGAAGCCCTTCAAAACAGAGAATAATTCATTACCCACCTTGATTTCCACTTAAAATGTACTTTAACTACACTTCCAACTACAAACCCTAAATCACCCTCATGTTCACAAAAAATCCATCATTTTTTATTTTATTGCACGGCACTGGCATGACATAATCCCTTCCAGAGCGTCTTGGAGTGCTTTACAGATCAATAAATTACTTACCTGCACAGCAGAGGCAATGCGTGCAAGGCCATTGCAGTCATTCCGGCTCGGTGCAGCCCTGGGAAGGCGTGGGAGGTGGGGAGAGGCAGGGAAGGGGTGCTCGGGAGCGGGGTCCAAATCAGGAATTAGGGGTGTTGCGATGGTCTGGGTTGCAGCTTCAAGCGGGTCGATGAATGGGGCTCGCCCAGGGAGGGTGGAAGGAGCAGGATGTTTTGCAAGTGATTTGTGACTCTCCTGCAAAGCGCCGCAGCGGGGTGCCAATCCGCTGCTAGGCTCCGGAGAATGGCCTGGAAAAAAATAAACCGAGGAAGGTGATGGTCTTTATTATGTTCTGCAGGTGCAGGCTGATAACAGCAGCCGATCGTTTTTCTCGTACAGCCCTGCCGTAGAGCTCGTAGAAACCCCAGCCCTCCCTGGCAGCCGCGTCGCATCCTCCGCTCACGCAGCAGCCGGGGCCGAGCGCTGCCTGCTTGCTCCTCATCCCTTCCCCTTCTCAGCCCCCCTTCTCGTCACCCCCCCCATCCTGTACGTGTGTCCTCTTTTTGGGTCTGGACCCCTTGTATCTGACCTGCTCCTGCGTGTTCACGATGGCAGTGCCAACGCAGTGGGATGGCTTTCATCCCAATTGAATTCCCCTTCCTTTCCCTTCCTTTGCACGGTGGTAGACCTTAGAGGCTCTTCGGTAGACTTGTCATGTTCAACCCAGCTCCTCTTGGTGCTTTTCTGGTTGCAAGGGCATGACGGAGAGCCTGCACGGCTGCAGGAAGAGCTGCAAGCCATGTGCGTGCTTTGGGTGCTCTTGTTGCACCAGGAGTGACTGCTGCCTTTGGGGGAGTTTGAAGGGCATGGATGATGTTTTCTCGGTAGGATGCAGCTCTGCTGGAAAGGGTTCGTCCTGGCTGGGAGGACAGGATGAGTACTGGAAGCGGGGCGGGGAAGAAGTACTGCCTCGCACACCACGGAGGTGCTGAGGAGGAGCTGTCTTGAGCCTCCCGAAAATGAGTGAATCCCCTCTGGCTACAATTGCTTCCCATTTCAACCCTGCCTTCTCGTCCCCCTCCCTTTCCCCTGTGTGTTCCTCTCAAGTCAGGTGAGACTGATGGGCCACCGCATAGCTTGTCAAGGTGGAGGGAGGAAGGAAATTCAGCCTCCTTCACCCACGTTTTAAGATTTGAGCCGGAGCAGACCCGGCTGCATTTTCATTTCCCTCTTTGTGTCGTTGCAGTATCTCCGAAAATCACCGAGATCTCTTCTGACATCTCCATCAACGAGGGCGGCAACGTCAGCCTCACCTGCATAGCCACGGGCAGGCCAGATCCAACAATCACCTGGAGACACATCTCGCCCAAAGGTAAGAGCCGAACGTTACCCCAAATATTCTGGGAAAGGCACAGTGCCGTCTGCGAGCGGCTGGGGAGGTGTCGTTGGCTGGTTCACGTGGCACTTCRGTTGCAAAGAGAAGGTGATGTGCACCGAAAAGACGTGACTTAATGCAGGAGTTGATGACTCTGGGGGAGAAACATCCGTCTTGCTGGTCTGGGAGAGGAGCGTATGGTTTTGCTCRTGTGGAGGACTGGCAGTAGGTAGTAGGTTGGGGTTGTGATGTCTAGGGATTGAATGTGCTTGTCCGGCCCTGTTTTGAAAAGTTTTCGGGGAATTCTCGCACGTTGCTTCAAAGGAGGACTGTAAATAGTGCAAATGAGTAGGAAAACACACGAAGCATTAATTGGTGGCCTTGTTAATTGGTAAGCAAAACCTGAGCAGAACTGCGTGGGTGTGACTGCTGGGAAGCAAATTCCYATACATGCCCGTTCGGGAGCTTATTATATCAAAGCCATTTCCTAGCTGCTTTTTGGCATTTGCCTTGCATTTTGCTGCCCTGTCGTTCCCACGTGGCTGCGAGGTTCTCACCGGTGAGCTGGGGGTGAGACTGGGGGCCTTTGGGTGGGATGAGCAATCCGGCCAAGGGGCAGTGCCTGGCTCTGATCCCGTCTAAGCACTTCAGTTCAACCTCAGTCGTTTTTCCCCTGAGGTTTTACCACCGTGGGCTGTTGTCCCAGACAACTGCCTCAAGTTCTCCTCGGAGRTGCCCCGGCCAGGCTGCCCGGCAGCCGCAGGAGACGACGCAGCGGCGGCAGCAGCGATGGATGGYGCCGAGTCTGCTCTCTCTGCTCAGCTGCCTGGCGATGGCTGCGGTGTCTCGGTGCAGCTCCATTGATTTTTTTTTTTTTGCTATCTGTCTGCTCTGTAGCAAACTGCTGGGGCAGATCCATCACTCTCCATAGCCCRGGCAAAGAGTGAGCTGAGTCGGCGGCATCTCAGCCCCTTCCCTTGAGAGGAGCCTCTGTAAAAACCATTCCCCCCCAGGGCGTGTGTTGGCTTATCCGCCTTAGGTGGTCATGCCTCCGAGACGGTGGCCTTCGGCTGGGGTCTGTGTGTGGATGAATGATGGAATGCAGGGCGCAGATCCGCGTGCTCCTCTCCGGCCCCRAGCGTCTATCCATGGCATCGAAGCTGCTGTCACTGTATCTGTTACCATCAGGAGGCATTTACGGCTGAGGCAGTCCATGTGCTCCCACCTTGAAGCCTTTTCCTTCTCTCTCCTCTTCCCCTTGTCTACCCTGTCAATGTGTTTTTGCCTCTCTCAACCTCCTCACCGCCTGCTATTCACGTSCATCTTGTTTCCCCCTCAGTCCCGCTCTCCTTCCCGCATCCCCTCCTGCTCCCCCAGCACCCTCCTCGCCCGCTCCCGTGCCCCTCGCTGCCTTCTCCCGCCCGCCATCCATCCTCTCCTATCCRGGTTCCTGGCTTACGATGCCTCTCTCTTTCGCGAGGGCTATTTTCTGTGTTTGCCGCCATCCAGCAGGTTTCTTTCCCCAGGGAATCTTTACCTGCGCTTGAACCAGATGTTTCCATTTTACTTAGGACTTAGCTGCTATGGAAACTGAGGATGCACCAGGAGAGGAAGAGTGAGCTAATCAGAAATTACCTGTGGTGCTGTGTAATTTGCAGCAGCAGYTCTTACCTGATTTTGGCCATGATTAGGCATTCTGCTTTCAAAACTCAAAGGGGACAAATGATCGCAGAGATTTACTTGAGGCTGGCCTCCTGCTGATGGAGGGTGCCGAGGCCGGGGGTGGCCCGAGACAACTTCGGTGGCTGCCCGTCTCCGTAGGCAGCTCCTCTGTTTCTCTCCCTGGGTCTGCCAAGCCACCAAGGGAGACCTCTACTTCTCCGTTTTGCATTCAGYGCACATAGAAGAGATGAGGATTGGAAGCGTGGGGACTGAAATAAGAGCCAGAGCACAGAGGTGCTATAGCAGATGCCGAGAYGGTAACCTTTTCCCTAGTAGGATAGACTCTAATTTGGAGAGCCGGGAGCCAGCGGGGACCCAAATGTAGCTGCCGGCCCCCCTCTCTCGGTTGTAGGTCTGCCTCGCCGCTCATCCCCGGGGAAGTCTGGAGCGTTCCTTCTCGCCATCTTTCTCCATCTCGCTTGGAGTGGTGSAGAAGAGGGACCGGGGAGAATTGGTTAAGGGAAAGCTGATGCATAACTTAAGGGTTTGYAAAGCGGGTGGGTAAGCGGCTCTCACCGACGTCGCTGGGGAGAGGCTTTGATAGCTCTGTCTGTGCCAGGCACGGGCAGACCGATAGCTGAAGGAGCCGGTCCCCATGCTTACACCGGCGGGTGCTCCTCTGTGCAAAGGCACTTCACGGGCTTTTATTATTTTCCTGGCAGCTGTAAGCCTTCTGTGCGGCTCTTGGTGGSAAATGGAACAAATAAGAGTGTTTGCTCACCAGGGGAGCGTGCGGTCGGGTCCTTCAGAGGATTTACACCGAGGGCAGCCCGGCTCCCTGGTGACTGATCTCACTCGAGACCCTTTTCCAGCCGCTCCCTTGACCGCTCGGCTGTTTTCTCTCCCGTGCATTGCTCTGGTCTGGTGCAACAGGAGTTTAGYGGCTTGGTCCGGTAAGCTCTGCTGMATTTTYGCGTCTGCAGTTGTTGCCACATTATGGGAGCCGTTAAGCCTGTTTTTGAGGCTCTTGTTTGGTTTGGGGGCCGGAAGAGTTCCCTGCAGCCGGGAGGAGGAGAGCATTTTCGCTGTATAACTCAAGAGCTGAGTGAACCTGAGCAAGAGAGTTTTCGGCTAGTGAATCGCACGAATGCTGGCCCTGCGGTGCCTCCATCACCGCTCGGAGCCTTGCGCGGTGGCTGGCCCTGCCTCTGCCCATCCTCATCCTCCTGCCGTGAGCAAAAGCAGGATGCTGGCTCTGGAGAAGGGTTTTGTGAACCCGTGGCCAGTCCGACCAAGATGTGTTACAGCCTGTCTTTTGTCCCTCTGCCTCACCTCTCTCTGTCCTTTTTTATTTCTTCTCCCAGTAATGCTGTACTAGCCCACAGCAACGCCTATTTATGCAGCTGAACAGGTTGAGGTGGAAAAAGAAGGGGAGCTGCTTCTGCCTCGGCAGAGGAGGTTTAACTGCATCGGGGCGGCTCTGCCCTGGGCTGGGGTGCTCCAGCTGGCAGCGCGACTGCCACCGGAGCTGCCAGGCACCCGGGCTTCGAAACACAGCTCACCGAAACCATACCGGGAAGCCAAGTTCTGGCACGCGATGGGGTGGCTCCATCCCCGCTTTGGCACCCCTGCGGTGCCAAGACCRTTAGGACGGCAGTTTAGAGAGGGGTCCTCAGCGGGGTGAAGGGAGGGAGGAGGGCAAAGAGGGAGAGAAGGATGTAGATAACCGTGGTCGGGATATAACATCCAACATGAAGGCAGCGGCATCTTTCCAGAGGATATGTAGGTTGTGCAGGGGACGTGGACGCTGGGGTCTGAAAGGCAGCGTTGCGTGTGCCCACGCACGTTGGTGTTTGCAGCCATAGGTGCCGAGCATCTGTTTGTTTCGCAGGCTTCGGATGTATTACGGTCCCCAGCCTCGCGATGCCGATGCCATCTGTAAACTGCGGAGAGGTCTTCTTGTTAATAAACTGKTTTTGGTCACTCAGGTGTTTCCATAGTTACTGGGCTCTTTATTTGTTTTTGGGGGTAACTCTGATGTTGTCATGGCRATTGCCATGTTGTCAGGCTGGTTTTCATCTCTCGGCGGACGAAAGCTGGAATTTCTTGGCTAGGAAAAAGCGCGGTGTCCCGAGCTGCCGGGCACAGGGCGACACCGAAGCAGAGCGAGCAGCACCGTGTTGAGCTAACCCCGGGGGGATATTTATCCGTGCTGCAGGCACGAGACTCGTCATGCCTCCCGTTAAGCTCGGGAAATGGGCTGAGGAATTGCAGTGAGGGCTCTCCCAGGAGGGATGAGGGCTTGGCAGCCTCCGTCCAGGAGAAGAAGGCATGGCTTAGCAGTGATGATAACGAGGGCTCTGCGGTCAGATGGCAAGCGTGGTTATCCTGCCAGGGACATGAGGAAAGGGTGTAAAAACTAGGTGTGTGCACACAGATACCTTCGCTGGCACATCTGCCTGGCCAGCACCGGTCTGCCATGCGCAGACGTCCTGAGCCAGAGGCTGCATCCAAGTTGTCATCCTTAACGACCCTTGATGGACTTTTCTGCCATGGTTTTGTCTAATTGCTTTTTGATTATTGCTGTAGTATGATGGATTCTGGTGTAAGGCTTAAGACAGCGGCTGCCAGGGTAGGAAAACATTACAGTTTGGCTTGATGGTGTATTTACTCGKAAGAGGTCTGATCGAGAGGTCTTTGTAGCGGGAATCCCTCATTAATCTCAGGATTAGGCTCGGCGCTGGAAGCTAGATCCCGTGCAGAGCCAGAGTCCTGAGCTGAGCCGGAGCTGTGATTTGTGGGGTAGGTGCCGCCTGGGTGCTTCGCAAGGCAGAGGCACGAGACAGGGGAGACGCTCGGAGGGTCCCGACGGTGCCGCAGCCCGGATATCCTCGCGATCAGTCCATTTAACCTCCRTGGCCCTCCACGTCCTCCCTGGACGAGGTACAATAGCAGGACCGATGGGAGGATAAATACGTTCAAGGCATGAGGTGCTCAGACACAGTAGTAATCACAGCTCGTATATGCACTTAAGATAGATGAGACACAGTGGCCTAATGTGGCAGAGGTCTCATGAGATCATCTGTCTATACATCAGCAGCAAACCAGCGAAGGGACTCTGGGAGAAGTCCGGTATATTTGGATATATTGATTCTCTCTGGCTCTTGGCGGGGCTTAAAACAAGAGGACAAGCGACTGCAAAAAAAATCCAGCTTGAAGAGTTGCTTGTCCCTGGGAAGGGAACGCCTCCTCCTCTCTCAGACCTTTGTCCATTAAGCGCGTCGCTTGCTGTCCTTCGTCTTTCCAGCATCCTTTCTGGACAGGAGGCAGGGGATATTTGGAGGTTGGACATCAGATCTGGAGCCTGGGTGGGAGGCACCGAGAGCAGGGGGGATCCACTTGGGTGGGAAAATCTCCGCCTGCTTCTGTACTGCCTCGTCCCTCGCAGTGATCAGCTCGGCGTCCCRCAACATTGCTCCCTTTCACCCTGCCTCAAGTCACCTAATTAACTTTAGACCAGAGAGTCRTGCTCTCTGCTGGTCCCGACAGGGAAATCTCTCTTGGAGTGAGCAGATGGTTCGTGTGAGGCTGCTTCTGTGTTTGCCCCGGGTCTCGTGTTTCTGCGCTGTCTCCTGTTGAGGGTTCGGGTGGTTTTGGCGGAGGCCAAGCACCCGCCTCACCTCTCTTCTTGGTGTTTAGGCAGCAGGGAGGGTTAGTCTGCATTGCCTCGGGCTGAACACGTACCAAAGAGCCAACCAAAGCTTGCAGAAATGAGGGGTTTGAGCCCCTCTTGAGGAAGAAGGATTGGGGGAGATCTTGTGTGAGCCAAGACAAGTGGTGTCTCAAAGAAGGGACGCGAGTCCTCCTACCGTGGCCGTACGATGGAGCACAGAGCCAGCCCCGAGCTGCAGCGTTGGGTTGGGTTGGTCGCCGTGCCGTACGTGACGTCCCACCTCACCTCATTGCGTGCGTCCCCCCGGTCTCGTGGTGGCCAAGTGTCTCACGGAGGCTCGTCCGACTCTTTYGGTGGCCGAGCACCTCGTCCTCCTTCCAGGAGGCAGTTGCAGGCCTGGGCTCCAGCTAAATTAACTGAAGCATTTCAACCGGCTCCAATCCTGTCGGCAGCTCAACCGTCCCCTTGTTTACTGTTGAAATAATTACTGCTTTGCCATAATATTAGCTTTGAGCCGTGACTCCATTACCATTATCGCCGGAATATTACCCATTTATTATCTCCCAGCAACCCTGGAAGATGAACACTAGGCTTCAGAGACCAATTGTTTTACAACAGACAGGATCTTGGTGTGCATTGTTTAATGAGGTAAACTACATTATAGCCGGCATTAATTTGGCTGCGGTGCACTCCACTAAATCATTGTTAACCTGTAAATCTGCCACCGGTTTTGATGCGCGCTTAATCAGCGCGCGCCGGACAGATCGGCCGGGAAAAGGGTCAGCGGTGGCCCGGCTCCGTTTGCACTGTGTAGGGTGCGAATAAATAGGTTGCAGTGCTCTCGGAGAAGCAGGAACTTTGAGATGGACACTAGTTTKGGGCATGGTTGTGGTGAAGGAGAAGCTGGCAGCTGGCATTGCCAGGGGTTGCTTGGAAAGCATGTGGACACGTGCTGCGGTCGGCAACGGGGTCCTGCCAGGAGCAGGGTGAATATTTAGCCCCTTGAGTGCCGGCAGCTTCCCCATCGGCTCCCGTGGGAGCAGGATCTGGCCCAGCAGGAGCCAGGATCCGGCAGCGTTGCTCCAGGGTTTGCTTTCCTCAAGGAGTGACTTAAACGCGGTTAGTATGCCATGCGCTAAGCGCTGGGTGGTGGGTGGCTCCTTTCAGCATTTCCCTTCCACTGATGTGCCCYGGTTCCTCCTGCTTTTTCGAAGCAATGGGAGATTATGTACTTGTACGTGTATATATATATATATAAAAGTAATATTTTTGATTCCCCGCATGGTGGAAATGAACTCTCTGAGCTGATTTGTTTGCACATTTGGCGTAGCTGCCTTTAAAATACGCATCTTGGTACAAAAATAACAAGACCCCTACCAGCTACAAATGAGGCAATGCCTTTCCCTTAAGAAAAGGAGGGAAAAAAAAATAAACCCCTCTCTGCTTCAGCATATTCCCTAAACATAGCTTTGCGATGTCACGCTTTCCCTTCTTGCCAGCGGCAGAGCGTGCTCAACTCCTTATCTCAGCCCGGGGAAGCAGGTGAGCCGGTTGCTCTCGAGGAGCAGCGGTGCTGCCGGTTGCCTACTGGGAGGCAAAAGCAGGCAGCTCTGCCTGCACCCCCAGGTTTTATCCTTCGGCTCAGCCCCTCGGTTGCTGGCTACCTTTCCTGGCTGCCTTTCCTGGCTACCTTTCCTGGCTACCTTTCCTGCAAGGGTGAGTGCCGCCGCGGTGCTACAAACGTTCCCGATCGGTGCTGCCGCCATGCCCGGCGCGAGGGAGCTGGCACCCCGGTCAAAGCGGTATTAATAAGAATATCGGAGATTTATTTTTYGCCCTCCCGAGCCGACGTTTGCGTGACAATCTCATCAGCCCTGTATGTGCAAAGCAGGACCAGGTTAGGGCAGCGGGGAAGTTTCTATTATCCCATTGTTATCCCAAGTTATCCCATTGCCCGGGATAATGCCCTCGCCCGAGCATCCCGCGCTCCGGCTTTGTGCGGAGACGGCGATTTTCACACCACCGGCAGCATCGCTCCGCGCCGGTGGCTTTTCTCCATCCCCAGCGGTGCCTCGGCTAACCGTGGGAAGAAGGGGTTATGTTAGTTATTTCTTTGGCGTGGTGGGACGAGGCGGACAAAACCCGACATGCCGCTGGTGTCAGCTTGCTGGATTTTCTGTCTCTTCCTCAGGGCTGAGCGCGGCTCCCTCCTTCCCTGGTAAATGTGTGGCTTTGTGTCGGCGGCTCGCTCCCTGCCTGGGACTCGCCTTTCATTCGGCTGGCGTGGGGAAGAGCAAGGGACGGGAGTGTCTGAGATTCGAGAGATCTCCACACAAATTAAAACCTTTTATCAGCCCCTAATAGCTGTGCAAACTAATTATATTTGGGCCAAACTTTGCCAGAGACTCCCCCGAGGTATTATTATAAAAATCTGAGCTGTGGAAACGTGTCCCCATTCTGTCAACACCGGGTCGCTTCAGCTATAGAAAGCTCGACTCCGGCTCGTTTTAGCTCCCGTGATGTGCTTTGCATAAGCTGCCGCAGTTGTTTTCGGGGAGGAGAGAGCCCGGCTGGGCTGCCTCACATGTGGCCCAGGTCTGCCGAGCCAAGGGCAGGGCTGGGCGTGAGGGAATAGCACCGAAATATTTATTTGCCCAAGCCCTGCTAGCCCAGCTCGGTCTGCCGCCGCTCTCCTGCAGCCGTCGGCGTGGCCTCGGGGCTGCGGGGTGCACAAGTGGGGTACCTCCATCCCTGGAAGGACGGGATGTCGTGATGAAGGCTGGGAAGGATGCCTGGGGAAGGTGGTGGAGATGCTCCAACCCCAGCAGGTGGGCGATGGGAATGAGCAGAGGGAAGAAGCGCAGCTCTGCCACGAGGCTGAGCGTGGATGGTTTTCCTGGTGCCAGCACCTTGCTGGGGGGCTTCTGACGGTGTTGGAGCCGATTTTCCCCTGGATTCATGCTCCTCTTCTTCCCAGCATCGCGTTCTGCTCCCCTCCTTCCCTTGCAATATCGGCTCTGCTCACGGTGCTTGCGCGGGACAGGGCACCGAGGCCAAAGACAATCCCGCACGTTCGCCTGCCCGCACCGTCCGTCGGAGCGCGAGGAAATGCTTTGAGCCAAACTCCTGCCCTTTTGTGATGTTTGCCCCGGGGGGAAGGAGGTTTTTACCCCCACCACCGTTCCCCTGCCGTCCTTGCGCTCTTCCTCGGCGCAGATTGCCGGCTAATGGGGTGGAGCTAGCGCGAGCGCTCTCTATTAATGGAGCAGAATATAAACAGAATAAAGCCTTCATTTCCCGGGCTGTGATTTCATTATTAATATACTTTACAGTTCACAGGTTGTTCATTTGCTTCCGTGTTTTCTCAGCTGGTGTAATCTGCGGCGCAGAGTGAGAAGAGTCATAAAATTTCCATTTCCAGTTGAATGTGCGTCCAATTCGCCGTGAAATGTTTCTCTCTGTCGTGAATATTAAGTGCCCGAGGAGTCGGTAGCCGCAGGATTAGGCAGGGCAGGTTGCCAGCCCCTCTCCGCGTCCTGGGTGYAGCGAAGGAAAGGTGGCAAGGCGAGGTCTGGAGAGCGAGGGAAGGGACCGTGTGGCGGAGGGAGGAAGAGGGAAAGGGGGAGGAGAGAAAGAAACCATGCAAAATAKGCTGGAGGGAAAGGGAGAAAAGTCAGAGGGTGGCAAAGAGACTGGCTGCACGGAGGGATGTGGTGGGCGAAGGATGCTCCGACGGAGCAGACCTGTGCTCCACCTCCTTGTTTCCCTGCCCCGAGACCTTGATGCTTGGCAGGAAAGATATTGCACCAGTGTCTGCTCCAGTTTGTAAATCGGTTGTTGGTGTCTGTGCTCGGCCAGTGCCGCGGGCAATGGGGCTGTGCCCTTCCCATAGCCTGAAGAAAGAGTTTCTTCGTCTCTGGTAAGGCTGAGAAATGCCTGTATGGGCAAGGAGCTGAAACATGCTCGCGAGCCAGAGCTGCTTGGCTGCCCCGTACCAAGCGAAAGAACAGCGGCGAATAGCCCCGGAGTTGCAGGCGCGCAGAAAAAGGGCTTGTCACATGAATTGGGAGGGGGAAAATAATTGTGTTCTGCTCACGGTTACCTGGCCAGCAGGAAAAGCGGGGAGATTTGTTGTGTGTATTTAGCGTATTTGGTTTGTAGCAAACGGAACGGTCGCTCTGGGGCAGGGCAGCGGGAGTTTGGGTAGTTGGGGCAGGCGGTCGTGCCACGAGGCTGGGCAGGCAGCCGGGGCCGGTGGTGGCACGGTGGTGGCACGGTGGTGGCACGGAGGGGTGCCCACAGCTGCAGCGCCGCTGGCAGCGGGCACATCTGGCGGCACAGCTGGCCCGGTGCCGCAGCTGGAGGCGGCGAGGGATGGGCGCCCGGCTTACCCCTCCCTGTCCTCGCAATAGCGGCGCGTGATGCGGCGTCGCTGCCGGGGGGGGGAAGGGGGCAAAAAGCCAAATCCCGGTGGTGTGCCCAGGCCGTGGGGATAAGTCGGGTGCTGCTCGGAGCCGACGGCACCGTTTCCTTCCGACTCTTTGCTGAAATGACTTCTGCCACAGCATTCCTCACTGCAGGGTAAAAAAATGCCTCTTCCTTTCCCATCTTCTCTCGGTTGAGTCAAGATAATAATAGTCTTTTTCTGATCCCCTGAACTTTCCCATCTGCTTGGTAAAACAATGGCAATTCTTTTTCCTCCTGGTCTCTCTCTCTGTCTTCCTCTCTTTTATTTTTATCCTCCTACAGTATAATTTAAAGCCAGAGCGATGCCATAGCCCATGGGTTTTTCCCCTTCCTGTGATACACTGCTGTTATTTAAAATGGCTTTTCCCTTGCAGATCAATGCCTCTTGCTGCCCTCCCAGCGCCCGTAGCGGGGCTGATACCTTCACACGAGGCCCGGAGARGGGACAACGGGCTCGAGCGAGGGGGCTCAGCCCAGTCTCTGGTCCCCCTGTTCCCAGTCCCTCCCAGTGACCGGAGGCCAGCATCACCCATCCCTGCACATCCTGGCACAGCCCCCCCGCTCCCCATCTCCCCTCCCCAGGCTCACGGCATCCCCGTGCCCCCCGGCCGTGCCGAGCCCATCCGTCTCGCCACCTGTGCATCTCCCCAGCTTCTCTCAGTAAGCCGCAATATTGCGAATGATCCTCCAGAAATGGAGACATCAGTGCCATAAAACACGAGGGACAGAGCAAGGCCACTGGGCTGGAAAATAGCGTGTCTGAAAAAATAAAGACGGGCTAAAGATGATGGAGAGAAGACAGCGAGCTTCACCCTGCTGTGATTCGGATGGCTCCGGGGGGTGAAGAGGGGTCAGGGGGTCCCAGGGGAAGAGGAGGGAAGGAAAATATGCCCCGTCTTGCAGAAAGCCATGTCTGGGCTTGCTGGGAGCCGTGTGCAGGGATACGCAGGGAGAAAGGAAAGTTTCCCAGATCCCCGYGACTTCTTGGAGCACTGGGAATGGATTTAGCCGGCGCTTGATGCTTATTTTTTCACTCTAATGCCATTATGCCACTTGCTTCCCATCCTAGGGATATTTTCTTAATGCGGCTGAAATACAGCTTAACTGAGGTTACAGCCATTTAACGCTTTGGATTGCAATTACTTCTTAAGAGCTCGTCCTACGGAGAAAGCCTTTGGGTTTAAATTTGCAGCCAGAGGGACCCTCCGGTCCTGGCCGCCAGCAGCTCTTTTTCAGACAAATCCGGAGGAAAGCAGGGTGCCTCGAGTTTGGCTGGGGACGGGGATGCTCTCRCCTGCAGAGCAATGCCGGTTGCACACAGGGGCGCGTGGTTGGGAGGGGATGCGGTGGATCTTGCCACCAATATCCCAGCTGGCTATTTTTTTTGGGGTGCTTTGCAAGAGTCCTGCAAACAGGAGGCAGGAGCACCTCGTTTCTGGGTGTTCTCTCTCCTCGCCAAGCCTCGTGCACCACAGCTTCTCCTAGAGACAGCGAGAAAGCTGCCAGAAATGGGATGGACTCCGGGAGAGCCAAGTTGCAACAGGATTTAGTCGAGGAGCAGCGCTCCCGCAAACAGGATGCGTGTGTTTGTCTGAGCGATTTTCTCCGGCAGCATCTGTCACTCTCCAACATCTTGGTATCATTGCAGCAAATTATTTAAACACTACCCACCGTACCCCATCTGTCAGGCAGCCCCTCCGCCTGTATGCAGCCCTACCTTGCCGCCTCTCCAAAGGAACCTCACCGGCAAAGGCTGAGAGCCAAACAACAGGACAAATTAAATCAAAAGCACAGCTTCGGCACCCAGGGGGAAAATGCACATCAGCTTTGACTTATTGCATGGCGCACGCTTACAAGAGAGAAGCAGCGGCTTTTGTCACTGCAAGGGGCCATGAAAAATGAATTAGGGCCGCTGCTGGGAGAGGGCACGCAGGAGAATCTTTCATTCTGGCAACGCTGTCCTCTCTCACCTTGCAAGCGGCGACAGGGATAAAACCGTGGGGACGAAGAAAGAGTCAGGAAAGAAAGGAGAGAGGACTTCTTGTTGGGCGGCCCGTCGGGGTCTGGCTCTAGGCTGCGGGAGAGGGCACGGGAGGAAGAGTGGCTCGGGTGCCCCGAGAGCAGCACCGGTGCTCGAGCGGGAGCACGGAGCTGCCGGGAGATGCTGTCTCATCAGTTATTCTCTGGAGAGGGCTCGGCTCCACAGGAGCCTCGATATTCGGTTTTCATGTGCCTTTTGCATGCGTTCCTGCAAGGAGGCGGAAAAGCTGCGTGGGAAGTGTCTCAGTGCCGGTGGCAGCCTCTGCCGAACCTTTCCTCTGGGAGCATCCGTCCCTCCCGGTGCCACCACGAGGGCCACCACCTCGCTCTCCAAGCAGGTAGACCCCAGGGGCWGAGGAGGATGATGGCTGGCTCTGTGCTTGCGAATAATGCATGAGTAGCATTAAGAAAAGCAGCCTCTAATGAGCCCTACACCCGTCTTTGCTACAGATCTGACACCGCTTAGGCGCTTTGTGAACTGCAGCCATTGCTAATTTGCTCTAATGGGGTGGCACGTGCTGTCCGGACCTTTTCCTAGGGCTCAGGATCCTTACCAGCACCCCGGGAGGAGGCAGGGGCTGGGAGAGGATGGTCGCTGCCAGTTTGCCGAGCCCTGAGCGGCCTCTGAGCTAGCTTTCCCTTGCGCCGAAATAAAAGGGCTCATTCTTTATTCGACTTGTTTGCTCCTGAGTTAGAGCCTCATTCAAGGGTGGTTGGTCCCTGAGTTGTTTTGTTTTGTTTCTTTAAATATTAATTTCCATAATCCTTTTATTTCCCAAGGAACTACTTCTTGCAAACAAAAGGTTTAATGCTCCTCTTTTATTCCCGGTAACAAATAAGTTGTCTGAGGCATGCAAACATCCCGGCAGCAGCGAGCCGTGTGCCGTCTGACGGCGACGAACCGCCTTTAAGTATAAATTGCGGTGCGCAGGGGATGGGGGAGAAGCATCCCCGAGGGCTCACGGGTACCACGGCAGCATCTCTCCAGAGATGCTCACCCGGAGAGGGAGGACAGCGAGCCTGGCCGGCACCGGGAAGCCCCCGTGCAGTCCGGGATTCCGATCTTTTGCATGGAGGCGTCTGTGACATGCCTTTTTGAGATGGAAGATTTGAGAGCCGAAGGCCGGGAAGCACAATAGAAGATAGACTGCTTGTACCTCATTGTCTGGAGAATAGATGGGCTGCGGGCTCCTGGAGAATAGGAGCTGCCACTCAGGCGGCTTTAATAGAACAGGCGGCAGATAGATTTCAATAAAAGAAATGAGTATAAATATTGTTAACGGAGAAGAGAGGAAAAGTGAAAAAGATCTTGTTTGACAAGTCACAGTGGGAAACTTTCAAGGACTTAAAAGCTAAAAACTCTTCACAATGGTGCTATAAAGGCCGGCTCGACCGACTCGGCTGCGCTGCGCAGTGCCAGCGAGGCGAGCGGACCGGGCAGGCGTCCCCGGCATGCCGCGGCACGGATTTGCACGGGAGGTCCGGCCCTGGACACAGGGCACGGCGGCGAGGTGGCCGTGCCGGGAGAGCCCCCTCACTTTTCGGCTYCCCGTGCCTTGCTTTGGCTGTCGGGGGTGTGGATGGTGAATATAGGCTGTGAACGCAGGCTGAGCGACCAGGAGCAGGCCACGTGGTGGCATCTGGAGGGTCTCTGCAAGTTGCACGTCCCCGTGACTAGTGCGATGTGTTGCACGCACCCGCTTAATAGTTAAATATTTGAGTTGTTGTAGGACATGTGAGCCCCAAGCGCGGTCTTGGGGCTGACTGTAGATGCACTGAGCAAACGCAGCCACGAAGGTGGGTCGTGTCTCAGATCTAGCTCTGAGTAGCGCAAGAAGTCGAAGAAAACGCCTTCCCTGGCAGCAAAGAGCGGAGGTTTGGCAGCGGGCTGCAGAGCCGCAGCCTTCGGGATGGCTCCCGGTTGGTGGCTGCCTTCGGAGGGTGCCTGTGGAAATCCCCGTGTCCTGTCCCCGTGCTCACGGGCAGCCAGAGATGGGGCTTTCAGAAATAGTCACTTCTGCTCGTGTCAGCCCAAAATCAGGCCCGGGAGGCTCCTCCGTCTCATCTCAAGGAGAAAGGCAAAGCGCCATCGGCTCCCCGTTATGCCCAAAATAGTTGCAAGGAGAAGAGAAGCTGCGGCGCTGCACGGCCRTGCACGAGGAGAGGCTGCCGCAGCCCAGGGGAGGAGGGAACACGGATACCGGTGCAGGAGAAGGACTTTATGGCAAGCACRGATCTATCGCTCAGCTTGCACCTGCCCGGGGTGCGTTGGGAGCCCTCGGCGCAGCGGTCGGCACCGGCCACCCCTCTCCCTCGCAGCCTATGCCGCCGTGCACGAGGGAGCAAAAGTGGCTGTGAGAGTTCTGCCGAATCCAATTTAATGGAACGTGATGTTTCCCCTCTCCAGCGACAGTGGGGCACACCTGGTGACGGTCAGCACCCCTGGGGCGCGAGGATGAGGAGGGACCCCAGGCTGCAGCAGCGGAGGGAGCTACTGCAAAGCTCCCGCAGCCCTGAGCACCGTGCAAAAGCCAGGCAGCAAGAGCACCGTCCCCCGGGGCTTCGCACAACATCAGGCCACGGAAACATGCTAATTAACACGGAAAACCATGTAAGAGGAGAGATTTCTTTCCTTGTCGTCGGGGAACTTCAAAAAGAAAGAGACTTGGCCCCGTGTAAGCACGATGCAGTCTTTGATAGGCTGTGTGTCTGTTTCTGGGGTTACGGTCCTTCTTCTGAAGGCTTGTGAAAAATGAGGAGGAGGGGGCTCATACCCCCTATCTGCCGTACGCTGGGCGTGTAGGTGTGCTTCCGAAAGGGATCGCCCCTCTGAAGGGGGTCACAGGTGGAAATGGGCTGGAGCCTGTGATACGGGGATGTAATATTTGTGAGAGGAGGCGAGGAGCACGCCATGCTTGCCTGGGTCGATAGGGTATCTTAAAAAAAATCATTTTTTTAATGATTGCTCTGGATGATTTCCAGCAGGTTAATTACCCCCAATCTTTCTCCACCGGAGCGTGGCAGCGTTAAGCCGGCACTGGGGAGTYGGAAAGAGGGGGTGTGCAGAGGGGAAAGTGCTCTAACTGGTGTCATTCGCCTGATCAAAAGAAAAAAGGGAAAGGGAATTTCTGAATTGCCTGAACTTCGTTCTGTATGCGTTAATTGAGCAGTCAGGAGCGGGTAGTACCGATTAATAAGAGGTGAAGCAGGTGCTTTCCCCATCTTCGGCCAGGGCACGTCACCAGGGCTGTCCTGCCTGCTTTGAGAGCCCGGRTTTGGGGTGATTCCTTCCCCCCTCTCCTTCCCTGCACACCGGGAGCCGAGCTGCCCGTGCGATGCTACRAAATCACCCGCCCTGCACTTATCTGCCCGACGCCACAGCGGGGGAGAGGTGAAGCGGGTCTCGAGYGCCGACAATTTGCTCTTATTACCTTTGTGTGTTTTATTTATTTGCTATAAACTGTTATAGGACAGCCATCGCTACCGCATCGGAGTGACGTTTGAAATATATGGCGCTCGGTTTTAGCGCGTCACTTGGAGCCGGGAGTCTGCGCGATGTTAATTTTTATTGCCAGAAGTAGCCATAAATTGATAGTTCAGAATTGCTGTAGGGACTGTAATTAACTAGTTACTATTTCACCTCCAAAAGGAGCAATGTTTCACGCTCTTACTTTTACTTATCTGGAATCAGCCGCTGTCAACATCCACTGAAGCCCGTATAAAGATTTATAGACCTTGGAGGTAAATATTGACTAATGGGCAGCTTGGCTTAATGTTCACCTTGAAGGACAATAAATTGTGCTATTGATTGAAGTGAGACGTCAATATCTGCATTGTTGTAAACATTTTAATAAAATTATCTCCATAAAATATTCTCTTTCTCCGGCCGATCCCGGCTAGTAGGATCGGAGCCTGGAAAACACAGCGGCACAGCGTAGCGGGCAGGGTGGCACCTCGGGACCGGCCCTGGAACTTCAGGCATCCAGAGATGAAACCCATTGCGGGACAATTGCTGAGGTGGCACCTCTGAGCTTTCGAGGTGGGAATACCGCAGCCTTTGGGCTGGCTCGCCTTGATCCGAGGGGCCGGGAGTTGGCACGGGCGGACGGCAGCGTGAAGGATACGCTGCTGGGTGAAGGATACGCTGCTGGGTGAAGGATGCGGGGCTGGCACGACGGGCCACGTGGCTCGGAGCAGGGAGCGCATCCTTGGGGTTGTGGTCCTCAGGAGCTAGCGCGGTGTGCCGAAGCAGTGACGGTAGCTGTGCCGCTTGCCTCGGTGCACCCCGGGGCGCTGGCAGGACCCAGGGGCAGAGAGCGGTGCCCTGCTCCCGGTTCAGCGAAGCCTTTGTAACGGCATCGCGGGCAGCGTTCAGCAATGTGTCCTACAGACCTGAACGTGGCTGCAGTGGCGAGCCGGGGGACAGTGGCACGTAATTAATTTGGGAACATGTGTTCGCTTTCCGGTGAGTTATTATCTTGTCAGAGGCTCAATGGAAGCAAACGGGTAGGAGGAGGCAGAAGGGAGACAAGTCAGGCTGGGAAAATGAGAAGCAAGGGAAGGAGAAAAGCGAGGAGGGAGGAATATGGATGCACGAGGCATCTGCCCACACCTCATCGCGTCCGCGCTGCGGGGGACCCCAAGCCCAGCTTTGCCGTCTGTTGGGGCTGCCTCGGTGCTCCGTGCCAGACCAGGATCTYGCCTCCGCGGCTTCCCCGCTGCCGCAACGGCCAAGCTCCCCTGCGCCGGGGGCCTTGCAGCGTGCCGCGCCGACCGCTGCCTTCTTGATGGCAATCTCTCTAAATTACTCACAGTGCCTTATCTGTGCCATGCGAGAGGCATCGTTCGGTTATCTATACCTCTGTATTTCGGGCTGCGTGCTGCCGTGGCCCTCGGCCGTGTCTGGCTGGAGGCTCCCGAATGTCAACGCCGAACGCTGCCGGGCTCCCCGGCTCTGCTCATGACGTGGGCTATTCATTAGGCATCGAGTCTGTCTCGGCTATTTTGCAGCTCCAGGTTGAGTTCTCCTCCTTGCTCCTTTGTGCTTGTGCTTCCCCTTCCCTGAGGTTTTTTTTACGGAGATCTGCAGAGTTGCAGGTCTGGCAGAGCAAGCCCTAAATAGTGCGTGGAGGTCTGTGCGCTCGGTGGTCACCGAGCAGRTGGATTCAAGCTCTGGTTTTCCATCTCTCCAGCTCGCACCGGGTTAGTTCATCATCCTTGGCCGGTGAGCAAGGATTACGCTTTTGCSTAGGCCGTGGCTGTTCCATTTCTGGCCTGTATTATATTATTAGTATTAATAATAATAATGATGGGTGCTRGCTGTGCTGGTTTTCTAGCTCCTGAGGAGATGAGAGCTCTCCCATTAATTCCTGTAATATCTCAGCTCCTAATTGTGCTCAAGCAGAGACAGCCTTGAAAAGTTCCCACCATCAATTCAGGCTGGTACCCCCGGGGGAGATCCCAGAGCYGCGGGGCCCTGGGCCAGCCCTTCCCGAGCATCCCTGAGCCGCTTTCGGAGACAGGGACCGCAGCAGTTGGGTGCCCGATGCGTTGTTCTAGCTCCAGCCTCGGGCCAGCGGTGGGAGCAATCCCAAAGGGCCTGATATATGTGAGACTGATTTGGACAAATAACCCCCATCCGAAAGCTGGGCTGGGGCTTGCCTCGCTCCTAAGCCCGGGGAGCTGAGCTTCCCCCAAAGCAGCATCTGTGTCTCCGTGCAACCCGGCGAGCAGATAAATGTCTCTCCCGCGCCCCGAGGGCACCCCAGCAGCCACGGTGACAYGGGCACCCTGTTGCGTTCTATAAAGCAAGGTCTGCACTTACAGATTGTGTTTGCATAACCCCAGCCCTGCCCCCTCGGTCCCGTCTATTTGTTTTTCCGTTCCTGGCAGTCACTAATGAATGAGATTTGTCCAACTATCAACAAGACTTCCCATTATAAATAGGCAAAAATGCAGAGGCCAGGGAGCCAAGCGGTTCGGCAATTACTCTCGGTCCGTGCCTTCGCCCCTCGGCCGACACGGGTGCCGGCACGACCTGGCAGCACGGGGGACAGCGAAGCGGCTTTACGGACCCAGTTTTTCTGCAAAGCCCCTTGTGCAGGAGGGGACGGGGGACACGGCGGGTGTCCCGGTCGCCTGGCATCGCCCGCTTTGCCGGTGTGAAGCAGTGTCCTTGGGGCAGGGATCCCTCGTGTCCCCTTATTCCATGAGGTGTCGTAGCCAGCGCTAACGAGGCAGGATCTGGCCAGGGCTTCTAGCAGGGACAATTTTCCTAATGCTATCGTCATCGGTACCTGAGCATGAGTAATACCAGATCGTGCTCAGGGCAAAAGCAGGCGTCAGCTCCGGCATACAGCATCCCGTTTCAGTCCGGGGTGGGCTCTGCACGTCAGGGTCGATGGGCTGTAGCCGAAATCCAGCGGGTGCCAACGCGAAGCGTGCCAGACCCCGAAAGCCTGAACTCTGCGCTCTGCCTCTCCGTCGGCCGATTACCATGCACGTATCTCAGGCTTTGGTGCTGCGCCGGCACAGAGGAAGCCTTCATCTCTCAATTTCCCAAGCTTTTGCAGGTGGAAAGCTGACCCTCGCAGTTACTTTAATGAAGTCTTTTGCTGGGTAATGAAATGCACTCGAGCTGCTTTGCTCCCAGATCAAACCGGGGACGCACGCCACGGCTCAGCTACGGCGAGAGCTAATTCTTGCCGCGTGCGAGCCGTCTCCGGCGCGCTCGGGGAAGGGCCTTTGGTTAGTTAGGAAGCAGAGTGTTATCTGAGCCTTTGCACAAACTGGAGTCAGATTTGCGTGCCGAGCATCTGAAGGCCACCGGCTGTGTCGTTATTTTATCAGCAGGCAGCGCTGTGCTACAGAGAAGCCAATTCTAGGTCAGCCATAAAAGGGATTTTTTTTTTTTTTTYYCCCCCCCGTCTCTCCTTTTTTTGCAGCGCATAGTGCTGCAGGCCCRSTGGGTGTAACGCTGCAATTTGTGCRTCTCCAAAGGATATTGATTTTGGGATAACGCCTTCGTATCTTGCCCTTCAGTTGCGCTAAGGACTGATGAGCTCAGCGGTTTTGACTGCGAGCCGCTCGGGTGGGAACTTCGGCGTAGGACTGAGGGCGCGGGTGGACGTCAGCAATTCATCACGGCGGGTCGCACGGGAAAACTCGCTTCAACCCTTTCCGAAGCCCGCGGGGCAGCGCGGGGCTGCCTTCCCAGTTGGGTCAGCCTGGGATGGTGGGGTGCACGAGGGAGCAGCGGACGTGCAAAACCCCGGGGCCGCCGTGCGGAGGCGGCTGCTGCGAGGTCTGGTGCAGGGGAGAGCCAAAGTGTGATTTCGTTACGGCCGAGAGTGTATTTGCTCGGGATAGCGGGACCTGGGGTTGCAGCGGCAGGATCCCAGCGGGCGCCCGGGGTGCTCGCCGTGTCGAGGTGTGCGAGGGCGTTCCAGAAATGGCACCAGGGCTGGCTGGGGGCCCTGCGTGCCAGCCCCCGCGTACGCCTGCTTTCGGGACGGGCGGTGGCGTGTGACCGCGCTCACTATTTATGTACCGCGGGAAGAGATGCTATAAAAGTATCAGCCGGTGGGATGCAGATGGCGTGYGCCCCGACGGGAGCCTCCAGCCTGTACGCTTTGCATGCATTTGTTAGGAGCGAGATGCATACGGTTGACCGATCAAGCGTGGCGAGCCGTGGCCCGTCGGGTTATGCTAGCGCAGAGACCGCGGTAGCCGGATGGGAAGTGAGGGCGAGTGCGGGATCGCCCGGCTCTGCCGGCCGAGCTCACCGCGTTCCCCGGGGACCGGGGACCTGCGCTCGGCCTCTTTGCCATTGGCACTCGCTCCCAGAAACAGCTGTCCAGAGCTAATTTATTTCCTAATGCTGCAGCAATGTTAATTTATAAATTACACTGGTAATTCGAGCTATTATTAATTTCAGATGGTGTAGGGCAAGCCTAATTAAAATATGACACCAATTGCCACACATATGTACCAAGGACTACCGTTTAAAATTTATAGGAATATTAAGTGTGACACTGGTCTCGGAGATGCTTCGCACAGTAATTACAGCATCTCGGCTGCAGGAGATCCGACGGGGAGATGTAAACGAAAGGAATGGGGAAGTTGTCCCCRTTCGGGGGCTGTCAAAAAAGTGTCTCGTGCCGTTCGTTCAGGGGCGAGCGGCGTTTCTCCAGGATGTTTAGCAGATGCGTCCTAATTGCCGGGTTTCTTTATTTMACTCTGCATTTGTTGTAACGCCACGATCTCCGTCAACCTGCCGTAAGATGCCAGACAAAAGGAAAGGCCGCCGATCGCATCTGCCTGGCTTTGAGCGAAAGCGGGAGCTGTGGTGCAGCCCGGGCGGGTACCCCCGCGGGTACCGCAGAAAGGAGCCTGGAGCGGCACAGGGACAAAGCGATTGAGCTGAAGGGAGATGTTGGCACCGCAACTAATGGGAATAAACTGGCTGTGAATTAGTTGAAGCTGAAAAATTCGAGAGGGTGTCTATGTAGAGAGTAGGGCGAGCCCAGCGGTCTCTCTCAGCAGAAGGGTGGGATGGGATGCGCCAGTGCCGAGGAGAGATGATCTAAGGTCATTCTAGCAGGGTGCAGGTTTGGCGAGGACCGCTTTGCCCATCCTGCGCACGTCGGGGACGTTGTCTCCAGCAAGTGATGCGCTTGGCGGGGCCGGGGCCRCCGCAGAGGTCCAGCACTTGCAGACACATTTCTGGCAGGGGTTTTCTCGGGCACAGGCGCATGGGCACGCCAGGAGCCCGGGACTTGCGGGGTGGGTGTCCTAGGGCAGTGTGACGTGGTCGCAGATGGTGACCGGCCGGTGGGCTCAGGTTTGCCGTGCCTCCCCATCACTCACAGCCCTCTCCCCCTGCAGCCGTGGGCTTCATCAGCGAGGAYGAGTACCTGGAGATCACGGGCATCACGCGGGAGCAGTCGGGCGAGTACGAGTGCAGTGCCTCCAACGACGTGGCAGCGCCCGTCGTCCAGCGAGTCAAAGTCACCGTCAACTGTGAGTAGCCCGCGGGCTGTCGGGGACCGGGGACGGAGCGGGTCACCTGCCACCCCACGGGGGGATGGGACTTCGGCAATGGGAAGCGGGGCGAACCCATCCTGTGGGCCCCAGAGCCGAGAGAGGCAGCGGCAGTTTTCTGAGCAGGTGGTGTTTTGCCCTTATTTCCCCCTTCTTTTCGAGCTCTGTTTTTTTTCCACCACCTCCTCCTCGGCTGTCTCCATCAACCTGGGTTTTCTGCCCATGGTGAGATGTTGTGCTGATAACCTCCGGGGAGAGAAGTGAGCAGTAAATAGGAATTTTTTTCCTTTCGAAAAAATGTGTGAGAGAGAGAAAGAGCGAGGAAGAAAGCAGCACCATTTGTGCTCAGAGGCAGAGGTGAAGACGCTCCTAAACTCCTCTCTGGCCACCCCTTCAGCTGCATGGGGTTGGCACCGGGTTTCCGAGAGTCGTGGGGCTCCGGTCCTCAGAGAAGCCCATGCTAGGCTGCGGCGTGGGGTCCCCCATCTGCCCAAAATCCCCTGGACAGCAGTGGCAGGAGCTAGGCACGGGCTCAGAGATGATTTTTGCCTCCTTCTTAAGTGCAGGGAAAGAAAAGGGAGCTTGAGGAGCAAGGGGAAGGGGGTAGGAGACCCGGGGCTGCCAGGCACTGAACCCAGACTCCCATCTTCCCCGCAGACCCGCCGTACATCTCGGACGTGAAGAGCACCGGGGTGCCGGTGGGGCAGAAGGGCATCCTGCTGTGCGAAGCCTCCGCCGTCCCCTCCGCCGACTTCCAGTGGTACAAAGACGACAAGCGGTAAGAGCCCGGGGGGGGGCAAAACGCGGGAGGGCACGCACCGACCCCACGCAAGCTCTGCCCAGTGCCGGCACCTTCGGCGTTTGCTAACCGGACCCGATGGGGCTGCGGTAGCCGSTCGAATCCCTGATAACTCTTGGCTCAGCCTGGGTTTGGATGCGGGAGGCAGGTCCCCTCCGACAGCAGCAGGTTGTGCTTCTCGGGGGCTAATCGGGGCGTCTCGGCCGGCATCCGCGGCGTCCACCGCTCGTGGCAGGAGCTGCCGCCCCTCGATACCCGTTAAAAGCAAGCCAGGGCTTTGTATTTAACTCGGCGCTGTCTGCGCAGTGGAAAAGAGATGAGGGGCATTTGGGTGGGGGGATTTTTGCAGGAGCCTCTGTCAGACGGGTTTTGGCCTCCGTCTAGGTAGGCAGAGCGGGCAGGATGGCTGCTGCCCGTGCCTCCATTTTACGGTCTCGTGGTAAATCCCCACTTGGGTGAAGCATAATGGCCAAGAGCGATATTGGCAGTGCAAATCCAAGTACTTGGGAGCGGATGAAATCCTTGTCATCTTTTTAAACGCTTTGGCCAGAAGGCAGCGTCAGCCTCTTGCTCTTGGAAAGGCGGAAGAAACGTGGTGTCGGTCAAGAGACAGGGTTTGCATGTTTTAACCGAAAAAAGATGCTACAGGAGCTGCAGGGGAGGCTGGGGCCGCCTGCCTAGGCTGTTTTGGGAGGAARGGAGCAGGCGGAGCGTACAAAGCGGCGGATGTTTGCGTGGCAGATGAAAGGCTTCGCTCAGAAGTAGGTCAGATCACGAGGGCCCGCGGAGCAGCGGCAGGAGCGGGCTCAGCCCGCCCGGATCGGCAGTCGGAGCCCGGCAGGGACGATAATGGGGAGCCGGCACCTCCCGGGAGGAATTAGCAAGTAAAAGAGCCGCAGGAGCGAAGCGGGATGGGGACACCAGTTCAGGGAAGTCAAAGCGCTCGGTTAAGGCTTCACCGTTGGTGACGGCCGAGAAGTGCCTCCCCGCCACGCGGTGCAGAGCCCCCCGCGGTGCCGGCATTTGGGTCCATCGAGGGGGGGTTGCRGCAACGTCTGCTGCCTGAGCATGCTGCCAGCCCCGACAGCGGCATGCGGGGAGCTGATGGGGGTCAGGGAAGGGGAAGGTGTGAGAAAGCATCCGTAGAGCCGGGAGGACCGAGGAGCCCTCGAGGCCAACGCGAGAGGGAAGCCGGGGCTCTTCTGCTGGGTGAGAAGGAGCATAGAGAGGCGGGTGTTGGTCTCTTCTCCCAAGTAACAAGTGATAGGACGAGAGGAAATGGCCTCAAGTTGCGCCAGGGGAGGTTTAGATTGGATATTAGGAAAAATTTCTTCACTGAAAGGGTAGTCAGGCATTGGAACAGGCTGCCCAGGGAAGTGGTGGAGTCACCATCCCTGGAGGTGTTCAAAAAACGTGTGGATGTGGCGCTTCGGGACATGGTTTARTGGGCATGGGTACTGGGTTGATGGTTGGACACGATGATCTTAGAGGTCTTTTCCAACCTTRATGATTCTATGATTTCCCAGGCACTCTGCTTGGGCGTGTGAGCATCCCTCCCTCTGCAYGGCATTTGGCAAGCCCCAAAGCCATCCCCTTCAGCAGTGACTCTGCATCTGTGAGGAAGCCTGTAGACATCATGGGGACGGTGTGGGCTGGGGGACRAGACCCAGCAGAGCAGTGTCCATCTCCCGTCTCTCTCTCTATACCTTCCCTTCTCCCTCTTCATGCCTGATCTTTCCCCCAAGCTTGATGGACTCTCAGGCAGGGTCATGGAAAATAGCGGGTACCATCCCCCTGACCCTCTCCCCTTCTGCCTTTCTCCCAGGCTGGCTGAAGGACAGAAAGGACTGAAAGTGGAGAACAAAGCCTTCTTCTCCAGACTGACTTTCTTCAACGTCTCCGAGCAGGACTACGGCAACTACACCTGCGTAGCCTCCAACCAGCTAGGAAACACCAACGCCAGCATGATCCTCTACGGTGAGTAGCGCCGAGGGGCACGGCTTAACGGTGAGACCGCCGACACGCGAGACACGGGAAGGGTCTCTCTTGTCTTTTGGGGGAGGGGTGCGTTTGCTGCTGGTCCTTTCTGTCCCGGCACGTGGGTCGGAGGTTGTGGCGAGCCCAGGCAGGAGCAGCTTTATACCCTCACCCAGGGGCTGTTTTATCTGCGTGTCAGAGCTGTGATGAGAGCGATGTGTCCGTCTGACACCGCTCACGGCTGGGAAGGGCTGTAATTGCTCAGCACCTCATTCCCRGCCACTGCCGTGGGGATATTTCCCTGCCAGGGATACGGGGCGGGTGGTCCTCACTGCTGAACCATATGGGAGAAGCGGGGCTTGGGGACCTCCCTCCTCTCCCGATGTCACCCCGACGTTGTCCTCCTCCTTGCCACCCACCTCCCGCTGGCAGTCCCACCCCGTGGCGAGCGCTGACCGTGGGTGACATTAATACCGGGCTGTGGCAAGCGAACCATGGAGCTATGCGGAGGTTGGGATTAATCACCGCTGAGAGCGTTTGATGGAAAGCACCGGTTTCCTACGGCCTCAAGCCATCCTGGTATTGCAAACCCTTTCCTGGCGTGTACAAAGGATTTAATTAAACCCACAGAGACCGTGCAGGAGAGCCCCTCTTCCGTAGGAGAGATGGGGCTGGAGTGCAGCAGGGTCCCGGTGGGTCCAAATGTGGGGGCTCAGCCAGCTTGTCGGCATGCGATGGTTGCAAGAAGTGGAAGGAAAACCCAATAAAAGGGAGGAAGCGTTGTGGGGTAGGAGGAAGGGTCTTTGCTGCCGTCCTCCTGTGTATCTTTGCAGAAGGCAATGCCCATCTCACGTCTTCCTTCCGTTGTCGTGTACGTGCGTGGGAAGCTTTTCTGGTTGCTGAGTGGGTGCAGTGGCCAGCAGGGGCTCGGGAGGCACTTCTGTGGTGTTTGTCACCCTTTTGCGATGGCCATGCGGCATCTTGTGTCACTCCCCCTCCAAAGCAGCCCACCCTTTTTTCCTCCCGGATAGTTTTGTTCTCCCTGGAAGGGGGACGATGTATTGGCAACCAGCTGCCATCATCCCGGGCATCTCCATCATCTGGGGCATCTCCATCACCCCCGGCATCTTCATCATCCCGGGCATCTCCCATGCTGGTGTCTTTGCAAAGTTGTAAATAATCCATTTTTGTGTAATTTTTCTCTTCTGTTGTTTTCTCCCTGAGCACACAAGCTCAAGCAGCGTGCGCCGGGTGACTTGTAAGGCTCTGTGCTGCGAAGCATTGTGTCCCTGGCTGTTCTTTGTCTTTCCTCTTGTCTGGAGGGGAACGGAGGGGAAGACGAGCCTTCCTCGTCCCCAGGTCCCTCGGTGGGGTGGCTCAGGGCTAGGAGGCTGGGTGCTTAGCGGTGCAGAGCACACCGGGATAGCGGGCAGTCCTGAAGTGCGTGTCGGGTTGTTTAGCGTGTCGTTGCGGCATGGTGAGCAAGGCGTGTTGAGAGCCTGGGAAGYGATGTCCTCTTCTTGCTATCCTCGGGGAGGGGCTGGATGTGGTTCCCAGGCCAGGGAAGTGGTTTTTCTGGGGAAGAGCGGAGGATGCTGGCCCCGTCGTGGGAGCGGCATCGCAGGAAGGGCTCGTCCTCACCTGCTGTGGGTATCGGCAGTTGCGTTGGGTTCCCCTGAGCTGCGGCAGAGGAGGTCGTCCCGTCTCGGGTGCTCAGCTCCGTGCCTGCAGCCCCCATGTAGAGCTAACCTTGGATGTGCATGAGCCTAACAACCATTTCTTCCCCAAAAAAGTCCATGCTATAAGTCATGAACATTAGCGTCTTTACCTGYCCGTTAAGCCATCATTAGCGTTGCCTAGGAACTATCTCATCTCTCTTCCCCACTGGCCTTACTGGTAATCGGTGTCCCGAATATCCCCATTTTTCAGGGAGACGGACACCTCCGGCACCACAGAGCTGCCCCGGCCCGGGTCCGTCCTTAGGGTGCTGTGCCAAGCCGCCGGCATAGCCTGGGCTACATGTATGTCCTTAGCCTTGACGTTGTAGGCTCCCTGCGGGTCTATGGGGTTAAAAACTTCAGTAGYGTGGGACCTCGGTCTGGCATCTGCCGACACAGCCTGGATGAAAAGCCCCTCAAATTAAAGAGAACTTCTCCCCGCTGATGGCTTTGAGGGCTGTCAGGTATTTGGTTTCTAACCCACGAGCGATGTTTTGTATGACTCGTGCCGTCGTGGCAGCGTTGGGCAGGACACAGCGAAGCATCCTGCCAAAATCTAAGCCTGTTTCATGACCCCCCCTTAGCTTTGTCAACCTGACTGTGGCTCCCATCAGGGAACGAAATCGGAGTCCTTTGACCGGCCTTAATTTCCACAAAGCCACATTGATTTAATGCTCCTTTCAGTCTTTATTGAGTCCCCTCAAGGGACGATGGTTCCGTGGGGACCGTGACGCGCGGGGGGTCCCCCGTCTCCTGGCGCAGGGCTCCCCCAGGAACAACCCCCCCGTAATTAGCAGCAACGCGGTCCGYACGCCGCTATCGAGCGTCATCGGGCCGAGCTCGCCAGTCCCTAAGCAACCGCATCCTTCGGTCCAGAGATTGATGTGTCTTTATTTATTGTAATGAAAGATGAGAGGGAAGTGGCATGCGATGGCTGTGCTACCTGCGGCATGAGAAATGTCTCACCCCTGCGGTTTTGGGGGACCGATTTTGTGTGTATCCCCTTTTCCTGAGGCCGAGTGAGTGTTTTAGGTTCCCCCCCCTTCCTAAAAGGAGGTTTAATCCCTGCGGGTACCGTGACGTGAGCCTTTCCGGGGCTGTGCGACAGAGGCTAATGTAGCGTACATCTTTTAATCCTTTTTTTAATCTAATTTTTCAGGGAGGTCAACTAGTGCTTTATTTAACATGTAGCACTTGTTATTATAGGCCTGCCGCCTCATTCAGCAGCTCATTTGGTGCTGTCTGTGRTGTGATGGAGTGCTCGGTGAAACCACATCATTTTGTGGAGTCGGGGGGAAAAAAAAAAAAAAAAAGCACGTCGCTTCCCAGAGCCTGGTGTCGGGCGATAAATCCATTTGGGATGTTRCAGGATTATCGAGAGGGATGGGCAYCAAACCTGCGCCAGAGGGGAACAGGAGGAGCGCGGGGGACAGCCGAACCCCCAAAACCCCCCAAATGGCAGCCCCTGCGCTTTGGTTTTCGCTTGGGATGCCGCTGCGGACTTTTCCCGGAGCAGGGGACCGCGGCCCCAGAGGACCAGGGCGCGATTCGGGCAGCAGCATCRCACTTGCTACCCCATGATTGTTTTCCCCGGCCCCAGGTCGAGGGCAGCCTGCGCTTTCCATTGCCCTTTTGCCTTAACTTTCACTTGTTCTTTAATTTTTAGAAGAGACAACTACCGCTCTGACACCCTGGAAAGGTCAGTAATTCGGGGCCCCTGCAACGCCAGCGCTCCTCCCGCTCCGTTTTCCCATGGTCCCCTCCAGCTCCCACCCCAATTTGTCCCGGCGGGAGCCACGGCACCCGCCCCACCGCTCCCGCTGGTATAGCGATGAATTAGGGCTTTTTTGCTGTTGTCTAGCTGCCCTCCCATCCTGCCCCCTCCCCGCCAGCCTACTGTGCCCGTCTGGTGGTGGTCTGTGCCCTCTGCATGCCTCGTCCCCCCGCCGCGGTCCCCCGCACCCATGCTCCCTCCCCATCACCGCTGTGCAGGGCAAAAGCAGGGATGTCTCTGTGGTTCACTTTCCCCGTGTGGTTGTGGGTCTTGTGGCAGGTTCTTYCTCCTCTGGGATGCTTCTAGTGCCTTTTTTCCGGGATGCAGTAGGGATGGAGAGGCATCCGGTCCTCTTCCCGACGTTATTTGTGGTCAGGGCAGCCGGTGCTCTGCCATGCAATCTTATCGGCCGGCCAGCTGGCTTGGTGGCATCTTGATTTTGGGGCTCCGTAGCCAGGTGGCTACATTTGTGATGCATTGAGTGGTCAGCCCTCGGGATGACTAGCAGATGGCGGGAGGGCTACGGAGGTAGCACGGAGCCAATCGCGTCTCCAGCTCTGCCCTTGCGCACGGCTTCCCGGCCGTGCCAGGATCTGGGGCTACGTGGGAAGCGTTGTGAGTGCGTTGGAAGAATGCTACTGGTGGGAGACCAGGTGGTTAATGGTTCTCAGTGCCCCGGTCGGGCTTTGAAGCGAGGGGGTGTGTCCTCAAAAGCATGGGTTGATCAGACCTCATGGGCAGCCCCACCAGCGTGGATGCCTTCCTGAGATCACCCCTGGGCCAACTGTTTGGGGTGTTTTGGTGAAAGCCCCTGGGTCAGGCACCCTCCACATCCTTTCCCATGGTGAGCTATGAGCTCCTCACCCCCCCCCGTGATCCCCAAAGATGTGGATGGGCTTGGCTCTTCTTGACCAGCCTCCTCGTCCCATCTCGTTCTTCTTGAGATGGTCCAGGCCCGTGGGCAGAGCGCGTTGTCAGYGGCGAGCCCCACACAGGCTCTGGGGAGGTGCAAAACACCGAGTCCCGAGTGTAGTGCTGCTGGTGGTGTCTCTACTGGGTGTCTCTACAAGTGGGGAACAACGGGGCGGTCATCCCTGCGCCCGGGTCACCGGGGCTGGTGGGGGTGTGGGCAGTGTTGGGCAAAAGCTATCATCTCCCCTGCAAGCGTGGCTGGAAACTCGGCCAAATTTTGGAGAAGGGGCAAAGGGCGTTGGAGGAGGCYGGTTGGCGGTGATGGGCTTGGGATGGGGATTCAGGGCTGAAGCGGGACCACGGGGGGTTGTGTCCCAAAGACCGGAGTCGGTGGGGACGGGGACGGCTGGCRCCATGCTCTCGAGGACGGCATGGGCGGATGGGGGTGCCCAGGGACATGCCACCACGTGCAATAATACCGGGGCCCCAAATGGTTTTTGGTTGGTTGGTTGATGGGTTTTTGGTGGCTTTGTTGGCTAACGACGCGGGCGTTTCTCCCCCTTCCCGCAGGCCCCGGCGCGGTGCACGACGGGAACAACGGCGCGTGGCGGCGAGGCGGCTGCGCGTGGCTGCTGCTGGCCCTCCCCCTCGCCCAGCTCGCCCCCCAGTTTTGACCCGAGAGCCGGCCCGCGGAGCAGCGGCGGCGACGACCACGGCCAGCGAACGCAAGCAGAAAGGAGAGGAAGAAGAAGAAGAAGAAGAAGAAGTGTTCACCGTTTCCGAAAATAATCATAAGAATTGAGAGAGTATCCGGCCAGGCCACCTGGGGGAGGGGGAGAGAGGAAAAACACGCAAAAAAACGCAACGGGAATTTGGAAAGGAGAGAGGGAAAAAAAAAAATAATCCAAGGCTTCCTGCTGAAGATGCAACGCGACTGAGTCTTTTTCTTTTCCTCCTTTTTTTTTTTTTGGCTCCCACCCCTTTTTTCCCCCCCTGGTTTTGCCATTCTCTGGCGCGGGCCAGCGCGGAGGGCGGGCGGGGCCGTCGGGGCGTGGCGCTCCCCCCACCCCGCTCCCCTTCGCCGCCCCCCCCTGCCCGCTCCCTCCCACGGGGACCCCTCCGTCCGGACGCGCCGGTTTTCTTCTTTGCTGAGATGTCCCCGTCTTCTCATGGACTGTGCCGCCATTTGTGTTCCAGAATATATATATATATATCCACGTATACATATATATATATATATATGTATAGATATATAGATCTTCAACAGTTACCATGCCGCCACGAACGGAAAGGGAGGAAGGAGACCGGCGTCGAGCCACGCGTTCATCATACCACCCACGGACATCGTGAATGATAAGGGATTCTGAGTCATGGTTAATTTTATTAATTATATTTTCTGATACGAGCCTAGAACTCTTAGTTCCTAAAAAACAGAAATGCAAAAAAGAGGGGAAAAAAAAAAAAACAACAACAAACAAAACAAACGAGAAAGAAACAAATCCAGAAAGGAGAGGGGGAGCAAGCGGAGAGAAGTTGGTTCGCCGAGCGCCGCGCACCCGAGGAGGCGACCGGCCGAGGAGGTTTGCGAGCCCGGCGAGTCGGCACAGAGGAGGAGGAGGAGGAAGAGGAGGGAGGAGGAGGAGTCCCATGCCGAAACCCCCCGAAAGCGGCCCAAAAAGTGGTCGTCCGAACAGTTCCTGCCGAGGGAACGGGCGACGCTCGCCGTGCGTCAAAGCGGAGGGAGATGCTGAATCTTTTTATGGGATATATATATACAGTATATATAAATATACATATATATATATATAATTTTTTTTTTGTTAGCGTTCAAGACACGGTTCCCAGCAGGGTCCTTCCGCTGCCATTACTGCATGCTGTATATGGAGTTAGGTGTGTATCGGTCCTCAACGAGACGAGACGAGCGTCTCGGTCCACGCGTCCCCGAACCCCCTCRCCTTTCCGCCCTCGGGTCGCCGGGGACGAAGGGCCACGGGGGACCGGGGCCCCTCTCCGTCGCCTTTTGCCGCGCGGCCCTGGCCCCTTCATGGCGGAATAAAGCGAACCGAGGGACAGAGGGAGATCTATATAGCTCAGTTTTATATTTTTTTATATATATATATATATATATATGTATGTATATGTGTGTGTGCGCGTGCGTGTGTATGTGTGTGTATATATATATATATAAAAAAAAAAATTAAATAAGGAAAAGAAGGCAAAGTGATCGGCACCCGGCAGCCCCTGCGGCTGAGCCGTCGGCCGAAACGCGGGACCAGGCGACTGGCGGTACGTTTCGGCGGGGGGGGGGGTGTTCTCCCCCGCGGTCGCTTTTCCTCCTTCGGTTTCCTTTCCTTCCCCGCGGCCGATGGCGGGGGGCACGCGGGGGGCGCGGGCGGGCGGCGAGGGGGGGGGGCTCTCTCTGCCTATCCATTAAAACGATTGTTCCATGTGGCCGCTCCGTCTGGTTGTGGTGCTCATTGCCGCGGGGGCCGGGGCCGCCCCGCGACACGGGGAGGGCCGTGGGGAGGGACGCCGGGTGGGAGCACCGAATCACCGCAACGGGCCGGGAGAGCGTCGGAGAGATGGCACCCGGACCTCGCCGGCGGGGATACTGTCACAGGTAAGGCTTTGGTGAGTAGATGGGGAGGGTGTGGGGTGCAGCTCTGCCCTATTCCCCCCCCCCCCATGCAGAATCCCACCCGGCTTCTCGGGACCCCAAAAGTTTTCCGCGTAGCCCTCGGCAGCGCAACGTTGCAGGGGATGCTCGTGGAGCGGCCGAAGCRAGTCCCGCGGGAAGGAGAGACGCAGCGATGTGAGGTGGGTGTAGGAAACCGGGTGCCCCCCTCGTGCAAAGCTGCGGACGGGCGAAGCACGGCAGGACGGAGCCACGTGTTTGGGTGTAGGTGCAACCTCACGGGCCAGGGGTGCGTGTCTGGGCCGGTGTCTTGGTTTTTTGCTGATTTGCAGAAGGTTCCTTGACGCGTTTGGACCATAGCCTCCAGGCCGCCTGCTTCCCCAAGGCGCCCGGGATGTTTTGTAGGATCAGAAGCTGGTCAGTAGCGATGGCAGAACTGTTTGGTTTTTTTTTTTTTTTTTTCTTGACCCTACGATGAGTTTGTGCAGCTCAAGAAATGGGCACGGAGAATGGGGAGAGATCAAAAGGGGCGGCAAGGTGTTGCTTTGTGGTGTGACATGTGGCAGCTGAGAGATACTGGTGCCGGGGAAGGGGAGAGCCGTGCCCTTCATGGCACGTCCCAAGTAAGGGACAGGATAGTGAGGRCGTGGGGACAGGATGGCCGGGCACAGGCAGCTTTCTGCATCCCAGGGTCAGGGTGGCACAGAAGGAGGCAGCCGGCCAGCCCAGCCCCATGGGGGTATGCTGGAGCCAGCCCTCCTGGCACCCGCGGTTTATAGGAGAGTGTGGGTTTGTCCTTGGCAGCAGATACGCCTCTCCCAGGGGAAAAGGTGCTGAGGGTCTTTGTGAAGGTCTTAAGACTAGCAGGCAGGGATGGTTGTCCATGGTAGAGCAAGCCTGGCAGGAGAAGCAGCGCCCAGATGCTCGGGGAGGGATCCGACCCGGCACCAGGGCTGTCATGACACCGGGGCTCCCTTACCTCCTCCCTTTAACGTCAAATTTTTTGCTGCTCTAGGTGAGATAGCAAGGGGTGTCCCGTGGCACGGTTTGAGGGACGAAGAGCATGTTAAAGAGGGATAGGCTGTTTGACAGATGTATTAATTTATTGACATATGTCTTGGTGGGAGGAATGGATGTCATGGCCTGAAATATGCTCTCTGTCCCTCTGGACATAATAGGTCCTTGTCCTTAGGCATGGATCGGGTGTTGCCAAGGGCCACGGAGGAAACTCCTCCTCGACCCGCAAAGGGAGCCGGCAGGGCCCGTGCCCGAGGTTGGGAGGCTTTCTGCCAGGGTCTGACAGCCCAGAGAGCCGCAGCGGTGTTCGGGGTCCCCAGGGCAGCTCTCCCCTCCCGGACCCCTCTCCCGGGGAGGCGGGTGGGTTTTGGGAASCACTTACCTTTCTGCCGGGGTCACCCGAGGGGGACAGCAGAGCTGTTCCCGATGTTGTGGTAGTTTGGAGCGGTGCCGGGATGGAGGCGTTTGCTTGGCTGCCTGCTGCGCGCAAGCRCCCGCCGTCAGCGGGAGGGCAGTTTGCTGCGGGGTTCGGGGATAAACGCCCCAGACCAGGCTTTTCATCTCTGTCAGGGAAGGCAAAAAAGAGGCCCGCTCCCCCCGAGGGGATTGCATGAAGGAAGCAACCCCCCGATGCGTCCGGCATCGTCCCGCAACCCCTAGTCCCCCCCCGCCTACCCCGCAGACACCCCAGGTGCCCCCAGCAGCATTCCCATCCCGGGACATTCGGCCGAGGGATGTCAGCCCCACGTTAGGGGAGCTTGTTGAATTTGTTTTTTTCCCAGTTGATGGGGTTGAAAGGTGCGGCGGTCCCCCGGGGCGCAGCCTGCCGCGTTTTTAGGGTGAGATGGTAGCTGTGCCGGGGAGACGCCGAGGGTCGCGGCTCCTTCTCCTCCCGGTGTTCGCTGTCTTTGTCCTTTGATGAAGACGTTTTGTCCGTGTCACGCGCCGTCAGATCGCGATAGGAGCAAACCACCCTTAGGATCGTGTCATCTGTAGAGGCGTCCCTTGCACGGGGGTAGGTTTAGTTGTCGGAGCAGACGTCGTTACAAGACGATGGAGAAGATGCTGGAACGGCTGCATCAATGGAAGGAGGCTCCCGATCATGCCGCTTCTGCCGAACGTAGGTGAGCGATGAGAGCAAAGCCAGTCCCTACCCTGCCGGGGCTCCGTCAACAGGTACGTGCTCATCGGCGGCCGGGGGATGGAGGCGGGCAGGACCCGGGACCCATCGGCGGAGCCACGAGGCCGGTTCCCAGGGGAGACGGGGCGAGGGACGGAAGCATTGCCGTCGCAGGGGGCGATTGAAAGAAGCTCCAACTGAGCGTCGGGCGAGGCTACAGGAGCGATGGAGGTCCCGGGTGCTCGGGAGCCCTCCCGGCTTGGCGCGGCGGGCACCGCGTCCCTCCCCAGGGCGCCGCGGGGTCCGCGAAGCAAAGCCCCGAGGGTACAAAGTTCGTCAAACTTTATTGATACACTGCACAATCACAACCATCTCTTATTCTTGCCGAATTAGAAAAGGTTACAACTACAATGTAACATGCACAAATCTCAGGTAGTATAGCCACCCTTGGAATACAATGATCGACGGAAACTCAAGACCGGACGTCGCGGCCGTTGGCAGGAGAGACCCGGGAGCCGCGCTCCCCCCCCCCACCACCCCTCCGAGCGTCCGAATGCGGAGAGCGGCGGTCACGAAGGGGTCTGCCGCCGGGCCGAGCCGCGGCGGGGCCGGCCTCGGACAGCCAACACGGTCCTCACAATGGCACGTTACATGGCACGAGAAAGTCGAACGCCGTCCCGGCAGAGGAGGACAGGGGAGCCGACCTGGCCCGGGGAGGAGAAGAACGGGGGGCGCGGAGAGGGGGGGGGGCGGCCCCGGCTCTGCCAGCCGCGTCGCAGCATCTCGTCGTTGTTGTTGCCTCCGCTGTGCCACGGCCTCTGGCCCCGCGCGTCTGGGGCTAGTTGAGCGTTTCTGCTGCGAGGAGGGAGAAATTTGGGGCTGGCACGGGGAGGCGGCGGTGGAGGGGCGCAGACTGGGGAAGGCGTCGGGGCGAGGCATCTCCCGCACCCCAAGGGTACTTTTGGAGCGGGGACGGATGTGCGTGCCGCCTGAAGACGGTGGTGGCCGGGGCCACGGGGTAGGACCGGGATTGCTGCCGGTGCCGTCTTTCCGGGATGCCGGTGGAGAAGCGGAGCGGGACCGCAGGACACGGACTCGCCGGTCAGTGCCGTGCCGGATCCATGCCCATCAGGTAAGGCAGCACGTCGGGCCAGCGCCGGAGCGGCCCCCCCCCACCTCGGGCCACGTGGTTTTTGTCAATCAGCCATGGTACCTGTTGAACATCCAAGGTGTGCGGGCAGGAGCGTCCATTGAGGTTTTYGTAGCTGTTGCTTTTGTTTCTTGTGACAGCCTTGCACACGTACCGGTCGGCGGGGGTCCTGGGTAGCCCAYTGAGAGCGGGGACGAGGACAGGGCACGGCTGCATAGAGCATGGGGTGGTGGCCCATTGTGGCCTCTGGCTCGGGGTTTGGTTTTTTTTTTTTCTATCTTGCGTGCTGAGGACCATCAGCCCCAGCTTCCTCGTAGCCACAGAAAGCGGGACGGCGGGGCAAGGCGGTTTTGCAGCAGCAGAGTTTGCATGGGAAAGACGGCGTGTGCGCAGCCATCGCTCTTAAGCCGTCTCGCTTATGGAGGGAGAAGGAAGGGGCAAGGCACGGGGAGGTGTCGGCTCAGGACAGGAGCTTTGTGGGCTTGCTCAGCGCGTCGCCGTAGAGTCGAGTCTCCCTGTTGCAGGCATAGGGTCCGGTGCCACACGTGACTTTTTCAGGAGCAGGACAGGAGGGTCCGTCCCCGGACTGTGGCCACAAAGCATTCCCGGGCAGCCACGGAGCGTCAGGAAGGCTCGGGGCTGCTGCCACATACTGGGCGAAGGGGAGGGAGTGGAAGATCCCAGGGTGGCTGGAGGAAGAGGAGGGTAGAGTCTGGGCACATCCATTTTGTTGTGGAAAGCATGTCGCAGCAGGGAGGATCAGCAAGCAGTGAGCTAGGGGCATAGGAGCCGTCCTCGTCCCTGCCGTGCCGGAGCCCGAGCCTCCTCCGCAGGGTCCAACGCGTCGGACTCTCCTCGGGCAGGGGCAAGAAAAGGCAGAGTGTAGATGTTGCAGCTCGGGGGGCGGGGGGGGGGGCTCCCCTGTTTCTTCCATCCCTCAGGGAGGCAGAGATGCTTGGCCGAATGGTACGGGGAGGCCGCGCCGGGAGACGGAGCGGGGAGATGCAGAGCGGCCGACGCGCAGACCGCGAGGCCGGGAGTGCGCGGTCCCGTGCAGAGAGGCRGGAGCGTCGGAGCTGTAGGAAAAGGGACTTGTCGCCTGGTGCTTTGCCGTGTGGTTTAGTGCCTCTGTCCAGTGTCGGTGGTGCTGTGCTTTTGATAGGCAGGTTGGAAAGTGCTTGGAAAAGACGCCCGGAGGAACCTCCCCGACAAGTGCCGGCAGCGCATCAGGGCGAGAACCACGGGGCAGGTCCTGCCGTTAGGGGAGCAGCAGCAGAGCAGGTGGGGGTCCGGAGCGAGCCGGGGCAGCGGGAAGGCTCTGGTCCCCACGAGGGCCAGCAGCGGTCCCCGGGGCTCATATTCCTGGGAGAGCAGCCTCGTGCCCGCAGGAAGGTGAGGGGGTTTTGGGGAGATATACCATGTTAGCTGGGAGAAAGAGTAGCGGGAGCTGCGTGACCCTTGAAGGATAACTGGTTGTGTCGGGTGACCSTCCTCGGAAAGGGCTGGCGAGCGTCGCGGGAAGGGCTCGGGAGCAGAGGCGAGGCCAGGAGGCGGGGGGGCCAGCGACGTCGGGGGCGCTTAGGGAGGAGCTTTGGCGGCGAGAACTGACATTCAGGGCTRAAGGCAGAGCCAGGGGGTCTTTTTTGGGCATAGGCGGCTTAGCAAGATGACRAGACGGACATCCCCAGCGATGGCTCTGGGCGGCACCCGCCCCGACGGCTCCACGCCCCCCCGCATCGGGGACGAGGCGACCACGGGGAGGCCCATCCGTGCCGGACCACATCCCCAGGGTGATGGTGGCGGGTGAGAGTCTGGTGGCACGTGGTGGGATCTGTACAGCGTAACCGGCGGCGAGAACGATCCTGGCACGCGAGAGACGCGGCCATCCTCGGGCGCTCGGCACCGCCGCCCGTCCTCCGGCGCATCGCCCGTCCGACGGCGAGGAGTCCCCGGGCGGCGCGGCGGGCCGAGCCCGCGGCGGGGGAGAGGCGCGGCTGGACCTCCCGGGACCCTCCGCTCCCTTATCAAAAGTCGAGGAGGAGTCGAGCCAGGAGGGCGGCCCAGAGGCAGAGGCCAGCGGCCGCCCGGGAAGCTGCGTTGCCGCCGTCGTGCACCGCTCCGGGCCCTGAGCAGGAGAGAAAAGAAGGGGAGGACAAGGGACAGCGTTAGGGCTGGCAGTGAGTGTAAGCAGTCGCGTTTGCCCGCAAAGGGAACCACCCTCCCCGTCATCCCTCCACGTTCCCATCCCCTTCCCCATCCCACRCCGGGCGGCCCGCGGTGCCAGTGCCGGGTGCTGCGTTCCCCTCCCCGGTTTCTCCATTGTTTGAAGAGCATTTTTGGCGTAGGTGTTGGTGTGGGGTCCAGGAGGTCTCGAGGAGGTAGGCAAGGAGCTCGAGGGACATTAGGGGCGACGTGGTCCTTGTTTGAGGAGGATCCCGTGCGGCGGCAGGTCAGAGAGGGGCCGTGTGTAGGGTCAGGCTCCAGAGGTAGGAGTATCCATGCTGTGTCCCTGCTGGGAAACGAGGGTCCCCGAGCCGGTGGGAGCCGAGCAGGGCACGGAGCAGGGGCTCTGGCCAGGGGACACGGTTTCGTCAGGAGCGGAGCATCATTGCGCAGGCAGGTCCTTAGCAGGGGCACGAGGGAGAGGACGGCACAGCGGGGAGGGTGCGGGCAGGGGGTCAGAAGGAGCAGAGCATCTCTCTTTTTGGGCAGACCCATCCCTTCTGCCCATGGAGTACAGGAGTCACCRGGTGGGTAGCAACAGCCCAGGAGGACGGGCGTTGGGCAGCGCAGCAGGTTTGCACCCGTGGCAGGTTAAAGGGTTTGTCAGGCTGGGTGTATGTCGGGGTTTTTTAGTCCCGGAAAGCGGAGTTAGCTGGCGAGGCGGTGCGCTTGCATGCCGTTTGCTGGGAGCAAGCCTTTCCGAGACCTGCCGGCCGAGTCTCGGGAGAGGGTGTCCGTAAGTCAAGCGGCGGGGGCAGTCACCCCGTGGGGACCGAGCTCGTTCCATAGAGCAACAGAGACATGCCACTGGGAGCGCGTGCCGGTGGCGGGTCACGGTGCGGGGCACAAATACAGCTTCATGATCAGCAAGATGCAAACGGACGGGACTGGAGGGGCTCGGAGACCTTGGAGCTTCGGGAGCCACACAACTCACGGACGGCAATAAAGGCTCGCCGGCACGGGAGACGGCGTCGTCCGGACGCGTGGAGTCCCAGGTACGCGGCGACGTTTTGGGGTGGTGGTGCAGGGGGGTCTTTGGCAGGCAGGCCAGGCGAGGAGGAGGAGGACGCAGGCGGGCGGCCGTCGGGGTATGCGTCTGGAGCGGAGGTTTGTTGCATCTTGTCGGATGAGGGCTGTTATTTCATAAAGATTTGGGCTGTTGGGCGCACAGAGGTGCCAGTCAGGATCAGAGGAGACAGCCGGGCAGAGCGAGGGAAGCGGGGACRGCCGCCCGGCGGAAAGTCTTGAAGTTTGTAGGAGAGAACTTCTTGTCACAAGCACTCAGGGAGCCGACTAGGGAAGACGCCCTCCTAGACTTGCTCTTTGCCATTAGAGAAGGACTCGCAGGACACGCATCAGCAGGCGGCCGTCTCGTCCGCGGGTGTCATGAAATGATGGAGTTTAAAATTTTCAGCATCGTGAGAGACGGGAGGGTGGGTGGGTGTAGATCGAGCGCGAGATGAAGTCTTTTGCCGTCTCCTTGCCTGCCTCTGTGTCTGATTCTGTCCCCGGTTTTCCCTCTTGATCCCTGTTTCTCTGTCTCTCTCTTTGCGTCCCAGTTCGCCCTGTTCCACGTCACCCCGTCTCTGTCCCCGCTTCTGTCTCCCCGTCTGTCTTTCCCTCCCCACCTCCATCCCCCCCAATCCATCTCCACCCCTCTCCCTCCCTGGGTCCCTGGTGCTCTCTCTCTGCCCTTTTCTCTCTGTGTTTCTCTGTCACTGTCCCTCCTGGCATACTTTTCTGCCCGATTCCCTCTGTCCTGCTCTCTCCCTGTGCCCATCCATCCCCGTCTCTCTCTGTGACCCTTTGCCTCTGACTCAGTCTCTCCCCCTGCCTCCATGTCTCCATCTCGTTGCCTTTTCTGTCTTTCACAGCATCTCCCTCCGTCCACCTCAGCGCTGGGCTCCCTTTGTCGGTCTCCTTTTTCGGTGTCCAGGTCCATCCTCATCTGTGCCCCCGTCCCTGCCTCCCTCTCTCTCAGTGCCCGCTTAGCCATTTCTCTGTTGCACCCCCCCCTTTTCTTGCATCTCCCCCATTCTTGCTCCCTCTGTGTATGTCTGTGTCTCCCTGTCTGTGTTTGTCCCTGGGGGTCTCTCTTGATGACTGTCTCTCTGTGGGGGTCTTGTGGTCCCCCTCCATGCTCTGCCCTCCCCGCCTCGCTCTTTCTCTGGCCCCATCGCTCTTTCTGTGTCTCTCCCTGCTCATGGTCTTCTTTCCCCCATCTCTCTCTCCCCTCCCCTCCCTATTACCATTGCTGCATGTCCCTTGTTCCTGTCTCCCTCCCTCTTTGTCACACTCCGTCTGTGCGTGCCCCCCCCCCRCTTTGTCTCTCCCCGTCGGTGGCTGGTTTATGTGCTCTCTGCGTCTCTCCCTCTTTGTCCTGGTCCCTCCTCTCTCTCTCTGCATCTCCCTGCCTCTGTCTCCCTCTCCCCCTTTGTCTGCCTCCCCCTTCCTCTTTGCCTCCCGCTCCCTCCGTGTCTCTCTGTTCGCCTCCCTTTTCCTTCCTATGCCGGTGTGCCTCATTGTCCGTGTCTCCGTCCCTCTCTCTGTGACCCACTTTCTGTCTCCCCATCTCCTGCTGCCTCCCTGTCCGTATCTYCCCCCATCTCCGGCCGTGTCCTGCTTTTTATCTCTCTGCGTCTCTGTCCGCGCATGTCCGCCTCGCCGCACGTCTCCCTCTGGATCCCCGTCTCCGTCCCCTCTCTCTCTCTCTCTCTGAGTCCTTACCTCTGTCCCCGTGTTGTGCCACGGGGCCCCTTTTCTCTGCCTCTTTTGGTCTGCCTTCCTGTCCGTTTGTCTGCCTGCACACCCACCTTTCTGTTGCCATGTTTCCCCCTTGTTCCCCTGCCCCCCCCACGCCTCCTTCTGGGTCCCTCTCCCTCTCTTCCCCCTTGTCTTGTGTGCAGTCTCTCAATTCCTACCCCCCCTTTGGATCTCCCTCCCTCCATTCCCCGTTCTGTCTGCCCATTGCCAGGGGTCTTTCCTCCCGTCTGTGTCACGGTGTGCCTGTCCTCCCTTCTGGAACTATCCAATCTGCCTTGCTGGTCGGTCCTCCTTTTTCTCTGTGCGGTTCTGCCTGYCTCCAGTCTCCCTCTCTCCCAGCTTCCCCTTCTGTCTGGTCRCCCGCCCTCCATCTCTCCTTTCTGCGATGTCTCCCTCTCGGATCATCTCTCTCTCCCTCTGCCCTGTCCCTCTCGGCCCCCCTTCTCTCCCTTTGTCTGAGATGGCTCCCTCTGTTCCTTGCATGCTGCCTTCTCCATGTCTGTCCCCGTCCRTGTCTCTCTGCCTCTCCCCGAGTGTCTCTTGATGGTCTCTCTCTGTCGGTCCCCATCTCTATCCCTCCTTGTCTCAGTCTCCCTTGTCTCAGTCTCCCTCTCCATCCTCTGTCATCTGATTTGCTTTCATTTCCTTTGTTCTGTGTCCCTCCCTCCCTCTGCCTGTGGATCCTGGTCTCTCCCCTTTGTGTCTCTTTCCCTGCCTCCCTCTGCCCCGTGTCCCTGCTCCTCCTTCCATGCCGCCGCCTGACTCTCGGCATCCCCACGTCTCCCTCTGCATCTCGGTCTCCCCGTTCCTCTGTCTCTGGGCTCTCCTTGCCCCTGTGGTTTTTGTGTCCCTGCGTCTCCCTCCTTTTTTGGGTCTCCGTTTGTCTCTCTTTACCTTGCTTCCCCCCCAGCTGTCTCTCTCTGGGTCACCTTCTCCATCTCTTGCCGTCTCCCTCTGAGGCCCTCTTTCCCTGGCTCTGCAGTATTCTTTCCCCGTCGGTCTCCCCACGTCTCCCCCTTTTGGCATCCGGCTCTCTGTCTCTGGGTCTCCGTGTGTCTCCCTCTGTCTGTCTCACTTGTCTGGGTCTCTCTGTGCCTTCTCCCCTCTCTGTCTGTCTGTCTGCCTTGTCTTTGTCTCCTTCATTGCCTGTCTCCATCCCTCACACCCTGTGTCTCCATCCCTCTCTGTCTTTCTGTCCTCGTGGCTTCTGCTATGTTTTTTTCCCCTCTCTCTCCCACCATCTCCCCTTTAGTACCTGCCTGTCTTGTGCTGCATCCTTCTTATTTAACTGCCCTTCCCTCCGCCGGCGTCTCTCTGCCCGCCTCCCCCCGACGCTCCATCTCCCTGCGCCTCCGTCCCCATCTCTCTCAGTCTCTCTCCCCTGGCTGGTCTTTGTCTGTCCTCCTTTTTCTCTGTCTGTGTGTCTCTGGCGGTGACCCACGCTTGTGTCCACGCATCGACCTCCCCTCTGCTGCTCTCCCTCCTTGTGTCCGCTGTCTGGCGGTCGCCTCGGYCTCCCCGCATCTTCCGCGCTCTATGTCCCCGCTCCTCTGTCTCTCGGATGTCTCCCTTGGCGTGCGTGCCCCTTGMGGTTTGTCTCACTCTGTCCGTCAATCCTCCCTCCCTCCTTCTGAAGTCTTGTTGCATCTCTGAGAGGTCTCCCTCTCTCTGTGAAGGTCCCTCCTACACGCCTCTGCATGTAGGCACCCCTCTCTCGGCCTCCCTCTCCTTCTCCCTCAGCTGCCTCCTCCTCCTTCTCCCTCCCCTCTTAATCCCCCTCCTCTCTCTGTCTCCCTCTCCCCCCCGTTGCCGCCTCCGTCACTCCTACTGCGTAACTCTCGGCGGAGTCATCCTTCCCGTGTCTCCTTCTCCTCCTTCCTCTGCCTCTTGGGGGGCTCCCTCACCGTCTCCCTTTTCTTCTCTCCGTGCGTGTGTGACTCCCTACGTCTCTGTCTCCGTGTCTCCCTTCCTCTCCCTCTGCCTCCCACCATCTCCCCCTGCGTATTTTTCCTTTTCTCTGGCCGCGTCACTCCTTGTAGCTCTCCGTCTGTCCCTCTGTGAGCGTCTGTCGGTCTGTTGGGTTTGTCTGTAGCGTGCTCATTGCAATCGCTGTGGTCTGGGTGTCTAAATATCTCCCAGTCCCGGTCTCTCTGCCCCCACCTCACCCTCTCTCGGTCTCCATCTCGGTGTCTGTCTGTCTGTGTCCTTCTGTCTCTCTCGCTTGCTCTGTGACCCTCCCTCTCTGTCCCYCTCCCTGTGTCTTTCTTGACGGCTTTCTCTGCAGTGCAGTTGCTCTGTCTCCCTCTTCCTCCACCGMTGTCTCTGGGCATCTCTCGCCCTCCCTGTTGGTCTCCATCACTCCCTCTTCTTGTCCCTCTCCCTCTCGGTGCCTTTCTTCCCCATCTGTGAGCCTCTCTCTACCCATGTCTCCCTTCCTTCTCTGCCTGTCTCTCCCCGCGTCCCTCCCTCTCGCTCCCTCTCCAGTTCTCTCTGTGCCACTGCGTGTCTCCTTCTGCCTCTCGCTYGGCCCCTCTTTCTCTCTGTGACTGTGTCTTTCTGTGTCTCTCCCTCTGTTGCTCCCTCCCCATCCCTGTTCCCCTCTGTTGCGCTCTCCGGCCCTCCTCCGTGCCTTTGTCTCTCTCCCCCCATCTCTGTGTCYCTCTCTTGTAGTTAGTTATCTTTGGTCCGTGCCTCCCTCCCCATCTCCGCACATCCCTCTGCCTCATGGTCCCCCCCTCTCTCCCCTGCTGCCCTGCTCTCTCCGCCTCTCTCCTTACTCTCTTTGTCTCTCCTGGTGCATCTCCCACCTCTCCCTTGGGCTCTGTTTCTCGGGGCCAGGCTCTCTCCTCTGTGCCTCTTTCTCTCCCCCCATCTTCCTCTCCGTGTCTCGCTTTCCCCTGGGAGATCTCAWTGCCTTGTGGCTGTTGGTGCGCGGGCCCTTCCTTCCGTCTCGCGACGTCTCCCTTTCCGTGTGTGGGTGTCGGTGTTTTATGCGCCCTCTCCCTTATCGCCAGGTGATGGGTGTGCTCCTCCGTCTGGCCCAGAGAGGACAACAGCCTCCGAGAAGACCGCAGGGAGACRGACAGACGACACACACAATCCAAGACAACCGGGAGATGGGAGCGAGGGTGCTCCGTGCCGCCACGGACCCAAAGGGTCCACACACGCCTACAGAGACACCCGGAGACCAAGATCGAAAGACCTCATCACCACGCAGAAGACACAGACAGACACACCGCTGGAAAGAGGCGGCACCCGATGTGCCGGGAGACGCGGACGCGCGGGGAGCGAGAGGCGCTGAGCCCCGCAACCACTGACCCACGGCAATACACCGACAGACAAACGGAAACAGGGACAACCGGACASCCGGCGGCGCGGCTGAAGACGCGGAGCCCTACACGGACTCCATCCCAAGACTCCATCTGCAACCGGGACGAGGACCCAGAGACAGAGGGAGAGAGGAAAGGCACAACTACTGCAGGAGACAGTGCGACAGAAGGGCAAGGAGGCACCCCGAGACACAGGTGACAGGAGAACAAGCCACAGAAGCCAACAGGGAGATGCCCCAAGACTCCACACCGTAGTCACGCTCGCCTGCCGGTCTGGCCGATGACCCTGGGCGCAGACGCACGCAGATTACCAAGCCGCAATCCAATGCTCTGATGCAAGCCAGCCAAAGAACCCGTGCAAGACGGCCACATCAAACCCGGACACGCTGACGGGCACCTACGCCGATATGCCCACGGCAAGGGCTGAGACACATTTACAYGGGAGACAGGGGTGCTCGCGCAGTCAGCAATGTACGCAGGGCAAAACCAGAGAGAGAGCGTGCAAGAGCACCAGCAGGACAGGGAACAGAAAAGAAGCTGGCAGGGGCGCGGAAGCAGAAARGTGGCCGCAAATAYGAGGCGCAGACAGACTCCATCACCYTGAGACCGCCGCTCTAGCCTAGAGGAACTCTACCACACAAGGACCAACCTCCTGGCCCGCACCGCCCTTTGGTCTCCAACAACCCCCCAGCACATCCCTACCCCTTAAAAAGTCAAAGTCACCCGTCCACAGACGCCGGGGACATGCCGGACTATCGCCCGAGCCCCCGCTGCGCCCATCAAGTCGCGTGCCACATCAAAGACACGGCAGGCGTGTGGCCACAGGACCGAGCTACAACCCCTCGACGACTGGGGGGCCTGCCGAGCAAAGACAGACAGCCCCCCAAGTGTAGGTCGACCCCTGCRTGCTGACACACTGCTGTTTGTTTAATGAAATAAAGTTGTTTTCCTGACATAAGGTATCTTCTTCCAGCACAGCTCCTGAAACGATCCCCCTCCAGTTAGCGACACACACCCYCCCGTTGACAACACAGGGCCGCTCTCTCTGTCCTCGCACGGTCACCATGGGGTGACACAAGCGGCAAGGGGCTACGGGAAGGGGGCATGAGCGGGCTTTGCATTCGACACCACGACAGATTACACCAGACCACAATGGAACCGGACTAGGAACGACTAGCCGGGCGCCGACAACCATACAACGGGCTAGAACACAATAGACCGGGACACGATAGACCAGCCTGTACCAGATTTCACCCAATTAATTACAACACAAGACAACAGACCAGAACAGAAGAGACCAGGCCAGTGGAGAAGAGAACCGATTAAAATAGAACGAACCTGACCGGACCAGCCCCTAACAAACCAACATAGATAACAACAGACCAGACCCCAACACAACYGTACAGAATACAACAGAATAGACCAGAGCAGCAAAATGTAGACCCAAGCGGGATGGATTTGACCAGAATGGAATGCAGCGGGGTGGGCCAGTACAGCATAGAATACACCAGGACACAACAAATTAGAATACACCACAATAGACCCGACCAGAAGAGACCTGCACCTAACGGGATAGAACAGAACAGGACAGACCATGACAAAATAGACTCTGACAGCCCAGAATAGCGGTGAGTAGAACACACTAGATCACACCACGATGCAACACAACAGACGGGAGGAGGATAGAATGCCACAGAATAGACTAGAATAGACCAGAACCGATCGGACGGGAAAGGAAGAGCACGGCATAATAGAATGCAACAGATGATTAGACACAAGGAAAGCAGAACAGACCTGAGCAGACCAGACTGGCCCAGGACAAAACACAGGATTGTTACAACATAGAACGGAGCCCATTAGACCCGCACGGAGCAGGACAGACCTGGAACAGATGATTGGTACAAACTAGACCAAAACCCAGCTGAGCAGCCCAGAGGAGAGCAGAGCAGAGCTGAGCCGAGCCGAACACTTCACAACAAAATAGAACAGACCTGAGCAGACCAAAACACACTGGAACACATTCAACCCCAACAGAACAGGACCCACCAGAGCAGAGTGGACCAGCTCAGACCTGCCCAGCCCAGACCACTACAAACTACAGCTGAARAGAGCAGAACCAAACACGAGAGCACTGTTCCAATGCTTGACCACTCTTGCAGTAAAGAAATTTTTCCTAATGTCCAACCTAAACCTACCCTGGCGCAACTTGAGGCCATCTCCTCTCGTCCTATCATCCATGCTGGCATGGATGCTCTGCTCACTCTCCACGCCTCCTGAAGCCTGCCACCCAATTCCATACTCTCCCTCCTGCCAGCGCCCTGCCAGGGGAACACTGGGCTTGCCAGAATGCCACAGGGACACGCCACAGCTACACATCACCTTCCTCAATGTCAAACTGCCAGTAGTCCTGGGGAAAAACACCCGGGGAAAAACCCCACACCGTGCACCCGAAGCGCGTGCTCACCTGGCCCGGGCCCCCTCCTCGGCCCCGCGCTCCAGCGATGCCCGCGGCTCAGCCGGGAGCCTCTTCTCTGCCCACGGCCCCGAGTCCGCAAAGACGAACAGCCACCGGCCGACTCTGCTACGCGCCCCTAAACACCCGTGAGCCGGCGAGCACCGTGCCCTCCACCGACCACCGCCCGGCTGTGCGTGTCCGCTCGGGCCGACGGGGATCTCATCATCCAATGCATCCTCTCCGCGGGATCTTGCCGCTCCAATCTTGTGCTGTTCTGCACCTCGATTAAATACGGCCGGCTCTGCTCCGTCGCTCCGTCAATGTGTTGCTGGCTGGCCAGCCGCCTCACCACCTCCTCCTCCTCCTCGCTGCAAAAAAAACAGGGCACCTACCGTACAGGATGATGCTGGCGTTGGTGTTGCCCAGCTTGTTCGTGGCCACRCATGTGTAGTTGCCGTAATCCTTCTCCGAGACGTTGAAGAAGGTCAGCGTCGACAGGCGGCCCTTGCTCTCGATCCGCACGCCCTCCAGCCCGTTCGCTAACCTGCGGGGAAACGCCGACAACAGCGCTCAGAGCGACATATCCTGCCCCCTCCCCGGGAACCCCCTCCCTTCCCACCAGCCAACACCACTATACACCCACATGTTCCCCCACCGGACTCCCTGCGTCCCACCGAGACGAGCCCTTCGCCCCACCACGCTGCCCAAAAGCATGCCGCGCTCTCCGTCCTGAAACCTATCTCCCAGCCTGACCCACGTGGCCCGTGTCACCCCTCCCGTGAGCCACAGCCAGCTGGGAGGAGTGACCCTGGGACGCCCCCGGCCCTTACCCGAGCGCTCGGACCCTCCGATGTGGGCAAACCCCCRCCTTCCTCCGCCACCCCCTGGCCCCGGGGCTGACGTGGTGCCCCCCGCCGCTCCCCGGGCTCCCCCTCCGCGGCTCCTCACCTGGTGTCCTCCTTRAACCACTGAAACTCGGCCACGGGGACGGCCGAGGCCTCGCACTGCAGGATGCCCTTCTGGCCCACCGAAGCGCCCGTGTTCTTGGCGTTCGAGATGTACGGCGGATCTGCGGAGACGCCGGGCAGCGTCACGCCGGGCTCCGCGCCCGCCCGCCCCGCCACGATTCCCCCATCCCTTGCGCTCACAGTTGACGGTGACTTTGACTTTCCGCACGTCTGGGACGGCCACGTCGTTGACGGCGCTGCACTCGTACTCCCCGGACTGCTCCCGCGTGATGCCCGTGATCTCCAGGTACTCGTCCTCGCTCACAAAGCCCTGCCCTGGGAGACGTCCCGAACGCGTGGCACCGTCACCCTTCACCCAGGAAACTTGGAMCATCACTTAACAAGCATCCTCACCCTCAGACCGCGACACACCAAAGGGCCAGCACCTCCACCCTCCACAACAGACACAAGCAAACCATGGACCACCCCAGCCACCTCTACAGGGACATCTATCCATCCCACATGGGCTGGGCGAGACCCCTCCTCGGACCCGGGGCGGCTCGTCCATCCAGCCCCGAGCGTGGTCTCACCTTTCCCGGAGAGGTGCCGCCACGTGACGGTGGGCTCCGGTCTCCCGAAGGCCAGGCACATGAGGGTCACGCTRCTGCCCTCGTTCACGGTGATGTCCGACGAGATGTTGACAATCTGGGGGGGAACTGCAAGACACAAAGAAGAGCGGAGGCACCGTCAATACATCAGCTCACCGGGCACCATCAGCACACCGCCCACATGCTGCTGGGAAGACCTGCCCCGGCGCCGGACATCAGCATCTGCCCCATCGCCCTGGTCGGTCGTCGACCCCGCGTCTCCAAACCGGCATCTYGGACCGGAGCCGAGCGTGGGGGTCCGCTCACCGGTCCCCTGTGCCGGGCAGGGCCTGGAAACGCCGCCCCCRCCCCCCTGTCACGGCCGAGACCCCGATAACCGGCTCTCGTTACAGCATGCGACAAGGCTCATATTTTAGCATATTTATTAAAGCTGTTTAAATTACTGAGCGTCTGCTCCATTCAATACCGGCCACAGTGATTTATATTACTCTATCCCCAGATACTCCATCTAATAAATAACTTGGCAATCTCCRCACCCATAAATATCCCCAGCCTGGGCAAAAAGCAATTAAAGCCCGCTCGCCGACACCGCTTCCCGGCGCTCCGGGGCCGGCAGATGCGGCCCCCGAAAGGGTCTGCGCCCTGGGGAGCGAACGAGCCTGTAGAAAAAAAACCTGCCCGAAACTAAACACCACTCCTACAATGCCAGAAAGGATGCCCCGTGCCCCCTCCCCGAGCACACAACGTGCTGAGAGCCCCAGTTCACGTGGCGTCGCACCCCCAACCCTCGCGCCGAGGGCTCTCCCGCAGCGCGGCCGTGCCGGGATGATCGCCCGAAAACCACTGCGGGCGACTCCGGCGCTGCCTGGAAGGAGATGTGAGGGCTGCCTGGCTCTCCTCTCGCCCCTGGGGACCATCCCTGCCCTCCTGGGGCTGCCGTGTCATTGTCCAAACTGAGCGGGCTGGATAAGGACAGAGGGATGCCTGGCAGTGTGCCGGAGGGGCCGCGGCAACATCCCCTGAGGAGCTCRGTTTAAGTTGCCTATAATCACCAGGCTCACTGGGGTTAAAAAAAAAMACCACCCCAAGCAAGCCTTTCATTCCCGGGCAGGGCAGAGGACAGGCTTTCCCGCACCCGCTCTCCCAACCGCCTCTTTCCCCGGCATGGAACAGGCGGCGCGACGGGACGAGCCGCGGCAAAGACGTGGCGCGGTCTCTGCGGCCCGAGAGGCTCTGCAAGGCAGTAAATTTCCCAGCAACTTGACACGTTAATATAGAAGTACAGTCTGTTATAGCAGAGGGAGATTGTCTGAGTCCTTCAGGGGAAAGCGGCAATCCAAAAATAAAAAGTGTGCGCTGGCAACCGCTGGAAAATGTAGTTAACGGTCGGAGGAAAGCTGGCCAGCTCCAACGGCGCGGCCCCAACAAGCTCTGCTGCAGGAAGGCTGCCRACAGCCCTTCCTCGCTCAGACCGGAATGATGATGACCTTATCCCCTATTACCAGCACCCTTGCACCTCTCCCCTCCACTAACACCACCTCCAACAGCTACCAGGAAAAATCTAAAAACAACAACGGCATCCAAGACAAGCCTTCCCACAACCGGGCATTTGCCGCCCGGCTCACGAGCCTGCAAAGCCATCCCTCCCCACGAGCAGTTTTTGGTCCGAGATGACGGCGGTACTGTTAGCGGATGCTGAGACTGCTAGATATGCGTGCTGCCGGAGGAAGGCGGGCACCTCCAGAGCGGCTAACACCAACTCCGAATGTTGGGGGGGATGCTCGCTCGAGAGGCCCCGCACGCTCGGAGCTCCTCTCCCCCCCTGTGGTGCCTCACCGGGGCGAGGGTGATGGAAGGGGCACCGAGGAGAGCCGGGACTGCGCCGTYGACCCCGCGTGCCCGCCTTCGCCCCGGACCTTCCCTCGGCTTCGCACCCTAACAAAGAGCTAAAACTAAATAAAAAAATAACAACATAAGGAAGCCGAGGCGATCCGCATCCCCCAGCAGGTATTTCATCTGCTGCACAGGAGGCAAAATGAGCTCCGCGCACCTTTCCTTGCACAGCACCCACTCCGCTCGTGCGTTTCTTGCATCGCCTTCCCATCCCGCCTCCGGCAGGCAGCCCTGCTGAGGGCAGACAGAGGCACCCCGACAGGCCAGACCCATCACAGACGGACAGACAGACTGGACAGCACCCCAGCTGTAGACCCGCCTAAGGATGCCAGCACAGCCCCRGCTGTGGCTCCGTCAAGGCTGTCCCCCAGGACGATCACCGTCTGACTGTCCTCCAGCAAGACACCCCTAGGACAAGGCCATGCTCTCCCGACCTAAAAAGAGGTGTAAGCCGGAGTTTGCCGGAGCATCCTTCCCCTCCCGGCTCACGGCTGGCATCCCTTTCCCGTCCCCTGAGTCCCAAACCACAGGTACAAAGTGACATGCAGAAACTGGTGCTCTGGACGCCGATGCGAGCCTGTCCCCCTCCCAGGCACAGAAATACTTTCACTCCTGCACAAAAAAAAATACCACTACCAATAACCACTACGGCCCCAGTGCTCCCATTCGGCAAACACCAAGCCACACAAAACCACACATCAACCYTAAAGCCCTTCCCTTAGCAAAGGATGCCGACACCGCGGGCAGACGTGCCGGCAGGTCTCGCAGGGGAGAACGGCATCTCCCGAACCCCCCGGCTGCGGCCCCGAAGCTGCGGGGGCCGGGGAAGCACCGCCGTGCTGCCGCTGCCCACCCTAATCCCATCAGAAACGTCACCGAGAGCCAGCAGGGACGTGCGGTGGGGGGATGCCCGTGGAGAGCGTGGGGACCCCGCCGGATGGCTTGATACCCTGCCGTGACGGCGATCGTTGCCTACAAGGTTACCGGGACTTGGAGAAGGAAACCTAAGGACCTTGATTACATTTCTATAGATCCCACCGGCCAGGCTGTTGAGGACAGCATCTCAAGGGCACGCCGGCTTCGCCTTGGGGGGACTTAATCCTTTGGGAGGAGCAGGCGGGAGCTGGGCCCACATGGGGACGTGGCCGGCAGCGGACGGGACCCAAGTATCGGCAGGCGGGATGAGTCTGGTGGCAAGCACGACCGTGCCGATAAACCCAACCTGCGGCCATTCCCTGKAAATACCATGAGGCAGGGACAGCCAAGGCACACGCGCGGCTGCCCTGACAAGCGCGACCCACCAGAGCTGCCGTGTCTCAAGATGGGGACAGCTTGGGATCGGTGCTGAGTCCAAAGGCTCTCCCGTCCCCCCATAGAGCCCTCCCGGTCCCCGAAGGGCCGGGTCAGATAGTCCTGCTAATACCTCGTGGGCCGCCAGCATGACTACGGGTGCATTCATTTACCCGTTGACGGCATCCTTTCCCTGGATTACCTTTGGTTCTTTACATTTACCTCCCCTTGCCCTACGTCCCCTACACAGCAAATATCCAGTAGTTACGACAGCCTCTCCTCACTATATATAGAAGATGAGAAATGATCGCCGGGTGAACGTACTAACAGCCAGAGAAGTGGCGAGAGCGGGGCTGTTGTTCGGCCGTTGCCCGCTCTGCCTTTCACTAGGTTAATGCTTCCTCGTGCGCATAATATACTCTATAACAGCTTGCTCCTCCGAGCAGCTCCCGTTAGCCCACGCGCACGTCACTACACGCCCGATCATACAATAGCTTAAGGAAAAAGACTGAGATGCTCCTCGATTGCTCGAGGGCAATGAAGCCATAAGGGGCAGAGGCCCCCACGTGCAGTATGCCTGCCCAAATTAAGCAGCCCTCAGCTGCCATCAGGTTGGGACATGGATTCCCAGGGGGCTGYACCGTGGACAGACGTGGCCATGGCCGGTCCTCCCCGTCCCCAAGACTACTCGCAGGATGGGGGCGAGATGCTCGCCTTCYGGAGCTGCGGGGGGGCAAAGCAATACGGCGGCGCACGGTCCCTATCCCCCCTTATTCATAGTCCTGCCTTCCTTGGAAAAGACTACAACTACAAGTAAATTGAATACAGAATAAATCCCGAGGAAGCGAGGAGCRGCGCGTTGTCGCGCGCTGAGCGGCCCGCGGAGGATTTCATCGACCCTGCGTAATATTAATCACGGGTAAGTTAATGCATAATGTTTGGTAGGCCAAAAAATACATTTGCACTGTAATTTCTTGTTTGTTCGGAAAGCCGGCGAGAGAAATTGAATGTGAAAGCGATGCCACTAAATTCAATAACAATAAGCCTGTGATTTATCTCCTTTCTTTACCGCTCGAGACCCGAACCGCCCGATGCGCCAATTCACACTCTCCGTCGGGCCGGTTTCTGCCACCACTCGCAGGGGACCGTGAGACGCCGTGCCTCCCCTCCCTCCCGAACCGGGGGATGCAAATAGCCCTGGGGGGTTGGCCACGGCATCACGCCTCGGTGACGTTGCCATGGTCCGTGATGCTCCGTGCCATACTCGCGACATCCCTCGCAAGCACCGCCGAGCAATCCCCGGGACTCTCCCAAACACCCCCGGCCCCAGCCTCACCCCCGCTGCTGCTTTGCGGCCGGCCGGTCTGGGGACAAAAGAAATTGGAGAGCTGAGATCTTGCGAGCCGCTACCAGACACCCAAGCGTGAGGAGGGCTGGACGCTGCCTCGCCCGGGGAGGTGCGGGTCCTGCCCGCGCCGGCGAGGACACCTCTTCCCTGCGGGAAGAGACAGCCGGTCGGTAGTCAGTGCGTGATCAGTGACTACACGTGAGGCTGACACACAAGACCACGAGCCGGCTGACTCATCTCCCGGCCGTTCCTTAGTGCCGATCCCTACCGGAGGCGCTCGCCGGCGCGGCCCCGGACTATTTTTAGCTGCCAGATCATTACCGCTGCGCGCCTCGGAGCGGAGAGCCTGTGCGAGCGCCGTGGCTGACACAGGCACCTGACGTCCCTCCTCCACGTCGTTAACTCCTAATCCATTAAAAGAGATCTCTTCCTACACCTTTATAAATAAAGCCAGATGATAGATGGATACCTATGGGCTCTTCGTACCGCCGGACGACAGCCACTTGCCCACCTCTACTTGCGGGACAGGTCCCCTTAGGGATGGCCCTGCCCGCAGACAGGGACATCTCCAGCACTCTGCGGGGACACAGTAGCCTCCACGGGCACCGTCCCACTTACAGCGGGCCATGCTCCTGCCCTGGCACCTCACCACCCCCTCTCAGACACCTCCTGTTTTGGGGAGACGCAGCGTTCACGCTGCTCCTTCRCCTCTCCGGCTGCAGCAGGGGCCCGTGTCCTCCCACAGGTGACACTGTCACCGCCGGGGRACGGGACCACCACCCTAGCCGCCCACCTCCTCGGCTGCCTATAGCCCCACGCACCTCTGGTTCTGCAGAGGTGTCACCGCACGAGGACTCGTTAGCGTACGGAAAGTCAGCACGAAGAAGGCCAATATGCTGAAAGCTCACATTTTGCCCGTGTTTTCCATCTCCTTCGTGGATGAGAAGCGCGGCGGGATGGCGGCGGCGGCCTCCGGTCTGTCCCTGCGTGTCTGCTGAAGGCATCACCGATACAAGATCAGCTCCTGTTTGGGGCTGACGCCCTTAAAGAAGGGATGAGGGCACACACCCGCGAGCCAGCTGCCAGATAGAAATGGATGTGTTTCCCCACCTCCGCCCTGTTTTGGGGTGCAGGGGACAGCTGCAAGGACACACACAGTCACCCTGCGCAAACGCACCTCGACGTCCTGTCTAGCCGGCGGGGGAAGCGACGGGGGGCAAGGAGGCGACGTYGGGAGTTTTAACAAAGTGTTGCTTCTCGGCAGCGAAGATTATCATCTGTGATTGAACCCATTCTGATGACCCAATCTGAGAGGCTCGTCAGAGTTGATTTTATCGAGATTAAGCACATCCGACAGCTACAGTTTGGTCAACAGGRTGATTTTTGTCAAATTGCCCAGCCGAGCGAGCGGCGTGCCACGCCGCCGCCTCGCACGCTCCACAGGTGCTTCGTTTTGGGGGAGATCTTCCCTTTCCCTTCTCTGCAWCTTAAACACTCCCTTTTCACAGCCTTCCTCCAGCAAAACACCCTTTGTGTGATCCTTTTTCAGGAATGGGTCATAACGTGCATATTCCAAACACATCCGTGCTAGGCAGCGTCTCCCGACCGCTTGCCGCGCACCCTTTTTCTCCAGGTTTTCGCCTTGAGACGGGGAAAGCAATAAAGCCAAAACTCAGAGTGTTATACCTACTGTGTAACCACCTGTCAGTAAATTTATGAACAATTAGGAAGTGAGAGTGCTTCCCAGGGAGCTATTTGTGCGYGCGCTAAAACGTTCTTTCTGTTCGGAAATATAATGGGGAAACAACTTCTCCAGTTCTCCCCTCCTCTTCCCTATTTTCGCTTTTTGCAGTAATTAATCAGCTGCCGCCACGCTTTTGTTCCGTCAGCTCCCGGTCCCCGCGGAACATCCCGACGGTGCCTCTCCCCCCGGCTCCTTTTTGCCGATTTCAAGAAGCCTTGAGAACGGGAGCCCGAGGATGCTCGCTGGGTGCTCCCCGTCCCGTCCCTCCTCCATACTCCCGTCTAGATTTCGGGTTAGCACTTCATACCAGCCACGTTAAGGACAGTGGCTGTTCCCGAGCGGTGCATCCTGTTTTCTTCCTGCCAGTCGGGCTCTTCYTCTTTCCAGACCTTCCCCCTCTCCGTGCCCTCGCTCCTTCATTTCTCTTTCATTTTTGTCCTTTGCTGCCTCCCGCTCTTTTGATGCTCAAGTGCTTTTCTGTGTGCGCATGTTTCTTTTTCTCCTCCCTTTGTTCTACAAGTCTCTGGGCTTTTCTTCTCRTCTTTTTTGTTTGTTTGTTTTTTATTCCCCCTCCAGTTGCTTCTTTCTCCAACCACTGCAATTCCTTCCAGATTTTCTCTGCGCACGCCTCGGCTTTGAATTYGCCACCGCATCGCTGCCGGATCTCCCCCATTTGGCCGTCCTCGCTCTYTTGCCCATCCTCCATTTCTTGGGGAGGGAGGTAGGGCGAGGTGAGGGTCTGGTTGCTCCYATCGAGCCTTTTCCCACCCCAGGACACCGGTCTACATTGCTTTTCACGGGCACTTCTTTCCCTCCATGGGAACGCAACTCTCTATGCTAGACAAGACTCAGYGGACATCGGCCACCACCTTTGACGACACCAGTGTCACTCTCCAAAACCTGACGTGCTCTTCAGGGAGACCTGGAAACCATGCTGGGGCAGCGGGGCTCCTTCCCACCGAGTCACCTCATGAGTCCATCACCAACCCGATTCCTGGCCGAACAGCCGCAACCTGCGGCACCCCGGGTCACCGCATCCCCGCATCCTCTGGGACCGGCCGCGCTCCTCTCCGCAACGGGCCGGAGGCAGCTCTGCGGGAGCGKGAAGGACAGGCCCCCGCCGACGGTCCTGCCCGCAGAGGCGGTGGCATTGCCATGAACTCAGCGATCGCTGCCACGTTCCCGGACGTCCCTGCTGCTGCCTCGGGGGAAAAGAAAGCATTTCCCTGCAACCTGCTGCTGCAACGGCACCCGGCACGGCACTGCGGCGCGGGCCCGGGTCTCCTGTTCGCGGGTGCTAAGAGCACATTTGTTGCCCGGACGCCTGACGGGCAGCCTGGCACGAGACCCGCAGGCGCGGAGAGGAGAGGCACCGAGTGGCAGCGCCGATGCAAAGCCCTGGCAGAGCCACGCTTACAAATCGCTGGAGGTTTTGACCGCTTCCCGAGGCTTTCGCTTCCCGAAGTGGCGGCTTTCAAAGGCCCCCTGCCTCAGAATGAAAACCCTGCTCCTCCCCAGCAGCTCCCCCGACTCTTCCTAACRGAGCTTGTGCTAATTGATTTTTCCTCTGCGCTTGCTTGCGGTTGCTTTTTGTCCCTCTTGCGCCATCCAGCTAAATAAACCGCTCTGCCCGGGTTGGGCCCCTTTCCTTGCCCGCCCGCTCACACGCCCCCAGAGAAGGAAGTGTGAAACATTACTTTAAATGCCATGGACATTATGTGTTTTGGGCTTTCGCTCCTGCTGGGAAGACGTCTTTCCAGGCTAAGTGATTTTTTTCCATTTCCTCTTAACAGCCCTTTGATTTCCTTTTTTATTTCCCTGCACTCCATCCCCACCGCTACGAGCCCGACCTCCGGGAGAGTTTCCTGCTTCAATTAACCATTTCGCTCGTCCCCGCCAGGACGATTAACCCGGTGCAGTGAGGGCTATAGCCAGAGCCCAGCCTCCAAACGGAGTCATCGACAAAACACTTGGTTAGACCCAGAGGTGGGGCAAAGGGGAAGACGTGCTGGGGTACRGCACCCATCCAAATGTCTCTGGCCCCTTTGCCGCCCGACCTCGTGAGCAGCTTCAATGCCAAGAGGGGAGAAAGACGCGCGAGGAAGTCTCCTCCACCAGCGGCCGTGCCGCCCCGGCTGGAGATCTCGGCCATTACCCAGTAATATTTGTGCATTTGTTCCAAAAATGCCAAGAGATGAGCTCGGGCAGGTACAGAGGACCTGGACTGAGCCCTCAGCCTTTCGAGACCTCGGTGCRAGGAGCTGCATTCCTCCCGGGACACCCTCTCACTGCTGCCGGCAGGATGGAGGGCAGTCGACCCCCTGGGGACCATACCATCATGAGTGGCACGTACAGGACAGGCAGGCGATGAACACTTTGCTTTGGACACCACGTGTCACCCGGCAAGACAGAGATGTGCCCCAAGAACCACCTTTGTCATTCCTGCAAACCGTCAGTCCGAGGTGCGGGTAAAATCTTGCCAGTCCAGCACGCTACGGGAACCTCTGCCAACATTTTGTATCAGACGTTTTGCAYCACATTTACTGCCCGCCATCTCTTTTCCTCGCTGTCATCTTGTTTCTTAGGTAGACAAACCCGAAGTAAGTATTCCCAAGTGGAGATGAATCTCCCGAGCAGGGAGACGAGCCTGCTCCAGAGGTCACAGCCTGCATCGCTGCCTCTCACGCTTTCCCCTCTCTGGGCTGAGCTGCATCTGCTTCTGTACACCACCTACACACCCCTTACGCCAAACTCTCCAGCCTCTAAATACTAAGCACTTAATATATAAGCACTTTCTACGTTTACAGCCTATTATCAGGTCTTTCCTACAACAACCGAAGAAGGCTGAGCCGCTCCCCTCACCTCACCGTGCACCCTCCTGGTAAGGTTTTAATAAGTATTGCAGTCTCAGCTCCTGCCTGGATATCAAAGGGAGCGCGATAAAAGCAAGCTTAACCGCGGCTGTCGTGAAATCCGTGGTGCCGGGGGGAGCCCGGAGCATGGTCTGCGTCGGGGAAGAAGAGCTCAACAGGGCCACCACGGGGTGAGGGGGTTGCCCTTTTGGAGAGTCGAGGAGCCAGTTGTTATCAGGAAGAAGGGAAAAAAAAAAAACTCAATTTGCTTTTGAGACACTTGCTGAAGAGCTACGCGTGCGGCGGTGCCGCTTTGTGAGGCGGCAGATGAGACGAGGGACACGGGACCGGCTCYGGGAGAGCATCCTTACGCGCATTTAGAAAACCAACTGCACGACCACAACCTCACTACCGCGAGCAAAGGCCACGGTCCTTCGAAACCCACCCCGGCTCCCGGGGTGAGGAAAACGGCAAATGCCAAGATGGGAAAATGGATCGCACCAAGCAGAAACTAGCAGTAACAATGCCGACAGCCAGGAGAGGTTTTAATGAAAAATCTATGGCGAGTAGGATTAAGGCAATACAGWGGAGGGTTCTCTAAATAAATCAGAAACAGAGGACATCTGAGGAATACCAAAGCCCRCTATTAGGGAGCGACGGCCAGTATCCATGTTCACCTCCAAGACCTCCGCCAGACAGGGTACCCTGCCACTTCGGCATGTGTGCCCTCCTCTCTGCAGCCGCTGCTGCGAGGAGGACGCCAGGCTTGCTCTTTCCCGGGGCAAAACTCACAGCCTCGACCAAAACATTGATCCTGAGCTCCATTTTTCAGACTGAAATACACCCCGCGCCCTGAAACGGCCCACGCCGAGGAGGCACGGCTGAGCCCCGGTCTACCATGCTCCTTGCACCGAAACCATTTTGCGGCATGATGCAGTARGGTCTCCCACCTCGTCCCTGCAGGTTTGCACCTCCCGGGAGCTGAGGTGGGCTTCACGGGGCAGGGTCGTACCCGGCGGCAGGAGGGCTGACCCGAGGTCCAGCCCCGCGGCATCCTCCGCTCAAGCTGTTTATGGCAAGAGGAGGAYGAGTTGGCTCATCTCCTACTTACAGGAGATTAAATGCCAGTTCTCTTGACATTTATAACTCTCCCCACGACACGCCAGCATGCCACGAGCGCTGCGCGTGTCCCTGAAAGCCTCCCTCCCATCGTCACGAGGTGGCCCCTGAAAAAAAGAGGAAAAGGGAGACAAAAAAACCCTCTGGCTTCCTGCCACCTACGCTCTTATAAACCCTCGTTAACGGCTGTTGCAATGAACCAATCCAAGAGACATATTAATAATGACACTAAGAGACACATTTACTGTTGACTGCAACTCCCTGGCAGATTTATCGCCGGGTTGCTAGGAGGGAAGGCCGGGCCCCGCAGCAGCACAATTAAAACCCGATTGAATACGGGGACAAAGAATCAATACTCTATCTGGCCAACTTTTAGTTTTGCAAAATACAAATATAAATTAATTGACCTGAACACGGTTGCTAACTAGTCATTACTGCCTGCTCGCTGGCCAGTTGGCACGGGCGAGGCGTGACGCCAGGGCGTGCATGGCCGTCCCCTGTGGTCCTCCTGCCCTTGCTGCTGGGATCGCTGCCTCCTTGATGAAGGAGGACCCCAAACGCCRTTTTTAAGCCAATATTTTAAGGTCAGGAGAGCTACAACAGAAACAGGGCTTCACTCCTTCCCTGCAAAGCGTGTGCTCTGCTTGCATGCACAGCCAGGACCGAATGCATCCTCGGAAAACCATTCCCTTCCTCCCGGCACAGAACAAAGGGCTGTGTGTTACTCGCTCCTTGTAGAAAACTGGCTTTTCCCCAGCATGCAAGCGTGGAGGCTAACAGCCCTTGGCTGTGCCGGTGGGCAACGCCGCTCGGTCCAAGCCACTGCAAAGCCACCAGGCAACTGCGCTGGMGGTCAAGTGAGAACAGAGCAAGGAAGGATTTGCTTTTCTGGACACCACCATCAACGGGACGGCAAGGTGGCACCTACGGATAGAATTTCTTGGCATAACGACTTAGGCAAACCGTGTGGCTCAAGCTTAGCACATTAACAGAGAAATACAGGAATTTCTGAGCGTGGTCTACCTGAGCTCAGCCTCCCCAGCTCCTCCCAGGCTGCCCTGCAGCTGCAGAGRTGCAACACAACTGACAACCACAGTCACCACTGAGGCAGGAGCAATTCAACATGCCTTGCTCACACCGGAGGAAAACTTTTCCCAGCACATTTAGGAACACCTTGCCACTGGACCGTCGCTCTGGATGCAAACTATGCCTTGCCTTCGCCCGCCCAAGCCCAGCAAGCACCTACGTCGCAGGCCCCGCTCCGAAAAAGGGGCGAGGGGAGCGGGCGCTGAGCGGTTCGCCCGATTTCATTAAGTGCAAAGCGCTCGGATACTTCACCGGTGTTGACTGGATGGATTAGCACGATTAGAGAGCAGACAGGATAAACTGATTAAACTTCGCAGACGGACGGCTCAGGCGCAACTCAAAAAGGGGGAGAGGCCCCGCCAAAGGGGAGGGAGGGGATGCTCCCCTCTTCCCAAGGCGAGCGCTGCCCGGGGTGGACCCCCCGACACGCTCCCGCTGAGACCTGGCAGGAAAACCGCTGGGACGGGTGGCYGCAATCAAACCCTGCCTCCTCCAAACGAGCAGGATACATAAACACATACATATCCGTGCTGGGGGCTTCTCGGAGACGTGTCGAGGCCGAGAAATTTTTCAGATTTGCTCATTGCAAAATCAATACCCATCAGCTGTTTGAAATTAAAGGAAAGATTAGGTCCTGGTTTTATACACGCTTTATTGTATTCCGAGAGCTTTCTACTCARCCAGATAAATCTTCTTTAAGAGGATTAGGAAACTTTCATTATCTTTATCTAACCTGAACTAAAACTAACACTGAAAAATTAATCTAGAGACCGGACAAAAGCTGGTAGCCAGTGCAAAGCCGCAAGGATCCGGAGTCCGCGTCCACTCTTGCTACRGGCACCTCTGATCTGCCGGCACCCRGATCCGGTGGTCAGAGCAGCCTCAGGAACGCTGCTTTGCCCCCCAACAGCATCTGCTACGCCAACACGCTCGCCTACAAAGCCCTGTGCCGACAGCCCTTCGCGGCCCTGCAGTGACTTGGACATGCTCAYGCGCTCTGCCCTCTCTCCCAAGAACAGGGAGCCCGCTCCTCCACCATGCCGGGCAGCACTTTGCTTTCGGCTCTCCCGAAGCGTCTTTGGACACGTGCGCGAGCACCTTACTAACGACTCCCCGACACAGGGAGACGAGCAACGTGGGTCCCGAGCATCAGGGATGGGTCAAATTCACAACAGGGAGAGGCAAGCGGGGAGAAGGGGGAGGACGCCAGCTCCAATTTCAGTTCCCTGGTGTCCTCTGCCCCACGTGACGACCGTACAACACAGCCACGCTGAGACAACGCAAGTCCATCTCCTCCCCATCATGGCAGGCAGTCGTCAACACCCCCGTCCCCAAGCGGCTCAACCCCCAAAGCCACGGATGTTGGTCTGATCCCTACRTCTCCATCGCCAAGAAGGCCTCCAAACTCTTCGCGAATCCAGACATCCTTCCATATCAAACAGCCAGTTTGGCAATAGCATGCGAAGACCTACCTTGCACGATGAGATGGACGCGCGAAGTCTTGGGGTGATTGTCTGTCTGCACGGAGCAGGTGTAGGGGCCCTCATCGTAGACGTCCACGTTGTGTATCTTGATGCTGTACTGGGTCTTGGTGTTGGAGAGGATGACCACGCGGTTGTCTATAGACCACTTGTCATTGCCGGCGTACAGGATGGTGCTGCGGTTCAACCACGCTACCCGCGTGACCCTGTCATCCACGGTACACCTGCAAAGGGACAGACAGAGGGTCACAGATGTAGGGGCACAACGGACGGCTGGCTTCCAAAAGGGGATGCGAGCAGGACGGGAGCTGCGGCGCTGGCTCTCCATCGCACACAGCCGGACCGCCGGCACGGAGATGCCGTGCGCCACGTCCGGGCTACCCTGCTGCCACGTCCCGCATCCCCCCGTCACCTGAGATTTCACAGAAACGGCAGGTTCGCCAGAAAAAAAGCTCTGCCTTTTTCTTTTATAGGGAGCTGGGGAGCCGCAGACGAAAATCCCATTACGTTTGACCTCCGCGAGCTGCACAGACTCTCCGCGCCCCCCGCGCCGCTCCCCCTGCCCTCGCTGCACACGGAGAATTTCAGATGAAGCTGTAAAATTTGCTGACAGTTCGGCTTGTCGGCGCGGCTCTCGAGCCACCCCCGGCGTGATATACGCACCCGCTGCCGGCGGAGAGGGGCCGCGGCACACGTGCGGGGAGCGGGGAAGAAGAGAAATAGCCGGAGACAGCAAAGCCAGCGCGCGGGGAAGAGAAGAGAACATTTGGATAAGCAGCTGTAAATCCTACAAGTGCCTTGAAAACACAACGCGGCCGTTTCCATTATTTATTTCCTGCCTGGCTCCCACCCTCCCGGCTCCGAGACGCGCGGGGGCTCGGCAGCTCCGGTCCGCGGCGCTGACTTACGCTTGGCAAAGAACAGAGGAGGGAGCGGGGGGGAAGGGAATTAAAATGTTCCCGGAGAACACGGCTTTTTCATTCYGTTTGATAGATTTTTCTCGATCTATTTACTTGTGGCCTTCTCTGCCGCCGCYGCGGTGCTCGCAGCAAAACCGCCAAGCATTTGGCTAAATTAAGAGCCCRGCATTTCTCGGGAGCTTTGCCTTTCCCACCCGAGGAGCGCGGCAGGGGAGCTTTCTCTCGGCGTGAAAGCAAACCGGGAAAGCGAACCTAGGCGCAAGCTTGTGCCGGCGGCTGCCGCGCTGCCGCAGCTTTGGGCAGCCGAGATCTTAGGGAAAAGGCACCTACAGTCAATCAAGAAACTCGTGCAAGTCTCCCTCCACACGCCTGTAAATTCAGAGACGGGCTGGCGGGCTGTCCCTGTCCTCGTCCCCGCCGCGGCACCTCTCCTGCAGAGGCTTTGGGGGTGTTATATGCCTCCCTTGCTGGGATTGCAGAGCGTCACCTTGATCGAGATTATTAATCGGGCGGAGGGAAGGGGCGGTATTTGGCATGTTTGAGGGTCCCCCCGGGTGCTCAGTTCAGAGGAATGAGCCATTTATCCTCCCGAAACAAGTAATTTTCCCCTTGCAGGAGCCGTACGTCTCCGCCAGCCACATCGCGTACGGACGCCGGGGAAGACGGATGGCCCTCCGTGGCACTGCCGGCATGCCGGGAGCCCACCCGGGCATCGGACGYGCCCCGGTGCTGCAGCGGTGCCGGCTCTGCTCCACCGGACCGAGGCGGCCTCGTGCCAGCGGACGGCATCGTCCTTGTCGGGAAGCCAAGCCCTTCCTTCGTTCAAATTAACTGGGGGAGAGCTAAGCGCAGCCGAGTTAAGTTCGGCCCTGGGGGATTCCAGTCTAGTGGACTATTACTGCTGTCTCACTTCTTTATAATGAATAATAAAGAGATACTTACACACGGCTTCTGTAAATTATTCATTGCGTGCACTGAAAAATCAGGGCAGCAATATGTAAAACAGACAACTTGCATGTCTGCGCTCATATAAATATCCAGACTACAGCCCTGCGAGGTACTCTCGGGTCCCCTCATTAGGGGTGAAGCACAAGGACTAGGGTTTGAAGTGACAGGGATAAGGAGCTCGTGCCGTCACCAGCATCGTTCAACCGCCGCTGCCTGGCTTCGGCTGGTGCGTACCGGGTGCGCTTCCCGGGGAGCTTTGGGGCTGGTCCGGGACCCCCCGAGAACTGGGCTCRCTCGTTTTGCATTTACAGCTCGCATTTATGGCTCAGAGCCGCACCTGCACGAGTGCACAGGGATGCCCATAACATGGGTGGACATGCTCGCACGAGGAAGGGCAAGGACAGCGTCGCTCTCCCTTGCCCGTAGTGCCTGGTGACCGGTACCACCCTTGAAACCACTCGGAGAAAATGGGCAGGAGCAATTTGGAGACTCCTTCTTCTAACAAACTCATGCCAAGAACAAGGAGGCAAAGGCTCCTTCTCCCCACCCCTTGGGCTCACTCTTCAGTTGTTGCCACTCAATAGCTAATTTGGGACCAAGTCCCTTCGGCTCTCCTTGCTTAGCATCGTGCTCCTCTCACCGGAGCCTGGGCTGTCCCCTATAACTGCAGGTGGGGAGGGACCAGACCTCCTTCAAAAGACCAGCCCTCCTGCACCTCCTAGCAATGTGTCAGAGCAACCACCAGCAGAAAAGCCACCGTCCATCCGCTGCCACCARAAGCACGGCATTTCCAGAGGCACCTTCTCGCCCAACCTCACCTTCCCGCTGCGAGTTTTCCCGCACCCTGGGAATCGGTGCTTCAAAGGCAAATACTGACCGACACCCCGACGTGAGGAGCATCCCACCAGCTTCTTTACCTGGCTCGGAAAGCGATCTCTGTTAGCCGCTAAGCCGCCAGCACTCCCTCGTCGGCAGAGCCATCTTTGCTACCTATTTCCAATTGACCAGGATTATGATAATGTCTCCAGTAAGCAAACAGGTAAAGAGACTTCTGCAAAGTGTTTAGATAAAGCAGACAAGCTCTGACAAAGCTGGATAATAAAGCGGGCCAGGAGCTTTTCCCTTGAAGGGATCTAATTAAGAACAAAGACAAACCCCCATTAACAGTCTCCTGAAGGCGCCGTATCCATCTCCAGAAGAAACCCTGCCTTACAAGTCCAGAAGGGACAAAAAGACAATAAAGCGCCTGTCAGATGGGAGGGAAATGAACCCAGCCTGGCTCTGTGGTTTACCTGGAAAAAAAACCCATCAGAAAGGCAGGGAGAATATCTCAGGACCGATATTGTCAGCCCAAACCCAAGCTCCCGGCACCCGCCTCGTCCCGGCTCCCCCACGCAGCCCTTCTTCGTGCAACACGACCCGTCCCATCTGCTGCTCCATCTCTGCATCCCACTTACACCCTCGCTGCCTTCAAGCGGAGACTTTTGACCATCTGCCAGAGCGGGGAGCCTCGGATGCTGGGCTTCGCCCGAGCTCCGGCCCCCCCCCAACGCTCACACTGATACACACGGCCTCTCGGGCGATGAACCCGAACGCGGCAGCGCGAGAAGATGCATGAGGGAGGGAGCTGGGGGCACCGGTGCTGCGCCGCTTCCCCTCTAATTGCCCCTATTCCTCATCCTTAAATGCTAATTTTGAAGTTTGCYGAGGAATTATTTCACTTAGTGTCAACAATACAGATAACTCCGCCRACGCGCTCTTTGTGTTCGGTGGCACAAAGTGACCGTTTCGCTCCTCCCGGACCTATTAGGAGAGACCCCCGCGTCGCTCCTGCCCGGCCCCATCAATGACGCTGACAACGCTTCTCCTACGCGYGGGACGTGACATAACACCCGCCGCCTTCATCCCCTGCCTTTCCCCATCCACGTCGCGGAACTTTCCTGCACTGCCGACTTGGCCGAGGCCAAGGGCCAAGCCTGGGGCTGCACATGGAGCGTGAGGCTGGGGTTGCCCTCCATGCCTGCCCCRTGGTGAGGGAAATACCGTGTCCAGGGTCGGCACAGGTTTTCTGGCACTAGTTTGGAGGGATAAACGGCACACGAAGAGTTGGAGGAATAAAGCCAGTCTTGCAAACCCCTCTCCGTGGGTGCAAAGCATCCCAAGGGATGGGATGCTTGGGACCCCAAAACRTTGATGCGTACCCCAAGCAGTCCGGGTGACCGGTTTGCACCGCAGAGCCAGGGCCGCTGGTCCCCAGCCGAGCTGAGGGGCTTGGGGGAGATGCTCATCTTTGGATCAACCCAAACCCCTCCCATTCCTTTATGCAAACCAACAACGCTCTACTTTTAACTACTTCTACGGCCCYTCAACCCCAAACCGCTTTTCTCTCCTGTAGGCAAGGCACCTCGTCAAAATGACAAATGGAGATGCCAAAACCAGTCACAAACTGGCTGGCTGACCCAGTTTTCAGCGGCTAAAATAGCTCACCCGGATGGGAAGYGAACCCCCTTGACAGCGACAGGGTGGTGCTTCACCCTGGGAAGTTTCCAACCAAAAGTACCTGCCACGGGGGCAGAGCAAACACCCCGGCACCCTTGTCTTTGAGAAGAAATTGTTAATTACATTTGCCAGGGACTCCTAATGGGATTTCTCTTTCGCTTCTGATACTCGCCCCAGCTACAGAGTTAACGGGCTCCGAACGCCTTTTATTCCGGGCGGCTGGGGCAAAGGCAGAGGAGATTTATTTGTAATCATCGGAAATAAACACGCTTCCTCAGAAGTAAACACAAAAGAACAGAACCTGGCTGGGCTCCCGCTTCGTTAAAGATGCAAATTAGAAGCAGGCCATCGAAACGCGGCGGCTCCTCTAATCCTTTCCCAACAATGTAAACCGTCAAATTAGCCGCGGGTACAATGGCATCTGCGGCGTGTGACGGCGGGTCTCGCACAATGGCTCCCTGAGGGCAGGACTGCACCGCCTGGGTTTCCGTCACTGTCATCCCTGATATTTATTCTCAGTGCGGAGGGCGGGAGGCACTTTGTCTTCATTCCCGATCCCTTCTGCTGGCACCCTGTCTCCTCTCTGAGACACCCGCGGTATCCCTTCTCCCACCTCTCCCATCCGTCCTGGCRCCTGGATGCAGGGCGCGCGGCCCCACAGCATCCCCACCCCATCCCAGCACCCCGAGGATGGAGGGGACCCGGGATGTGCCGTTTGGCGTCGCCCAGCACCACCACCTCCCGTCCAGCCCTCGCCACCCGCTCGGCAAGTCCCGACCCATCACCGGGTTTCCCCGTGGAAAAAAACAAAGAGCTTGGGTTGCACAGGGAGCTCGGCCAGCCTAAACTTTTCTCCTTTTCCCCATAAGCTCCCTCCCTCCGCACCGTACGCCAGTCACTTCCCGCAAAGCCACGCTCCACCGGCTCTGCAAGCTTAATTAATTGCCTGGCCCACCGCTACCATGCCGCTTGGATTCCCCAAGCGCTCCCAGCACTGTTCAAACAAGCTCCGGACCACCGGCAAACCCGTCCCCGCCAACCGCCCCCTCCCCAGAGCCCTCCGRGGGCTACGGGACCCTCCTGCTCTCCCCAAAGGCTCRGGGCTTGGCGGGGAGGGTTTCTCCMCACCGGTTCCCCTGCAGTGGAAGTTTGCCGGCTCGCTACCGAGCACCAGAATAGAAGCTGCTCCCTGTGAAAAATCAAAGCCCAAATTGATACATTAGAGGTTGCTAAATATAAAATATCCATCTGCAAAGATAATAAGCCTGTGAGGGCAGGGGCTGTCGAGTTGCTCCATTTCAGATAGTTTAATGGTGTTTTGGTCCATGACTGCAGCTCCCAGACATTAGAATAATAACAAGATGATGAGGGGGGCGGGAGCTGTCTGTACGAGGCATCAGAAGTCAAGAAGACTTAACGCTCGCCGTGCAGCCCCGAGGGGACCGAGCCGCACAAAACACCGCCGGCTGGTTTGCACCCAGCATCCACAGAGYTTTGCGTGGCCTCTGCGACAACCCRGGGGATGCAAAGTTTGAGCCYGATGCCGGGTCGGTGCCCAGCTCGAGCCGACGTTGACTTGGGGAGGGGGTCTGTGCCCACCTTTGGCCTCGAAGGGGCTTGCCCTTTGCCCGCAGACAACCGCAGACCCGGGTACCGCCAYGGGCAGCACGGCACGATGCTAATGCCGATGCAGGCAGAGCTGCGCTGCAGATGGCTTAGAAACAGGTCCTGGTTTGCACGGGGCAGGGAAGAGCAGCAAGGCGRGCGGCTGCACGGTGCCCCCGCTGCCGCTAAGCGACCGCATCTTCTTCCCAAAGCCGTTCACGGGGTTTTCTGAATTAATGCTCCACATCGAGCAAATCCAGAGACCGCAGTCRGCTCTGTTAAAGCAAGCTAGGCTTTCCCTTTCGTTCCTACAGCCCTTCTTTCACTCCTCATTGCTTTTACYTGCAGCTTGTGGGGACACACGCCGCCGTGACAACATCATCAGCAAGGGGAAAGGGCTTGCTCTGCTCCCAACTCCCACTTGATTTTCCCACCACGAGTCCCTGGTTTCTGACACGACAACACATCCGTACCCTGATGACTCAGGGTCTGCTCAGAAACCCTCTGCAGCCCCCGGGGAAGGTCAGCACTGCCTTCAGCAAGCTCTGGATCGGGGCTTTACCTGAGCCCTTTGCTGCAGGGAGCCATCACGTCCCTGCCCTGCACAAAGCTCCTGGTTGCTCTCCCTGCCCCACGCAAGTCACGGCCATTGCAACCYGCTCTGAAATGCATCGCTGATCAGAAAATAACAGTAATGCTCTCTGCCTTCAGGACCGTACCGGGTTTGCAAACAGCCTCTGGCTACAGCCTACAGCCCTCAATTCCCCACGCAGCCGCGGTCCGGCCATGTCCACGCGTCGGGATGCTCCCCCAGGGCAGCGGGGAAGGTCAGAAGGCATCTGCCTAAACCCCGATGGCCAACAGCTGTCACTRGCTTAAGAGAAATCTTCATAAGGAAATATGAGGCAACAGCAAAAGAGATAAAGCGGGAGGCCTTTGAATAGAGCAAATCAATGGGGAAGTTTATAGAGCAGGTGGCACTTAAATGCTAACATCGGAGTCAGTCGATGCTGGTGGCCATACCTGATCTCCCAAATAGAGATGAAAATGAAGGCACCGAGCAGGGGCAGCCAGTCCAGGAAAACTGTGGACACTGGAAGAAGTGCAGCGAGGCATCTTTCCTTGCCCAAAACRGTACCTAAGTGATTGCACTCTCTCCCCAAAGGCAGGTCCCTGACTCAGCCGGGCACAGATTTCCAACTTGCTTGTGGCTGCTGGACCATCCTGTGGTTTGAAGAAGGCTGGGACATCTTTCCAGCTCCTCTCCAAAGAGAYGATCAACATCCACCAGCATTTACCACCAAGGCATTGCTACCCATCCTAGGAAACATCGGCGGAGAGCTGTCTTCTCACCAGGGAATCCAAATTCCCCTCTACCCTACACCGGGSCTCTGCCCTACGTCCCAGCAGGGAACAAAAGACCCAACGAGAGACGCCCGCCAACACCATCGCCACATTTGAGGGTGCTGATTAAGGGACACGATCCGGCAAACCCACCGCTCGCGGCAYGCCGGCGTCGGCAGAGCCCTGCGCCTCAATCAACGCCCGTGTACGGATTCAATCAGCGCTAATCTAACACAATGCAACACCTGCGCCTCGGCTGATTTCTAGTGTTCTTCAATCAAAAGGAGGAGAAGAAACRCGGAGTTTATTGCCGGGGGTGCTAGCAGACCCGAACAGTCGAGAACCTGGAGCCTTCTACGCCTGCGGTGGGGTTTTGGGGTTGGGTTTTTCCCTTGCTATTGCTTTTTTTCTATGTTTTTTTCATCCGCCTTCCCAGGCAGGGAGAGACAGAAATAACTGTTTCGCTGCCACAGTTAGCCATGTAGTTAAGTACCGGTAATTAACGCGTGGCAATACGAGGCTCCGACCGCTATGACTCAGCCGTCCTGATGGGACTGGCGACCGTCTCCATCTCGGCTGGGCAAGGGAGCCGCTTTCAACCCGGGAGAGAGCAGCCACGGCTCCGGCAGCATCCCGCAGTTGCGAAAGAAGAAAAGATGCTGGCAGCCTGATTAACACACAGGCCAGGGCGCGTCTGCGACAGAAGGAGCTTCGGTACAACCGGAGCAAACCGATCGTACATCTGTCCCTGGCTTGCAAGGAGGGAAAACTGGTCTGAAGCAGCCCCAGCGCAGGACAGGGCGGCAACGCAGCGAGGGGGATGGCAGAAGGGCACGCGGGTGACAACCCAAAATGGGTCSCTGGGGGAAACGATGGCACGTAAGGTGCTTTGGATGGCAACCCGGCCAGGTCTCCATCGCACGTGGTCCTCACGCTCTCCGTCGGTCTGTCCGGCTGCACARCCCTCCCCAACAGAAGTCAGGGGGCAAGCAAACCTCTTCTCCCGACCCCCCATTAATTACCACCAAAGATATATTTGTCATGAGACGCCCGCTCCTATCTCTGCGGCTCTTAAGGGTAATGGAGAGGTTTCAGTCTTTGGAGGATAAGTCTCAGGCTTTTGGCTGCTTGCCCGGGAGGATTATTTTACATCAGGTTGAGTTCTGTAGTAATTATCTTCAAAACAGCTGGACTGCTGGATAAACTCGCTGTATCTTAATGCACAATACAAGAGCAAATACGGAGAATTAAACTGCAATTTCAGACGGGCCTGACAGATAGGCAGAAAAACCACTTGCCGGTGTTTCGGAGGCCGAGGCTCGGGGCTCTTCGCACGTTAGGGGTGGSGAGGCATTTTCTCATTAGAAATCAATTCCAACTTCCCCGGAGACAGAGCGGAGGGGGAAAGGAGATTCCAGATGAAGATGTTTCACCCCCAAGCTCTCGGTGGAGAAAAAAAGCACCATTTTCCTGACCCTCACRGCTGAAAAATGAAGCGGTATTTGATCCTGGCTGACAGGAGGACAAACCAACTCCCAGACAAYTGGCCCGGAGACAAGCACGCTCACCCCAATCACCAGGGGGAATTAAAAGGAAAAAAATCAGCTTCCTTCAGGATGGCGTTGCCACAAGATTTAGCGTGCGAAATCCCTGCAGGCAGAACTAAAAACCTCTAAAAAGAGGGAAATTCTGCCGATGGAGGGTGAAGCCGTATTTCATGACGAATGCCGTGAAGCGCTCCTGCCAAACGCGTGATCTGTAAATGACCTGGGTAAGCCATCAGCCCAAGAATATAATTGCCAATTTGCAGAAATTTCACCAGCAATTAGGCAAAATAAAATAACCCACCAGAGGAAATCCTCTGCTCGCCGCTCCTGCGCCTCCGCTTGACCCCTCTGCTTTCCACCCGCCGTTTCACCGCTGGGATGAGGGCTGGATGCTCCGGGCAACGGGTACCAAGGAGCCGGATGACAACCCCATGGCATCGCCAGATGAAGAAGCCATCACCAGCGCAAGGTGACAACAGCCACCCCGTTGCAGGAGGCAACTGAAGACCTCTCCTCCTCCCGCCGGTACCCCCTCTCCTAGCATCATCGAGGGCCGGGTCCATGTGGAACCGGCCGGCGCCGGGTGCCTGATCCCGGCAACCCCCGTAGGGCGTCCGTGCGGCCGAACGACTTCGTGCAATTAGGGGGTTTATTTGTTTGAGTTGTACGTGAATATACCAAATTACATTATCAGATCATAGTCCTGCTTCTGATTTATTCCTTCTTTGTTCTTCAAGTCTTCGTACATCTAAGCAATTAACCTCTCAAAGAGCTGGAGAACACATAATTATCCTCATTTGTCTAAACGTCACCAAGATGGCTGCCTTTCAATTAACCTTCTGGGAATGGAGGGAAGTTGGAGTGATACAGTGATCATTTCCAACTTCAGCGTAGCTTTTTTTTCCCTTAAAGTAATTTAATTGAAATATTCAGATGATAAAATATAGCCAGATAACTGTTACTGCAGGTAACGGGATCAAGAGGGGGCTTGCAATCGAAAAAGAAGTCAAATGAGGTACAGTAATATTATATCAATACGTGGCACTTCCATCTAAAAATATCAAAGCACTTTGTGCTTATTAATGAAGGGCCGGGCTGCGGGCTAAGACTTACGTCACTTCTATATGTCACTGCTACCGATGGGGAAACTGAGGCAGGAGACGAGCTCCGGTGCCTGGGGGGGGCCAGGAGCTCGCAGAGACGGTCCCTGCGCAGCCGGGAGCTTCCCCAGAGCATCTCCTCTGCRGCCGGTCCCCCCTCCGGCCCCGGGAGAAGATGGCTCCGTCACAAAGTTAGCATGGGAGATGTGGTCACGGCCGAGCTGCTTTTGCTTTTGTTTATTTTAATAATAGCCCCCGTTTTGCTGAGATAGTGTCTGCCACGCCGAGGGAGCGAGGGAGTCGTTCCCACCCACTGCCTCGCTAATAAATATTCATCGCTTCCACCGGCAAGTGCCAGGTCAAACTTTGCACCCGCATTAAGCAAGACACCAGTGTCGTCTGGCGCACGCAAATAATATTTATACACGCCCCCGCACACAAATATATAGGGAAAATAAACAAGCAAACTCCGAAGTTCATCGCATCTCCTCCCTGACAAGCGTGGCTTCTCAATTCCTCGCTGCGCCGCGGCTTGGCTCCCAGCGTGAAATCGAGCCCTCCAAAAAGCAATTTCGCCTCCGGCACCTCGCTGAGCCCTGCGTTCGGCCTCCCGCCCCGGCGGAGCGGAGGTGGCCGCGGCAGGGCAAGCGCTTGCCCTCCCTGCAAACTTGGAGAGGCCAGGACGGAGCTCCTCCGTGAAGGGAAACTAAGGCACCGAGAGATKGGGGATGCACAGGACTCATTCCCCGCATCCTTCCCTCCCAGCCTCGTGAGCAGATCGGCATCGGTATTTCAGCGCTGAGCGGCTGCGCTGCTGATCCGTGCGGACGAGCAGGGAGGAAAGGACGTGGGAAAGGGAGAGGGTCCCCGTTAGGGACTCCATAAAAACCGCGTCTCTCCCGGTGCATTCAACCGGAGAGATAAAGCGAGGATAACACAATAGCCACCGAGTTTATTCTCGGCACAGGCTGATGGCGACATAATTAAAATGCAAGCCAGAGTCGAGGTACCTATCGATAAATCTTTGCTTTTGGCTCTTAGGCTTGACAGGAAGCCTATACCTGGCGCGGGGAGTTCAGACCGAGGGGGAGGCACGGATAAAGGCTCTGCTTTATGGACGGCCATTTTAATGTTTCGTTTGAGTAATGGGCCTTGCAAATTAGCACCCCGGCGGCCTGAAATACATATTTTTCCAAGGACATGCAGGCTCCCGATCCGACAGGTGATATGGGCAAACAGTCCCCGAGGGGAGCTGCAATCTCGGTGCTTCGCGGCTGCAGTCATATTTTATCTCAGCCGGGATGACGAAGAAGAAAGCAGAGAGCTTGGGGGGAGATCCAAAGGCTGGGGGAGGAAATGGAGCAGAAAACGACCCTGTGCGAGACCGGTGAGGGGTGATGAGCGGCGGCAGCGGTGGCAGGGAGCGCCCAGGCAGTCTCCGGAGGGAACCGAAGCTGCRCCGGCACGGCACGGCACGGCACGGCACATCTCAGCCGCTGTCCCTCCAGGGAGCCCGGGGCCACCTGAGCAGTGCCGGGGCAGATACGCCGGRGCACGTCTGCGGCACACGCCTCTCCTCGCACGATCAAAACTATGGATTTCTGGCTCTCGCCGGAGCYTGGCTGAGCATCTGGCTCTGGTCTGAATATTCAGAAAGGCCGGAGGCGCCTCCGACGCCACAATTTCACTGGGGAGAAGCGGGGATGCCTCGGTCGCAGGGAAAGCAAGCCTGCAGCCAGCGGGCTGCCTGACGCAGGTCCGGCTCCTCTGGCGCAGACGTGGCAGGAAGGATCGAGCATCCCTGCATTAACTCAGAGAGGACCATCGGGAGAACGCTGGAGAAATATGTGAGGCTGAACACGAGGGGGAGCTCGGGCCGGAGCATGCAGAGGAGCAGGGAGCAGAAAGTGGAGCTTACCCGCTCGGCCCCTCTCCCCGTCTCTCCCTTTCTGCCTCCGTCTGTCTCCCTCCTCTCCTTCCTTGCCCTCTTCCCTCCCCTCCACCCTCCCCACACTGCCGTGCACATAATTCACCTGGCCATCCCCTCCCCGCACCGGCACGGGCTGTGCCGCATCTCCATAAAGCCGTACAGAGGGAGAAGATGCTCGAGCACCAGGAGGATGCATTCGAGCTGGCCCCAGATGCACGTAACTCCGCACAGCGTCTTCCCCCCTTGCTGCATCGAGCTGCACGCGTGGCCGGGCACGGATTCGTGGCAGAGCTGAACACGTGCTTGCAAATTGCTCTGAACCTCAAYGATGAGCCGCGTGCCTGTAATTCTCCTCCTCATTGCCCCCACCGTATGAGGTACGGGGTGACATATCCCCCCCAGCACGCATCCCTCTGCCCTGCCCCTCCTTGCCAGCAGAGCAGTTAAGACGTGGAGACGAGCACAGCCCCTGCAGAGCCAAAACGCAGCAGGTTCAGGGCACAAGAGCCTGCCCCAGGAACTTGCTGCCACCTCCCCATCCCTGACCTGCCGCCTTAGRGATGTTACCTGGATTTCACTGCAAGGGATGGGTGGGCAGCCTCGAAATCAGGCTCAGAGCCCGGAGCAGGAGTTTGCCTCCTCGCTGCCGGCTCTCAGGGCCATTAGCTCRGGTCCAAAGTGTCCAAACAGGGTTTGGGAGCAGGCTGAGCTGGTGGGACCTCACCAAGACCCGAGCTCTGCCAAAACCCCCTGCATAGCATCATACTGCCTCGCGGGACCAGGAGACCGACTCCTGCTTTCGGTAGGGCACGAACCAGAGCCCTGAACGACCCTGTGCCCGACTTGCTGCATCTCCTGGACAACTTCACCGCCGGGAAGATGTACTTTGGGAGCGGGCGGCTCCGCCTGCCGCTCCCGCTCGCCCTGCCAAGCTTCAGCCATCCAGGACGTGATGCRGAGAGACAGCTATGAACTCGCCGGGAGAGGCAGGAGTTTCGGCGCAGTACGTATAGCACTCGGGAGGCACGGCAGAAAGCCTGCGTGCCAGCCGCTGGCGCGTGCTTTTCCAGCCRGCGAGACGCTTCGGGGCAAAGGGGAAGGAGCAGCCTTCCGGAGGTACCACATGTGCTTCTCTCTCCGCRCTAAGATGCTGCTATTTTATACACCAGCATCTCCCTCCAGGCCCGCGAGGTTTGACCACAGCTCACTGGGGCGAATGCGACGACTTCCACCTTTCTCTGGAGGCGGAGGGCTGAGCTCTCAGCAATCTCAGCCACCCAGAGGCATTACACTTCATTTATAGCTACCCAAAAGCTACAAAGAGTGGGCAAAGCCCCCCCGGACAGTTAATCCGTGGTCCTGTTGCCACCCTAAGGATCTGAGTAAGGGAAGCTGAGAGCTGTTCTGGGAAATTCCTGCAGCTTTTTTACCCGTAAAGCTGAAAAAGGAGGATGGTGATGCCAACTATTTCTGCCACCCGCCTGCGCACGCCCGCRCACACCTACGGAGCGGGGAGACGGAGGACTGGGCCAAGGCGTGCAGAAATTGTTTTCTCCTGGCAAAGCTGCCGACTCAAGGAGAAACATAAAACCCTCGATGAAGGGCTTGTCTAGTTTATTATAACATCGGCTTTAATTTATGCGCCTGCCTTTTATGATYGTTCTCTATCACTGTTCCTGGGGCTTATTTATAGAGGGCCATTAGCACAGAGAGCAAGCCCTGATGAGTGAGCATTTGCAGCGTCTGCCAGGGGAGCSGGGATATAAACCAAGACGAGGAGGAGGCAGCGAGCTCTCGCATGGGGCTGCGGCGAGTCCTTTCCCCGAAAGCCAAGAAGGATAATTTGATCTCGGAGCGCGATACAACTTCATTTCACGYGGCTCTCTCCGGGCAGCCTGCAGCCTCCTTCACATGCACTTTGCCAAATTCCCTAGCCCCAAACAAACTCGGTGCTACGCCGCTGCAGCATGAACGGGGGGGAGGCAGAGAGCTTCGGATCTGACCATCCATACCAAGCACAAAGAGGCTAGGGATGCAGAGAAAAGCCCCTGGACGGTGCGAGAGGAGATATGGAGGGGGCAGAGGGTACCGAAAACTTCACGCCACAAAATTATTCCYGTTTACAAACATCGCTCTCCCAACTCCAGTGCAACCCGGACAGGCGATCCTATGCCGGTAATTAAAATCGCACCCACCAAAATGACAGCTTAATTACAGGCGCGGGCAGGGTCCAGCCCACCCCCAAAACACACTGATGTGCACGGAAAAATACAYTGGTTAAAACCACAGCTAAGCGGGTAGGTGGGTCTGCTGGCAGATAGAGCCGATGTAAAATGAATTTGTATGATCAAAGCCTTCCCATACAGTTCGCAGGTAATTTGTGACGAGAACAAAAGCTTTAAATTCATCCACTAAATTATTCACTACAAATCGTCCTCTCGGCTCCCGCGTTTGTGTCCTTCAAGCCGTTCTAGGTGGTGATTACGTCCCCCCGGCGCACGCGGAGGCCTCGGGGAAGCGGCCGCGGGAAAGACGGAGCCGGCAATCCGACACCGACGGTTTGATTTACAGAGAGACCTGGGGAGAGGAGACAGCCACCCTCAGGAAAAAAGAAACTTCAAGCTCTAACCATCCCATCAAGGGGGTTTCTGGGTCCTTTATGTGGGTTTTTTTYCCTTTCTTTCTTTTTCCGCCACAAGCTCCCACTGCAGGCAGAATAGATGATGCTAAATTATTTTGGAATATGCTGAGAATGCCCTGCTTGGCCAACCGAAGCCTCATAAATCATTCCTCCTTCCCCACCCCCTTTCCCATTCTTGATCTCTCTTTCAAGCAGGATAATGCCAGCTCACCGGGGAGCCCATTGCCCCGGCACCGCGAGGCACATTTCGGGCAGGCACTGCCGAGACGCACCACCGGAGCCAGACCTGCTGCCGAGGGGATGCGACCGGGAGAGATGAATGGCACCAAAAAGGAGCCTCGCGGGCTGCTAACGAGGTCACTACCTCCCAGCGACCGGTTTCTGAGCCCACCCCGGTGCAAGGCAGCCCTACGGCAGCCCRGAGGTGCTGCCCGGAGGCAGGCGTTGCTCCAGCTCACCAGCCCATACCCGTTTGCCAGCAGGCAGCTCAGCACTTGTTGCTCGGCTGCCCTTCCTCCAGAGTCCCTCCGTAAGGGTACAGCACATCCTCATCATCATACAGTTCATCAACGGCTTCTGGAAGAGCCAGGCTCACATCAGGCATGGGACAAACTATTTTTTCCAGCTCTAGGGTCAGCTGGAGCACGACTGGCTGCCCTCGCTCTAAGATTAACAGGCTTTGGCTGGAGAAAGCAACTCCACGGACAACTTGGGAGGGATGGGAGACGCGGTTGCATCCGGGGGCCGGATGCTCAAATATCACTCCTGATGGAGCTGGTGACGAGGACCAAGTTTCCCTCTTCTCGCTAGCACGGGCTCCCTCCAGAGCTTGCCAGCAGTGGTCCGGAGCAGAGGGAGGAGAAGGGGCTGGGGAGAGGAAAGCCCTGCACGGAGAAGACGCAGAGCTCATTCGGCATTTRTCGGGGCTGTCAGCCTGGCTCCTTGCACCACAACTAAAATCACACTTTTCTCTAAAACCCCCAAAGCTGAGATACCATATTTGAAGGCAGAGGCCCCTCCAGTCGGGACTGATAGGGAGAAGAGCACTTTGGACCACGAACCACAGCGTGGTAGAGGCACAGTCATTTGGTAATACCTGAAGTGACATTTCGCGAGTCCCTCACACTCAGCTGTGACACCGACAATGTCATCATAGGGATATGAGCGCTGCGCATCTCTGCGCTGCCCGGTACCCATCACTCAGGCGTGATGGATGGGCGGTAGGCTTGGGAAGCCGCTGACAAGAAGGATCAGCGAGCAGCTCTGGGCAAAGACTAAACCCATTCCCTCCCCGGCTCACAACAGCTCAAAAAAAGGTGGGTTGCCGCCTTCCACGGCTTAGCTGTGAGCTGGCCCAGGAGATCTCAGCCAGGCATTTCAGAGAGAGTGGCAGGATGAGGGCAGAGTCCCCTGAGGTCACCCTGGAAAGCCCCAGGCGGGAGGGAGCCCCGTCATCCATCAGTGCTCGGAGGCGAGGGATGCGCACGGGGCTGCAGGACAGGGCTCAGGGCACCAGGGGCAGAGCTGGGGTCCTCCAGCCCTCAGCATCACACCATCACTCCTCTCCACCTTCACACCCACAAACACAAGTGGGGTTTTGCTTGKTTTTTTTAATCAATACCCTTCTGCCCTCCCCAGGAAAACACTAAAAAAACCCAAAAAGCAATAAAAGCCTCACCAGGCACCCTGGCCTCTCCAGAGCCTGAGCTTTACGACACTGTAGCTATTTATCGCTCGCTGTGTTTTGCAAATACCAGATGTGACGCTCATCCTGAACAGCCTAGTTTAAGGCCCCTTGGTTATTCCGTAGATGGAGCTGCTATTTTAGACAAGACAGACGTGAAACAAAAACAAAACCTGAAGTGGAAGGGGGGAAAAAAAGTCCTCCGAGCACTGCAACAGCGACAAAAATCCATAGYGAGGCATTCATGTTTGGTTTTTAACCCGGAGGAAGGTGAAAAAGCCAAGTGGGGCTGCAAGCACCTGGGGACCGTGGGTCCCAAAAGCCCTGCGGGGCTGGACGGGACCTGCTGGTGGGCAGGGAGCCGCCGGCAGCTCTGCCAATGCCGGCACCGGGYACAGGGCTGGGGATGACCCAGCGGGTAATGGGATGCACTAACTGGATTTGTGTGCATCACCACCTCTCCCACACCAGCCTCCTTGCTGGGRGAAGCGGCCGGCGACGTGCACACGCGGCCCCCTCCGGCGCTTCTCCACACGTTGGCACGGCACRTTTGGGCCGCTCTGCAGCAATTCCCACGTTTTCCATCGTGGAAACTCCCTTCAAGCCAGACCACCCGTACCAGCAGTGCCCAACATACCCAATATTTCATCCCCAGTGTCCCGAAAGGGCTAAGGAACATGCGGACGCGCTCCATAAACCCACCATTAGAGATCCCCTGATGGAGATGGATTATAATTTGCAAATGATTAAAACACAATTAACGGCGGTAGGGAGGTACTCGAGGCTCTGCAAAGGAGCCGTGCAAATGAGGAGTTACCAGGACCTTCGGTGTCCTAAGCACCTGTCAATTCTTGGTTGAAACAAGTGCATTAGCCTCGTCCAATATCCATCTAACCTTTCCACTCTCCCTTGCTCTGTTTCCTTGGCAACCATTTAAAAGTGCTGGAAAAAGGCACAGCTGCTTTCAGAAAAAAAGAAAAGGAAGGGGGGAAAAAAAGGCAATATGTTCTTTTAAGGCGCGCGTGTGCTCATTCACTCTTTTCCCCCCTTCTCTCGGTCTCTCCKTGAGGTGCCTGTGCTTTCCCCGTCCAGCTCGGCTCCGACTCTGAGCGCTCTGCACGAGCCGCTGCACTTGGAGGGCAAGGAGCAGGGGGGGGGATGGCCGTGCCACCCTGCTTTCCCTGGGATCGGCTGGCTGCACCACGAGCCACTGCAGAAAAGYACTCGGGACTACAGAGAGACAGAGAGGAGCAAACCCAGGAGCTGGCTCGAGCATAGGACGCTGCTGAAAGGGGCGATGCTGCCCCAAAACAGCCCATTCCTACAGGAGCTCAGTGTGCCCCGTGCTCCCTGCCTGGCACTCTGCGGCAGAGAGCCGTGCGCGACCTGCGCAGCTCTCCGGAGCGGTACAAGCACAAAACTCGGTATTTCGCGGCGCTCCCTGTCACTCTCTGAGCAAAACAGCAGTTAACAAAGGTCAAAACTTGAGGCTGTCACTAAACCGGCCGCCGCCGCCTGCTAAAGAGGGTTATTTTTCCCCTCTTGCCTTTTCTCCCCACTCCTGCCTGCCTGGATATCATCTCCCAGCACATCCGCGCCGACGAGAGTGGCATTTGTCCTGACACCTTTGGGAACTCAGCTCCAAAGCGTAGAAGGAAAATGGCAACGAGAGCAGCCGTCATAAGAGCTGGAGCGGGGAGGACACCACCGTGCTGTCCTGTCTCTGCAAGCAAATGCCAGAGCAGGGCTGGAAATGCATCCTCTGCCCCACGGGCGACCCAGCACCCGGAGCAGCCCGCTTTGGGCAAGGAAGATGGGGTGGAAGAGGGAGAGATGGGTTTTCCAGGCGATTCAGGAGCCGTCACAAAGGATGGAGCTGGGGAAGTAGCGGGAGGGAAGAGCAGCAGAGGTGGGACGGTGACACCCAGCATCTCCCCCGACGAACCCTTCGGTGCTTCGTGGCACGCTGCCTCGGTGGGGAAGGTGCAACGTCAAAGCTGTTCGGTCCTGGAAAGGGCTGGGAATCTCCTCGGAGGGGAAGGAACCTCGTGGCGCCGCATTTGCGGGACTGAGCACAAACCTCCCTCCGCACGGGAGAGGCCCCCGGGGGAGCGCAGCCCCAGGGGACGGCTCCGTAGGCAATTAAGCCTCATTAGCTCCGCTGCTCACCGAGCGGCTCGCTCTACACACCGATTTGCTGCTCCACGTCGCAGCCCGGCTACCGGCAAGCACAGGAATCGCTAATATTCCCCACGCTTCGCGGCACGTCCCTCCCCGGCATCACACGCGCGCGTGGCCGCCCTGATCACCTGCAGATAGGACCTCAGGCAGCACCGAAACCAGCGGCAAGGGCCGAGGACCACCCCGCAGCGAGGCGGAGGGCAGCAGCATCCCTCTTACGTAGGGGGTGAGGAGCAAAAACGGGTTGCAGCAGTGCGGGGAAGAGCTTGGTTGCGTTCATTAATTGCGCGGTTTGAAGCGCACCACCGCGCTCGGCGTCTTAAACAGAGGGAGGGGGGAAAGAAGCAATCCATTAAACAACACACACCAGGGAAAAAAAAACCCAGAACACAGGAAAAAAACACCCTAATCTAATGTTCCACAAACACTGGGCACCCAAACAGCCAATCTTTGTCAGGAACCTTAGTTCCAAGAACCACTTACAGGCTTTCATCAACACATTATAATATTAATCAAGACTCATAATGCAGAGTGATTTGCATGCCAACAAATATATTTACACTGTAAATTGTTTGTTGAGAAGCCTCAGAGAAATATGCAATTCACTGCTATTGAACTTGGGTAGCAGGGAAAAAAAATAAAAGTACAAACTCCCTGTAGAGTTGGTTCCTTCTGGTTTTGGCAACACTACTCATTAGCATGCATTCTCATTTCCACGTGGGTTTTTGCTTGCAGCCATTTAGCTGGATTACAGCAGTCGGAGATGGAAAGGCTTATTAAGGTCCTCGTAGCTAAATCCAGGCCACCGTCTTCTCAACGGAGGAGATGCAGCCTCTGGTAAACCTGTCCAGCACTAGCCAACGAGCCAAAGCGTGACAACTGTCACCCTTGGGGGACTCTGTCTGACCCCCAGAGCAACACCAGGCTATTTACACAGCCCCGGGGTTTCTACTTCCCCGGCACCGCGTGGGGCTGCTGGGATGGATCAAAGCCGAGTGACCCCGGAGAAGCCCCACTCCCACGGAGGGGAGGATGACCACGGCACARGGAGCCGAGCAGCTGGGGAGGCGACGGACAGAGCTCCCAATGCCCACAGCCCCCCGCTGAAGTCAGCCAAAAGCCTGGGGACGGTATCAATCACGAGGACCGTGGCAGCATGTGGGAGGTGACGCTCCTGGGTGCTCCTGCAACTCCCTGCCAACGGGGAAGACCACTCAGCTTGGTTCAGACCCCAGGATTTGGGGGTTTGACCCACACCGACAAGCCCTTACAGTCTCTGGGGCACTGTGCGGAGAGGCCAAGAGGAGCATCTATTGCCTGTGTTATTACCAGCACAGTTYCACAACACAATCTGTGTCTCCAGCCAGGGAGAGGACAAGATGGAAGGCAACGCGACCGGGAAGAGGCAAGAGCATTCAGAGACAGGGCTTTCACCCCTCTCGCATGGTTTGCATGCCCACGCCATGCTACTCATCCCGAGGGATCTTCCCCCTCCTTTCTCTGCCGCTGCTTTGCCCCCCTCGCACCCTGCTCTTCCCASCACAGCGCGCGGGTCCTGCCAGATCTCCGAGGCGGGTGTAAAGGAGCGTTTGYTGTGCCCCCCGTCCAGCCTCTCCCCTCGCCGCCTGCCTGGGGCTCTGGGGCTGGAAAGGATGATTAGCAAAGTGTTAGAGGAGAATTAAATGGAGTATTCTGTGGTGCCTCTCTAAGCTGCTGAAGAGCCGATTAGCAGGAGGCATTGATCTCCTGGTTCAGAGATCTTCTAAAGAGTGAGGTGGAAAAATAATGGGAGGGAGGAGGGGGAAAGCTAATTAACACTTCCAGGGTAGCAAGCTCTCCATGTGGAGCTGATATTAATAGACTTGATAGAAGGTGCCCTGGTCAGCAGAGTAAGCGATGTTTGCTCACCCAGTGGGTGTCCTTGTGCGGCGAGGGGGGAGCCGAGCGGGAAGGAGCTGGGGGACAGGACCAGCACGGAGGGAGGGGAGATGACAGCTAGCAGCAGGGGCACCCCATCTCACGTCACCGCTGTCCCCAYCGGGTCAGGACCGGACCGCAGGCTGCTCTCACGCGGGTGCCTCTGGCCGCGGCTGCTGCCTTTGCTCYGGCTTGATAAGATCGAAACACGAAGGGAAGCAGGAAGCTGAAGACACGCTCCCCGCATCCCAGCTAGTTATCCCGTCTCCTGGCTAGCRGCTATTTCGGGATGACACTAATGTTATGTTGGCTCACACACACGGTGCTCTTTATAAACCTGCCGCGTGGCCAGAGCTTCATCCCCGTGAAGAATAGGGAAATGCTCTGAAAGCAGAGGAAGCATTTTGGCGGAGCAGTGAAAATCACAGGAATAAGCTTTCAGGGTCCATCAGGTAGTTTGATCTGTTTACATTTAATACTCCATTTCTCTACGCGTGCAAAGTGCAAGCCCCTAATCCCTGCTCAGTAATTACCAACATTAGAGGACCAGAGCACAGTCTYAACCATTCATGCTAGCTAATGCATACACAACCATTTCCCTAACCCTCTCCGCGCCACAACATTAAGGACAGGCAGGTGCCTTCAAGCTCTCTGTTCGTGATGATTGCCCTACAAAAACATCAGAGAAGGAGAAAGAGGTTGGTGGGGGGCGAAGGGACGTWTTATTTGATAAAATCATAAAGAGCAGTGCGTCCTGCAGAGGAAGAATCTCCGAGACATAAATGTCAGGTTTATGAACAATTGAGCTGCTCTATGCTTGCCCGAAATTGCTCTTTAAGGTCAGCGTTGTAAGTGTTCCCCCGGGCAAATGGACTGCGGGATGAGTGCCGAGCGGAGAACGGCGGCTCTCCTGTCACCATAGCGGGACCGAGACATGACCCCAGACATRCAGGCGTACCACCTTTTGGGGAAAAGCTTTGGGAACAGATAGAGCATCGCTGCCTCCGGCCCGCTGCTGGCCCAGCCCTGCGCTGGCGCTCTGGGAAAGCAACAACTCCGCTCGCGGAAATACAGATTTATCTGTGCGGCCACCGCACKCGGGCCGCTTGTGCCAAGATTCTTCGCTTCACCTAGGTCTCAAAGCGCATGGGATGCAGGCATGCCCTTCTCCCGACCGAGGGCTGGGGTCCCTCGTTGCCCCGAGAGCACACCCTCTGTGGACATGAGTCTTATTTTGGCAGCTGATGGACAGAAGGGAGAGCCCCAGACTATTTGGAGAAGACAACAGGCTGAGCGCACTCCAGGGGCGCATAAATCTCGAGGAAAGACCAGCCAGATTTGGCTTATCCAGCTTAGCGAATGGGCTGGCTGAGGGCAGAGGGGCCGGAGGCAGCGGAGGGGTGAGCCATCAATAACACCAAGAGGCCGCTTCAGACCGATTTGAGAACGAGAAATCCTGGCAGGAGCCGTAAATCCCCTTGGGTGCCAACAGGGCTCCTGTGTGACACCCAACTTCATGGCAACGCACGCAGGGTCAAACGGCTTGCCCTAAACCAGGCATGGTGACAGGGGGACTGAGCCTGTAGCCACAGACCCCGGGATGCCTCTGCTCCTCCTGCCTGCCCTCCAGGGAGGACACCCCACGAGGGGACCCACAGGGCGCTGGAAAGCAGCTCAGGACCTAAATCAGAGCAAGAAGGAGCCGGGGAACTGATCTTACAAAGGTTACAGCAAACAGCCTTRATAGGAAGCAGGAAGGATGATCGCTAACGCAAGTTGTTTTATATTCCTCCGGGTTGTTACAATGGGGCCTTGATGGGCCATATGGTCTTGTCTTGACCCTTAAATCATCTTATGCCCTTCTAACAGCAGCGATCGCTGTTGCTGGCTTCCATTCCTTGTTATTCTTGGCACTGGGAGGCCGGGATTGCGAGGCAGCTCAACCCCGTAATGAGATGCATCAGATGGAGACCATCTGGAAGGAGCATCCAACTTTAACCTTGAGGGCTACTTGGAAAAGGACCTTCAGCCAGCAAAAGCCGCCTTCCCGCCGACAAACAGCCCTCTCTCGAATGCTCCCTGCAACATGCTGGGGTCTTGGGAGCCGTCAACCTCCGAAGAGCTCAGCACTAAGCCTCCTGCGCTCGATGTCTACAGGACGGGTTGTCCATCTGCTCCCTGCCAAGCCACCGTGTCCTCGCGTGGTGGGAAAGCGGTCGAGCGGGGCCAGAAAAGCRACTGCAGGCACTCGGGGGAAGCGGGACAGCAGACAGCCAGGCGGGTCACGGCCAGAATAAATCAATTATCCAACGTTTCTCATCCGGAAAGGCAGGAGGGAACTTGGAGGAAGATCCAGCTCCGATYGGGGAGCTGCAGGGGACAGCTCTGTCCGCTGGCATTTTGGACCTTCCTTGCCTTTCCCCTCACTTCTGGCTCCCAATTTCCGTTCACTAATAGCCAACCCCTTACATTTCCATATTTCTGTCTATTTAAGGGCTCTCCATGCATCTGACAGATATTGCTGACAAATCTTGCCTGGCCACCCCGAAGGAGATAAATTTTGCCGTTAGCGGAAAACTCATTTTCCAAATGACTCCAAGGCTTYTGCCTTTGTTTCCATCCCAATTAGGAAAGAAACGCATAAAAAATGGAAAAAATCTTCACACCGCAAGTTTCTGAGATGAGAACCTGCTCTGGGTGGATCAAAACATTTCCCGTCAACGTGGTCTTGCTTCTGGGGGCAAAAAAGCAGGAGGGATTTGCACCACTAGCCGTAGGACCCCAATTTCACGGAGCAAAGCCCCGAAGTACCTCTAAGCCTGCACTGAAAGCCTAGGAAAATCTGTTATTTCAACCGTTTGCTTAAGTGCTTTTCTCAATTGTGCCTTTGTTCTTTCCATTTTTTAATTAAGACCAAAAGGCCGAGGCTGTAAAAAGAGGCATTGGGAAGCTGCATGCATGGGAAGAGGGAAAGTTCATTTGAATGGAAATTAAGAAGCCAAATCCTCAGAAAGGCTTTCAAAAGCCCACCTTAAACGATTTTCTTTGTTGTCTGGCGGGTTAAACACCTCATCRGAGCTGGGATATCTGTCTTGAAATGCCTCTGCAGATCTCCCCAAAGGCCGTTCCCAATAGCGTGGCCGCACACGGGTGGTTTTTTTTAGCAAAGAGCTTGTGCCAGGGTCGAACGGGAGTGGGACACAAGAGGAGAACCGTACACGCTGCTGCCGCATCCCCGACGCCTTTGCTGCCTCTCAAAAAGCCAGGGCTTCTCTGACAAAGAAATCCTAACCAGCCCAAGTACATCCCCCCTGGCCTGACCCCAGAGGCTGGTTGGAATTATTTGAGAATGATCAGGCAAAACTTTTCATATAAAACATCCCCCCGAGACATGCCGAGAAAAAAGATTCATTAAAAAAAAAAAAAAAAAAAAAGAGCAGCACTTAGGCACAGAGTGGCCGTGATGGAAATAGCAGCCCAAAAGGGCTTCGGGAGCGTGAGCTTTTCTTCCCACCGAGGATGGCCGGAGGGCACAGCGTGAGCCGCGCAGCCAGCTCTGCCGATGACAAACGTCACCGTCTCCAGGTGGAAGGATTTATTCCCAGCCACAGACCTCTGCTGTCCAGCCGGGCTGGCTAGCATGAATCATCCACGCACCCAATCTTAATTTAACGTCTGTCCGTCCATCTCACCGAAGGAGATGCCGACGGATACCGAGGCCCCRGGGCAGGCTCGGGCTCGCCGTCCGCACAACATCTCTAGGAGAAACCCAGCAGGCTCAGAGAAGGTCCTGAGAGGCAAGACTTCCCAGATCCTTCTCAAAACATCTACAGACTCTTAAATTCCCCAGGTAGGATTGGACAGCAAACAAGATGAGGGTGCTGTCAGATGACTTTGCTTCCACCCCCTGGGGCTCACAGAATTATAATCTCCTATTTTGCCCTATATAAATCTATCAGACGCTGTGCCTGACAACCCAAGTTGGCTTCTTAGGGAAGGAAAAGCTCATAATTGTCCACTAAAGAAGATTTAAACCTTTCTCCAGAGCTCTTAGTGCTGGTCAAGACCTCAAAAGAGGACACCGCACCCTCCACCACGGACACATGGGGGAGAAGCAATTTTGGCGAGAAGGGCTGATACCGCTTGCTAAGAGAAGGGCAAACTGGAGGGGTGGGTGACGAGACAGGGACAAAAGCCACAGCTTCGGAGCAAMCCCTCAACTCCTGACCCAGATTCTCCGCTGCACAAAGTCACCTCTTGATGCTCCTCAGGCCAAAACCAGGTCAAGAACGGTCGCAAAGCCCTTCACACCCGCTCTCTGGCCCCAAGAAAGCTYCCGGAGCAGCGCGAAGGGGCTGGGACTTCGCAACCTTTGCCGCTTGTGTTTCCCTCCCCGCTGTCAGCATCCCCGTCCCCACGAGCCCCGCGCGGGATGCGGTGCTGATAACACCGAGCCACGCAGGGAGCGCGCGAGCCACCCCGCTGTGTTATTAATACATGAACTTTGCCACCGCCCTCCCACACTGCCTGCTGATTTTTATTCCATATTGCATAATTAATCTGTCAACATTCTGTGACGAGGTATAAATATTAATAATACGATCACACAGTTGGCTGTTCCTTTTAAAATTCAAACTCTGTGAAGATAAATCACGCACTTAATCTTAGCAAGCTTTGAAGAATGTATTAAAAAGGGAGAAAAAAATAATAATAAAAAAAAAAAAGAGGAAACATTTGATTTTGCAACAGGATTGCCTGCTTTTACCTGGATTTGCCCTCCCTTTATCTCTGCCTCTCCCCTTCACGCTCTCCCCCGCGGATGCGAGTGCAATAGTCGCATTTGCTCAAATGTTTGGCTGCACCGACATCGCGGGAGCGATAGTGGGGAGAGGTGGTGGGTGAAATGCAACCGGCGTGCAAGGTCTCCCTCCCCAAACAAAGTTAGGACCAAAGCATGGGGCTGTGCGGTGGGACACCGGCTGCACCCAGGGGAAAGGGTCCTTTGCTGGGTTAGGTCCTCCCAATAGCCCTGCACAGATTCAGCTGGGAAAAAAAGCCAGAAAGAGCTTTAAAAATCCCATCAAGCAATGTCCGAAGGGTAAAGAACAGGGGGGAAAGTGCATCCCCACAGAGTTTTGCAGCTGTTTTCGGTGCCACCTYGAAGACCAGAGCTGGACATTAAGGCTCCGGGAACCAGCTGAGCCTCYGGGAATGGGAAGCTCCAGCACCACCAACTTCACAAATGCCTTTAAAAACACAACTCRTGAGGCCCCGATGCAGCTCAGCACTTTGGAAAGTGCCAGTCTTGAAACACGCAAGATRTCCAAGGTAGCACGCACAGTTTCCGAGCGCTTTGCCACGCGTGCATCCTCACAGACCCTTCCTTAGAAGGATGCCAAGTCTCCTGCCTGAAGAAAGCCCGTGGTACAGTTTGCAACCGAGGACTCCGAGATGGCACTCCAACCGAGCATCTACTGGTGCCTCCATGGCTCCCCAGCTCTGACTGGTAAGCTCTGTATGCAGAAAGCTCCCCTAAGCCTTTGCAGGAGCAACTTTCCCGTTCGTTCKGGGCTGCAAGACCTCAGTAACGCTCGCCACCCCAAGACTTCTGCTCCATGCTACTTTCCACTTATTATTCATCTCCAGTTGAGATGCTGCCTCTTCCTGAGCTTTTTCTGCTCCCCGAGACACAGAAAGTGCGCTCTGCCCATAACGTACGTAACACCTCCTGGGCTCCTTTCTTCTCCGTGCCYGTTTTGTCCCAGCTCAGGTGCTCTATCTAACCCCACTTTTGTTTCTAAAAAAGGAGGACAGGGAGGAAAAATCATAGTACCCGCCCGCCTCTGCAATACAAATAAGGCAAAGCGATGGCAAACTCTTCCCTCAACACGCCAGTCACTCTGTTTTACGGAGTACTGAAATGAAAGGGATACTTTAGATTAAAAGATTTGTTTAATGGTCTGATTAATTCATTCCAAACAGACAGAGACTGTTCTGAGGATCTCTGTTAGCTCTTAACCTTTCCAGCTTGGGKTTTTTTTTGTGTATAAGCAAGGATGTGTTTTAATTTAATATTCAGCGCCTGCTGCGCTCTCTCTGGGTTGGATCACATGGCTTTTCTTCTTCACACGGAGAGGCGACCAAATGCTTCTTAAAATAAACAGAGAGAAGCTGGTAAACAAGGAGGGCGAAAGCGGGAGGGCTCACCTGACGGCCCGCACGCGCCACGGGCAATTACCCCATTCACCCTGGTTCAGTTCACAAAATTAATTAGCAGTGAACGCTGCTGGTCCATATTATTTATGAGCTAACGAGCAGGAGAAGCTGCACCTCCAAAGGCAAGCGAGCCAGGTGGCCAAAGGCAAGTTTCCAGCCCCCGGGGAGGGAGAGGACCCCAACCCCGTGATCCCAGCGAGATGCCTCGCAGAGCCAGGAACGGGGCTGGGACTTTGAGCGTGGAAGTTTCGGGGAGGAGAGCTCGCCTGCAGGGAYGGCAAGGCACGAGGAGAAGCTGTGATATCGCTCCTAGGTTCTTGGAGACCTGGATCAAGGAGCAAGGGCTCTGGTCAGTGCCCCGTGCCTGGTCTTCACGGGCTCTGTATAGCAGCTACGCTTRCACCCTGCAGGACACGTGGTCCTCGGGCCACCGCGGTGCCCGTGTGCCCTTGGGTGCATGCAGGGCAGCATGGCCAGGACRCTATCATTCATACAAGCAATAGGGTCCTGCTGTCCTCAGCTGCACTAATGCCCCTGGTGCCTTCTGCTCCTCCAAGGAGACCTGAGGAACAACCAACATCAGGTGCTGGCAGGCACCATGACAAGACCGATGGTTTCCAGGATSGGCACACAGGCTAGACGTGAGGGAGGTTCAGCTACCGGTTGGCAAAGGCCATCTCTCTAACGGCTGTCACTGTCATGCTGAAATTCAGGGAGGCCTATCATGTCATACCTGTCTCCTGCAGGCTTTGAGCTCTTTCCTTCTCTCAAGCTATGAAGATGGATTCCTCCCCCGATCGAAACATAAGGCCACTTTGTCAGGAGGAGAAGGGACAGKGACAAACAGATGCATTAGCACGGCGGGCAACCGTGAAGTGCTCGCACCAAGCCCTGGATCAGACAAACGCAACATCTCGCCCTCTCTGCTGCTGCCGCTGCTCCCGTCCCCGGCTGGCCGACCACCCCGCAGCCCCCGGCGCGGGGACACGCGGTGCGGCATCACCCCCGGGGAAAAGCACGCTCGGCAGAGCGACGGGGAGACGATCCCCAGGCACTGCTCAAGCAGCAGGCTAGGAGAAGACAGAGAGGCATTTAATTTCCACCTGATGTGCTATCGCTTACACGAGATCACAGCTTCTGCTCTTGTTTTCACTCGTCCCCCTCCTCTAGGACCGCGGAGAAGTATCACCRCTCGCTTCAAGTGAGGCAGAAGGTTCAGCCATGGCATCTGCTAAGAGTACTCCACGTCTAGTGCTCATCTCGTACATGAGTCCCAGCCGGAGAGGCGGCTCGCTGCTCCGGTATGACGGGACCCTAACGGGTTCAACGCCCGGGGGACGGCGAGCGAGGGGTAATTAGAGGCTCCGTTAAGGCAAGGATTTTGGGTTGCATGGACAACCTTCGACGCAGCAGGTTGGGAGTGCTCAGTTTGGGAATGTCGCCCCTCTTTCAGCCCAGGCATTTGCTCCGAGCTCCCTTGAACACTGTGTTATTTCCATGTCCAGCCTACTACATGTGCCGCAATTAATTTCATCTAATTGGTCTATCTTTGCCTGTTTTAATGACAGTACACCAGTCCAGACGCTACGTTATCCCCCCCATACCAATTCTGACAGCCACAAATGAAACAAAAGCCAAAAAATCAGCTGCCCAGCCAGAAGATCATTTTACTTTATTCGTCTGTTTATTATTTTTCACCCCATACGCTCACAATTATTATTTTTTTTCCATTTTGCTGATTAACAAGCAGGGAGGAGGGGGAAATCATATTCTAGCATTTTTGCTTCTGTACGCCTTTTTCCCTTTTTTTAGCACAGAGCAGATGTTTCACACGTCAGTGTCTCTCTTGACAAAGGCGGCTTTTTTCTGTTGGGGAAAAGATGCTCCGAAGGAAATTTTCCTCTGAGCTCTAGTCCCAAATTTCTTCAGTTTTCCCCCGGCTCTTCCTGTGCCTCCAGCTAGAGCACAAGAGAGAGCGTGTCCTCCGGGCTACCCCAGCACACCGGTCTGTCTCGAGCGGTCACCCAGCCTTGCACATTSCCTTCAGGGCAGTTTCTACAAAAATGGCACAATAATGGAAATTGCCATTAACGGGAGTAAAAAACTTTAATTAACTTCAACTGTAACTGTCGGATAAGGTCAAAGGAGTCCACAATTAAAGACAGAATGGGGCGTTAGACCTATAGAAGGACATAACGCCACTAAAGCCCTATGGACAAAACYGCATTTAGACTCCGCTGAAGGCACAAACCCCACTAGCCGGCCAYTACAGCCTTGGCACAGGGCAAGGAGGAAGGAGGTCCCTCCAGCCATCACTTCRAAGGGGCATCGCAGTCAAAGCGGTGCAAGCCCAGGACTCGGCGCCAGGACGYCTGGCTATTTTGGGGCTCGCCGTATCTACCGTGCTTGTTTTCTCCCTGTGCCTCAATTGACTCGTATGAAAAATGGGGATGATAATAGCCAGCTAACGGTGGCAATCTTTGAAATATTAGCTCTGCTAGAACAGGTGAGCTGTCTCAGCTTACAGMAGCGACCCTGCTAGCATTGCCAGAGACCCATTTTTTTTTTTTCTGGCCTTAACAATAAATCACCAGCTCATCTCTGTTCTGTGATAGTCAGGGAATCAGGGTAGTGGTCAACTAGCCGTGCTCTGGCAAATCCCCCCGCAAGCATGAATTGCTGAATGTTGCAGCACTGGGAGAGGGAGGAGAGGACTGGGGCTCGCCCTGCCTCTTCCTCCGCCTTCCCTATATGAGGAGGACCATAAGCTTGAAGAGAAAGGTAAATAAACCTCTCGCTACAGATAAAGACCAAAGGAGCACACCTCACGTGTATGAGGGGGCTTCAAAACTCCAGAGTCTGTTCTTGCTCGAGCCAGTGGCACAAAATGGTTTCACAAGTATGGCTAGGACTACATCTTTGGCCAAGAGTACCAGGCACGAAACCCCAGAGGCATTTTCACGCCGTTGCCTCGAATGGAGCAATCCCCTGCTCCCCAGCACACCCCCGCCTCGCTTCGTGCCCAAAACCCAACGCTTCGGAGCTGCGTCTCCTCCAGAGCCGCCGCGATCGGTGCTGGCACCAACCCCTTCCGCAGGACGAGATAATGTGCATTATTTGCTAAAATAAGTTTGACATTAATTAGCAGGAATCTTGCTGGCAAAGACTCACACTGCGCAGCAGATGTGATGCGGGCTCACAGCTCCTTCCCTCCCTGCCGGGTGGATGGAGGGAAGAGCTGGAGTCACCGAGTTTGTGTAAGGCGTCCAAGGAAGACTGCGTCAAGAGGGACCGTCACCACCGGCGCCAAGCCGAGACGTCCGCCCAGCAGTAGGCTGGATGCTTTTTAAAAGAGACAAGCTGGGAAAGAGACAGATGTCACCCGTGATAGACAAGGCAAAGGCGGGGGACGGCTGGCACCGGGGCTCCCCGCTCCCCCTGGGAAATGCCGGCTTGGGACATGGTCATTTGCCTTCCTCCAGAAAGTGGGTAGTGAGTGATCGAGGCACTCGTCTGAAAGCGCTTGTTCTCTCCAGAACATCAGCTTCAGATTCAAGCCAGGCAGCTCAATTCCTCATCCTCTGTGCTCGATAAACCCTGGTCCATAAAATTTATTGCATGCTTCTAGATGACAACTGCAGGAAAAAAAAAAACCCAGTGCTGGAGTCGCGTCTCGTGTAGACAGCCTTTACAGATGGCATTGCCACGGCTGATTTACATGAGACAAGAGGCAGGCCAAACCTGAGCGCCGTGAGAAATCCCATACCTGGGTGTGAAGAAAACCCTTTCTCTCCGTGGCCCCACCTTGCTTGCACGCTCGTTTGGGACGAGGGCCCTACTCCACAGGCCAGCTACAGCGTCCTGGTGAAAGCTACAGCACGTCCAGGGACTTCGGAGACCGGGAGCTCGCTCGCAGCCACCTGCACCAGGCTGTACGTCACTATGTAAGCCACGTCCATCCGTCCGTATGTGTGAATAATGGACATGGCACGGGGCGGCCGGAGGACAGTGATGGCAGGAAACCTCCCTCTGAGCCCAGGGACGCTGCTGTAGGACCTGCTCCTACCTTTCCTGTACTGACCATGAAAAGGAGTTCGGTCCTCCTGCGTTACATACCGAGCAAAGCCGAAAGAGAGGATGGTCAGCCCCGGGGAATGTGTATGGTCTCTCCGTGTTCAAGGAAGSGGAGATAAGAGAGATGCTGCTGGTGCTACGAGACAGAATAAAACCCAGCATCCACCAACCCTGAGAACAGGGCAAGGGCTGGAGATGACCGGGATCTCTGCAGCACTGGACGAGGCACAGACAGGTCTAAGAGCACCTGGGGGAGCAGGGAGCAAAACCATAAGGGTTGGGGAAAGTCAGCACTGAAGGATGCAGGACCGATGTACTGGGAGACACAGTCCCTTCCCTCTCATCTGCACCAAACTCACCGTGGCCACAGAAGCGAGGACCGTGCGAGCAGAGCAAGGTCTCTGCCACGCTCCGTCCTCTCCTGAAAGCTTATTAACTAACAGCAGGGGAGAACCACKGCAATATCAAAGTTCAAAGCAGGACCCAAATCACGCAGCGTCCCTACGTGAGGTGAGCTGAGCACAAAGCCGTCTCCGGCAGGCTGGGGGGGAGTYGGGGTGGTGGTGGTCTCCTGAGTCCATCCTCACCCTTTCCTTCTCCTCCTCAGGGACTGGGAGAGCGGGTAGGCAGAAGGAGGAGGGGAAAAAAGGAAAAAACCCAGAACGAGCCACGCCATGGTGAATGGAGTGGAAAGATTTCTGAAAGGGCCATGTTTGTCACATTAAAGTGAGTGAAAGGCAGGCGCGGGCGCTTCCCTGCCTGTCAAGTGTGTTTGCCTCTGGTCCCGGGAATTTTCATTATTCATTATTCGCCCGGCGTGGACAGCAACAGGAGCGCGAGGCTCTGTCTAATCCCCACCTGATAATGTATTTCTGATAAGCATGACGGAGCCGACGCTACCGACCGGATTCACATTTCCAGCGGATAAAGTGCCATTTACAGGAGGCAGGCGCCGCGAATTTAGATTGGGGAGATAAGGGGAGGTGCGGGCCAACGGGTCCCAAGGGCGGGAGGGAAGAGGAGAGACGTGGGTTTGGGGACAGAGGCGACATCCACGCCGCTGCCTTGCCATCCGGTGGCAAGGATACAGGCATGTAATTAATATTACACGCCACCCAACTGAGGATAAATCAGCGGCAAAGACACGGGAAGAGTCTTGGGTTGACTCTTGTCTCATCCAACCTGGGTCTCCCCTCTACGGCACAGAGTTCAAAACAGCAGAAGCCAAAAAAACCCACTCCCGAGAGACAATTCAGAGCTCCAGAAGCGCATCGCGCTTGGAGAGAGAACTAATTCAGCGGCTGCCTAGGGTCCATGTCCACTAGCAATTATCGTGCCTCGGATCAACCTCATTGACTCCAATACTACCGCAGTACAAAGCTACAGCAATGGACCATTAATATTTATCAGGCTTCATATGAGGAAAAATGGCTTGTATGATACGTTCTGTGTAATTTATGTCATGTATTTTAACAGTGGGTCATGGCAGAAGCCAGATAACAATAACCTTGTCAACTAGCAGGATTTATAGCCTGGTTAAGATACATATAAAGGTACCCGTATTATTGCAACCCATAAGTATTTCAAGTGTGAAAACTCTAAAGAAGAGGTATAGGTGCCGGAGGGCTAAAACTATGGCTATTTGAGAGAGAGTGAGAGCGAGAGAATTTAGGTCAAGTATAAATATGGAAAAAGTTCTTGATGCCAAGATCTACAGGGCTGTGCAACTGTCTCCCGGGAGGAAGGAGGAGATGTTCCATTGTTTCTGACATTTCAAACTAGACTGGATGAAGAACTAAATATTACGTATGGTAGAGAGGATCGTACACGCTAGCAATGGGATAGACTAAAATACAACCCAGCTATGAAAAGCAGCAGCTGGAAGATGACACCGCCTTTCCATCCTATTCCACAAAGCAGCTCCCCATACGTATTCGGAGCCGGATCTGCTGATCTTGGGTGACACAGACAAGCTTGTAATGCTTTCTGCTCCTGTCAGCCCCGCGGAGGCGATGCAGCCAGGAAGGAGGGAGCCGGAGCCTCCCCTGACTGCCGCACGATGAACGGTGTTATTGCCATCCCGAGTACCGGCTCTGCAACCCCGCGAGAGACAAGGAGGCTGCGTGGGCATGGAGGAGGACAGTATTTCAGCTGGAAGAGCCCAGCTTGACTTTTAGACCCCAGCCTGACTTTTAGACCCCAGCCTGGGCTGGTAGAAAATCTTCTTTTCCTCATCAAGAGCAAAAACGCAAACCTGCTAAGGCTCCGGGAAGACAGTGCGTGAATGTTGGACTCGGTCTCCCTGGCAGATGGGGAACATGCCTAAAAAGCCCAAAATTCAGTTGCTAACAACGTTGGTCATTACAACAAGACACATCAGCACATCGGGTCTCAGCCTGAAGCCAAGAGATGTACACGGATTTATCCACGCCGAGGCTCTAGCCTTTCTGCACCTATCACCTAATGACCTTTTCGGATCTGGGATCTCCGTGAAGATGCCAAGGACCAGCTCCTCCAGGAAAAGGGGAGATGAAGACTAGCCGGTCCCAGAAGACAAGAGCATCCCTGCAGTCTCGCAGAGCTCACGGCAGCTGGAGGGCAGCGGGAGAAGCACAGCGTAACCCCCTCCACGCAGCGATCATAACTTTGTAACAGCAGCTCTTTAACAGCTTCYCTCACTAACAAGCTGCTCTTGTTTTCATGTTTTGGAATGGCTTAATCCTGTATATGATAACATCCCCAACAAGCGAGTGCATTAAACTGTGACAGCTTTTCACTGACCTAAGCAATTGCATTGCGAAAATGCCATTAGCRTCTCTCTCTTCTTCATCTAATCCCCCCATCCCCTCCCTCCGCCTTTTCCCCGGCCAGTAAGAGCCATGCTCAATACCACTATTAAATTACCCTTAGAAATACGCTCCTCAAAGAAAATCAATGCACATGTGTTTTAACACTTGTCACAAATAGATCAACGGGGCAATCAAACATATATTATTCCACCCGAGGTTTAAATAAATAAAAGGGCCACGTGTTGATGGCGTGCTCCCACGGCTAGTGCACCTCTGGGCTGCTGCCGTGCCCAGTGCTGCTCTCTGCTCCGTCTGGATCTGTTCTAACAGTGATGCTGCACGTGAAAAAGGCACGAGGGGGAAGGGTCAAGCCTCAATGCTCATCGCATCTGGTTTTGCAGCGACGCTAACGTACACCCCGTGAAGTTTGGGAGCCTGCAACGGCCCAACACCGGCACAGGCAGCGCTCCCCGGTTGCAGCACCAGGCTGTTGCACGACCTCACTTGGCTTGTTTTTCAAAGCCTTCTCCCCGTTCCCTTCCTGACGCTATTACTTACTGCTTCTGGTGCTAGTGGGACGATTCTCCCCGGGAGCACGTCTCGGCATCTCTRCATAAAGGGCCATCGCTGATGGTTTGTATGGGGAACATGCACACAGGCCTAAAGTGCCTGATAAATACATCGTGAGCCTTGAAATCTATTCCTACTGTGAAGAGGTTTGCTGCGACTATTTTTACTTCAACACCATTTTCTCTTTTCTTTTTTTTTCTTTTTTTACCCACCCTTCCTCTTTTTTCCTTGGTCAAATCGGGACAGAGAGGGATTTCTTGCCAACTAATTAAAGCCCCACGTGTTAATGAACTCCCAACACTTTACTGCCTCAGAGTGTCTGCAGCCCCACAGGAAATTAATAAGAGCTTTAATCACGAAGAGACTTGAAAGATCAGTGCCTGCTATGGGTCTCCAAACACAGAAGGCAACAGAATCATATCATATTTTAAAAACACCCCGCTGAGAAGCCACAGGGCTGAGGACAGAGACAAAATAACAGGCAGAAAATGAGAGGTGCGGCTGCCGTCACGGGGCGAGGGAAAAGCGGGACGGGGGAGGCTGTAATCACACATTCTGCCTTTGTCTTCTGTTTAATCTGCCCTACCTTTGTTATTTCTTTTTTTCCCAGTGCACGGTCAGATTACACGTGATCGACCTGCTTGAGAGTAACCCTTTACCAACCTACCTGACGGCTTATCTCATGACCTTCCTCTCCATCTCCTTGCTAAATGAGCTCTCCCCAGTTTTCCCTTCCCGGCTATTTGTGTGCATCTTCCTAAAGCTCCTTTCAAGATATTAGGAGGTACGTAGATAAATTTATATTGTAAGTAGAAGCTCCAGATGGACCAATTACTGAATTAATCCATAATACCTACCTGGCTACGGCAGCTAGTTATTTACAGCAGTCACCAAAGCACACACGTAATCTATTCATTCCTCAGCGCAGTATCAAAGCGCAGCATCGCAAGCACCAGCTCCACGATGTATTTTTAGCCCAGCCTGGGTGAAACTCCAATGCTTGGACTTCAGCTCGAGGAGCATCTCCAAGTAGAGGCACAAACTCAGAAGGATAGCTCGGAGCGAGTGCTTCTGGGGCCAGACAGCACGGGCCCCATTATCAAATGGACTGGGGTGATGTTTCCACGTGTCTATTCCTGGTACAACCCTCAGCCCATCAAGGGTTTTACTATCCACTCCAACAGGAGCACCTATCTGTAGGTCACGTCTATGAATCCAGACCTGGTCTGGACACCGCAAGTTGTTCACAGTACAGAAGACAACAGATTGATATTCAACGCACAAGTTGGGAAAGCCTCAACCTTCCCAACCCAGCCAGCCAAACCAAGCTAAAGACCCTTGGCTGTTCGCTTGAGGACCCTCAAAGCGAACACGCACGAAAAAAACATTACTGTGCCTGAGCTCCGCATCCATGTGCTCTCCTCCTCACCTTTCCAAACCCTTCCGAGAGGCTCCAGCAGCTCTTCCCTCTCCTCCCACTCTCACCAATTTCTCCCACCTCTGAACCTCCAATGATGCGACTTCCTACCCGATTGATTGTAAAAGCTTCAGCTACTCTAATCACAGATCAATGGCCCGCTCCGTGGAGAGAAAATCATCCTCGGTGGTGTTTATCATCCCTGCAAACTTCTGCCGTCCTCCTCTCGCTCCTCTCGCTCTTTAACCCCTTGCTGCCTGCAGTCTCCAGTTGCTCTCGCATTGGGCGCTCCTCGGGACGGGCTGAGGAGGGAAGCAATTCCCGCAGGACGTACAAGCGACCCTCACCAGAACATTTTCTCCATAAACCTCTGGTCCTGCCTTGATCAGAAGCCTTTTGCCTCTCATCTCCCCCGACCTCCACAAGCCAGTTACAATCCCAATATCAAGAAGGAACGGGGCCAGAAATGAGTTCAAGCAGAAAGCAAACTTCCCTGCAAGTTGGAAGGGGGCCTGGGAGGAGCAGGAAATTTGGCCACCCAAACCAAGCACCCAGACTTAAGGGTTGAATCCAGCTCTGCCATGGGCCAAAACGAGTTCCTGCAAGGCTCATACCCAAAAGTGAGGGATCAGAACTAGCACATCACTGCTCCAGCCCATCTCCAGAGCACGTCCAAAGAGCTTTATGCTCCAGAGGCCCTTCCATCTTTAGGTTTACAAGCTAAATCCCGAGAGGGAAGGAGCCCCCAGCACTACTGCCGAGGCTCAAACAAAGACTCGGCAATGCATAGCCCAGGAGAAAACCCAGCGTTGCAACGGCATCAGATACACACTTCAGACGCCCTCCTGCTTGCAGGCACACAGCGAGTGCTTCTTCCCTCCAGTTCAAAGACTCTTCCCTTTGGGCAGGTTATAATTGAGCACCATGATGTTACCCGCGCATCTCAGAGACGCGGCGCCGGACGAGACCCATCATCGCTCCCGTTTCTCTCCGGCAGTTCCTCGGCCTCATTTTTGACTTGCGGTTCGTCATCCCCTCTCTTGGGATTTGGCCCCATCTACAGAGATAATTGGAAACACACCCTCCGCGTCCTCCTCCTGTCAGCAGCCAGCTGTCTGACACTTTAAAGGCAATCTCCCTGTTTTCCTCCCCCCTGCTCCCCACGAAAGCCTCTGCTGAGATCCTGGTGAGATGAGCACCATGGGGAGGGGGAGGAGACAGCCCCGCTCCCTTCCCAAATAACTCATCCTCTGCAGGCCAGCCTCAGCTTCCCCTTTAATTTCCAGCCAGATTTCATCTGACAGCGCTTTAGAAAGCGGTACGAGAAATCACCATCGGAGCAATAATACGATTACAGTCCCTCAACGGCCATAGCTGAGGATGCAATAACTGCACCCGTCGCTCACCTCTGGCTTTGGCCTCACCACAACCCGTCCTCCTCTGAGCCACCCCCATCCTCGCACTGCCTGCTGCCCCCCTCCAGTCCCCAGTCTTGCTATCTTTTTATTATATTTTATTATATGCCAGCTGCAACCAGGAGAGGGAAGGAGCACCCAAATCCATGGGAGATGCCGTCAGCAAACTTTCCCGGTGAGAGCCGGTCCCCCCGCAGCGAGCATCCCTCCCTCCCTCCCTGCAACAGGGGATGTCTTCCTTTTCCTGCCGCTGGCACCGACATCGGCCTCGTGAAGAACTGGGACATATATACGCRCACACGCACAGATACATATATATATATAAAAAGAAGAACGACCCGCTTAATGAGCTCTGATACCCTCCTTGTAAAGAGTGGGAAATTATCTGCGAGTCTAGGAATATCTTCATTAAAAATGCATTTAGCTGTGGAGCGCTCCGAAACAGAGACCTGTAATACATGAAAGATTAGCCCCAGATTGCTGATTGGGCTCTTTCACATCGTTATGGTAATTAGGCTCGCACAGGCTGTTGTGCTGACTCCGACACTTTGCCGGGCTTGCCTTTGTCTGGGATTTAAGGTGGATTTTCCCCCGCTCCTCACCCCTTCTCCCTCCCCACCARTTCCTCCCTCTCCGGTTGCCTGGGCCCCCGGCCGAGGAGCGGGCGCTACCTCGGCTCATCAATATGCAAAGTGCCGCGATCCGATTCACCCGTGCTCYCCGGCTGCCTCTGCCAAGCCTGGCCCTGCCTCACATGGAGGAGAGAGAAGAAATTAATGGTAATTACGAGGTGTGAGTGGATATTACAGCTCTCAATCTGATTGCCACCAAATCCAAATAAAAATGCAACTTAATCAGTCGATTATTAAAGCGGGGAATAAACAAACGGCGATGCGTCCTCGTCCTTCCTAACGTGCTGCGCGGCTGCCCTGCCTGCGGGCCGGGGGGAGCCCGGCTGGGCCATGCCTCCAGCAGACAAACCTTCCTCCAGGATGGTTGGGGTGTTTTGTTTTTTTTTTTTTTTTTGCCCCCTCCATGTCATTTGAAAGGGAAATCCTGCTCAGCCTGCAAAGATGGAGCGAGAAAGGCGTGCTTCAGACGAGGTGTGAGGGGAAAGGAAAACGCTCAGAAGGTTTCCAGGGAGGACCACGGCCAGTGATTGCGGTTTTCAACAAGTTTCACGGCTCACCCCTTGTTGTCAAGTACTGCTTTAGCTTTCCTGAGCTGCTGAACCCGCTCCGCGGAGCACAGGGCTGCAGACCCTCCTCTGAACCGCAGCAGAAATGCTGGGGGAAGGCATGCAGCTGCCCCCGAGCCACTTGTTTAACTTCGACAAGGAGAAAGGGGCATTTCGTGGCAAGTAAACTTTGAGGCAGTGAAGCCAGGACCGTGCCCTATTGCTGCCCGAGCATCACTGCATCTTAATCCCCTGAGTTACAGCAAACAGCAAAATAACCTCTCCCTTTGGTCTTAACTCAGGATCCACATGCAGCAAGGTCCTTCAATGCTCCCCAGCTCCTTMGACTCAACCAAGACCTTTATTTCATAAAAGATCCAAAGCAGGACGTCAGCAGCGCCTGGGCAGCAGAGGTTTCCGAAACCCCTACTTCCCACCAACTGCTGAAGCACCTCTGGGGCAGAGAGGGATTTTAGAYGCAGCACCCAAATCCAGCCAACCTAGAAAGCAGGGAGCACAACCAACTAAAAGCCCACCCCATCCAGCAACACAAACAACGAGGCGCTGCCTCCTCCCTCCTAAAATAGGTCTGGGCTTCTCCGCTGCCACCATCCCGGATGATAACGCTTCTCTGATGACCCCGAGCTGGTGCCAGCCCATACCATCGCTCGCTAATCCCAGCCACGAAGCCTTCTAACCCCGCTGCTCCCCCTCTTACCTCTCACTCCCCTATCTGCCCACCTTAGATTTCAGCTGGCCTTTGCCTAATCTGGCTCTGAGCCCAGGGGATCTYGGCGGAGCCACTGGCCTTGTATTAACCTTACGGCACCGGGGCAGGTTTGGAGACTTCCCAGATSTGATCTGAGCCTCTGACTCAGAATAATAATAGACAGGAACGATCATAAATTAATCTTCTTGTCCATCTCTCCCTTCCTCATACATGTATTGATGTGTTTCTACAGCCCCTCCRCATCCTCCCTCCGCTCTATTCATCCATCTATCCCCTGGCATGTCCTTTAATTACCTACCCATTAGGTTTCCTTTCCTGGCTCCACATTTTATCCCCTTCTCTAATTGCAGCAGGGAATACACTTTAACCCTGCAACAGACCACGGGGGAAGAGTTTAGGCAAGTGTCCACATACAGGGGGGTGCTGAGCTCCACGCTCCCCGGGAAGGTCTCGAGAAATTCCCTCTTGGAGGCAAAAAAGCTTCTGATTAAGTGGAGGAGCTGTTGTTGCAGCTGTAAGCTGGACACCCACCCGAGGGGACACTGTTGGGTTGCTCATCTGCTCCAAAYTACCACCGGGCACGGGAAAAAGCCGAGCCACAGCTACCATGAGAAGGACTGCAGCTTTGGAAACCCATCCTGTCCCCTTCCTTGTCCCCTGCCCTCTTCAAACCTTTCTGCAAAGCCCCCATCTTCTCCAAGGCCTTGCAAATAACGCATAGCAAGCAAGAAAGATGCAATGGAGATTKCTGCTTTTGCTAGGTAGCAGGGGTTTGCAGAGAGGGGCCGGGGCTGCCCGGAGCTGCGCTATCCCGGCATGGTTTTGGGAAACCGTGGTGAGCGCTGACATAGTGTCTGCCTTCGGAACAGATGAAACTTTTTTCAGATCCCAGCCCCTGGAGCAAGCGTTCGTGTCCAAAAAGCACAGCAGAGGCTCTCTGTGAACAACACCACCGCCACAAATAAACCCAAGCACCAGCAGGATGACAGCTGTAATGAACCAGTGCATACGACCCACTTGGAGGTTTCGGAGAGGCTGTTCAACTGCTGATGACTGATGACATTTGGATTTCAGCGAGACAGTKTTCACGGGAAATCTGCAGAGCAGCCAGTTTGAAGACACCCCCTCCGCTTCCCCTAGTAATTGCTTAATAAGCATTGCATCGCAGCAGCCTCGTTTGCCGCGCGCGCGTCTAGCCGTGAGGGACAACACCACGCCGGGAAGCCGACACTTAACAGACTCACGAAAAGACCTCGTGAAACCGCCTGTCCCAGGCTCCACCATCGAGGCGGCACCAGCTGTACCCATCCCATCCCCACCACATATTTGCCTGCGTTGCTCTTAAAAGCCCCCAGCAGTGAGACGCACCGATCTCTCTTGCTATCCTCTCCCAGCCCTTTCCGACGCTTGCTACCAGAGAGATTGCTGTTCCCAAATATCTAACCTTGATCTTCCCTACTGCAAATTAATCCGATTCCTTCCTGTTCTGTCGCGCACTGGACAGGGAGAGCGATTGATCGGCCTCTTTTCTATAACGGCTTCTGACATATCGGAAAAACCGAGATCGCATCTCCCTCTTCTGCCTGCGGGCCCTGCAGACGGCACTCGGAGGTTTGCCGGGAGCTCGGCTTGGCCCTCCACAAAATTCCCAAGCCCTGCTCAGCAGGGAGAGGAGCAGGTCTGCAGATCTGCTCCCTCCCTCTCCTGTTCCTCTGAGACTTCGATCSGGGGGCTGAAGTCCCCGAGGCTGAAGGATACAGGGTGGGGAAGGATATGGGAACTAATATCCGACAGACTAGTGGTCATTTCTAGCTCRGGCAATAGAAAGACTTCAAAAAGCAGCATTCAAGCCTTGCTCCTTCTATGCGTTCACATCTGCATCTCCTTCCACCCTTGCATTTCTCCCACCAAACACCCCACGAGTAGGTGCCCCAGTCCCAGGCTGCTGCCTCCTCCCAGGAAGGTCTGTGCCCTGGGTTCCTCGGGCTGTGTGCCATCCCAGTATCATCTGGGCCATCCCAGTATCATCTGGGCCATCCCAGTATCTGTGCCACCGCAGCGATGGGGACGTCAAAACAAGAGCGAGCGGCTCCGTCAGGAGCGCTGCTATTCATACCCCGAGGGACTGATGAGCAGCAGCAGCAGCAAGGGAGAGCACAATGGCGAGCGGCAGGAGTTTGATTRCCGAGGGGTATTTTTAGAGCGTGCGGGGGGTGTGTGCAAATCCTCTAACCCCCCCGGCGGAGGGGTTTCATTCCCCCCTTCCCCTCCCRAAACGCCGATGCTGCTCCGTGCCTTGTGCGTGCAGCCGGCATTAGACCCCTGCCTGACAACTCACTTGTGCTCACAACAGCAAATGGGTAAATCGCTGCAATTACACTCAAAAAGCCGCGTCCCCGTCCTTCCTCCTGCCCCGCTGCACACGTGCCCGCATCCTGCAAAACAAAGTAATGGGTGGCAATTGAAATGCTTGGACAGTTAATGGTACCTCGCTCTCGACTGGCAGAGCTGGAGCCAACGTAGCGCACCGGCGGGTGCTGCTCCTTTAGCAGGAGCTGGGTGCGTGCGTGGGAACCCAGCTAGAAACCAKCTCCAGTCAAAGGGGAGGCAACAGCTTTTATAAACCCACAGGTGACAGGCCGGCCTTCCATCGCGGCTTAATCACAGGCAGACAGGAGCTGCTATTTGCAGGCACATTAACACAGCTGTGTCAACTTCTAGGTGAATCAGCTTTGCTTCATCAGACACATCAACAGACTCAGCACTGCCATCTCCTCTCCTGCTCAGATTTATTTTAATTGCACGCTGCAAATAGCATTCTTTCTCATTTTCCTACCCACATCCATCTGGAAATATCTCTCAGATCTTCTACTCTTGCGTTCCTGRCTTTTTTAGCACTCCCCTCTCCTTCCCACCTCGCCCTGTTTCAGATCCAGGCTCAGGTTTGCAGAAGGGGCCAGTGAGTCAGAAACGAGAAGGGTCTGGGTYGCAGCAGCCACTTTTTCAAAGACCAGAGCATCTAAAAGCTGGGCCCTTTCTGACCGAGACCTCAAAAATTGCTCCTCTAAAGATGCCAGCATCCAAACCTCATCCTGCCCGTCGCCTGTGCTGGACCCAAGGGATGGGTGCCAGCATCCCTAGAGTTTCAGAGGCTACCTCATTCCCCCCTGAACATCTCAGCCCCACATTAAAGATGCTGGACACCCAATAGTTTCTGTCTGTATGGAAAAATGCTAGCCCAGCATCTCTGAAAACCAGGCTGTCTTCAGGGACCTAAAGTGGGGACAGGCACAGAGGAGCTAAGGAGGGAATAACTCCACAGCTACCCAGGTATAACCAGCCACGTCAAAAACCTTCCCAAAGGGGTTCGTGTACCTCAGCCACCCTAGGAAAGACGTCTGACGGCACTCAGCTCCCCTTGAATCCATCAGCTCTTCCCGACTCCCCTTGGATGCGCAAGAGCCATTTCAGACTTGTCCTTGGACACCTCTTACACGCAGCAAATTAATACCGGCAATCAATCATTAATCAGAGCTCTCCTCCAGCTACCAGGGAAGGGGGCTGAAGCAGGCCAGGCTCTGCTCCCATTTATGTTAGACAAATGCAAGCCCATGGAGCGACTCCAGATCTACGCGGCGCAACAGACAGCGGAACAGGGCTCGGCACTCAATCACGCGGCACCCGAAGCCAAGCACAGCAGCCAGCGGCCCAGCATCTGGGCTATATTTGACTGGCTCCAGCAAGAACGCTATTAGCAAAGAGAAAAGGGAAGAAAAAGTACACCAGCGGTTAGTCACCCGCCCGGCCTCGCTAAGAGAATGTAATCGTTAGATACGGCTTTTCCCATTATAGTTCGTTAATGACTTGCCATTGTCCTCSGAACATGTGAGGAGGGAAGCATGGAGGACAGAATCTCTCTGGCTGATTGCAGAGGTGTCCTGGACTCGCCACACAAAACCCTGTATCGTAATTAAAAGCTGCTATTTCCCATTTCTTACAAAGGCAGGTTGGCAATTAAATCCGCTCCGTCAAGAATTGCATTTTCCCTAACATATATACACATACGCATATAGATATAGGTAGATTTTAAATGCAATTATTTGCAAAATAAGAAACGGCCTCGCTCTGCAGGCATTTAAAAAGGACTCCCATCATTCCAGAGTGTATAAATATTTTTTTCAATGTCCTTAATGCAGCCATCCAGCCTCGTCCAACTGCTGCAGGGCTATTTCTTCCGTGCTTGGAGTCACGGCTGGACTGACACCCGTGCCCACCCTGAATTACGGGAGCTGTAATCCACGCGCCCAACCGAGGCTACTAACCTGCTTATTTTAATTATCTGTGACACCAGCTATAGATATGCACTGTGAAACTCATGATCTTGTGATTTCTAGCAGCTCTCTTCAGGGACCACGCAACACATTACTGCCACAGACAACAGACCTGCTCATAAACTGCTCTGCCTGCATCTGCTGAGAGGAGAGCGTTGGCTTTTATGGGCTGCGCCGCCTCCCAACTATTTGTAGCTACTGTAAAAACCATGCGGCAGCTGCCTGGACATGGGCAGAAGAGCAATTTGGGGCAGATTTGAGAGCCAACATCTTTGATCTCCCGGAAGGATGGGAACGCAGGAGGAATCGCCAGCGAGGCTCTGCTCCGGCCGTGGAGCGAACTGCACACGTCAGACACTCGGCTGATCCCACCCTTGCACATCTCGAGCAATTCGGCAGGGTTTCGCCCGTTCGCCCCTGCCATGAAGAGCTCCAGCAGCACCAACGCACTGTGCAGCCCCCGGGCCTTAGCACACCTCGGTCCCTGCAGGCTCCTAGAAGCAGCCTGCCATGGCTGCCTTTAATAACTTTGCAATCAGGTTTAAATTGCCACTGCAAAAGGTTTATAAAAGTTTGTGTTGCCTGCTAATTAAATCCATACAAATGCCGGCTCGGCATTAATTTACTGTAAAATTAGTGTGAGGCTACAGTGGGTTATTTGCAAGAAGCCTGCCCACRCTGAACTACCAGCGAGGAGCAGCTGACCTTGGGAATTATCTCCCCAAACCCTCCCTGCCACAGATCAGACGCAGCTATTCTTCGAGGCGCCACATGCAAATATTGTTGCTTTTCAATTATTTGGCGACTGATCCGACGGCTCAGAGACAGCGGCTAATTAAAATCTAATTGAAATAAAAACATTTCCAATTCTGCCGCCTTTCACCGCCTCTTGGAGCAAAGGTTCCTTGTCTGGCGGACTGGCTGTCCTCGGTCCCATTTGTCCCTTAGCTCTGCAAACAGCCCACGTGCCATCCTGCTCTCTGCCGGGCTGTTTGCAATGGTGTTGCCGCGGATGCGGGGCCAGGATACGTCCCCACGGGGTGAAGGAGGGAAGGTGATGGGGGGACAAGGAAAAGTCTCAAGGAGGGGAAATAAATATGAAGCAAAGTGAGGAAAGGAAAGAGGATGAGAAGGAGAGGTATGGAGAAGGCAGGAGAGGGAGGAGAAGAGATGATGTCTCATCGGGGAGGGAGGAGAAGAGATGATGTCTCATCGGGGAGGGAGGAGAAGAGATGATGTCTCATCCAGGGCAGAAGAGGGAAGCCAGCCCCAGCCCTGCCCATCTCCATACGGACATCAATGAGGTGCCTCTTCTCCCGGAGCAGCCCCCCAGCCTGCTCCAGCTCGGCAGCACCCGGACCAAGCAACAGCTGAGCACGGAGGAYAAATATACCCTCGGGTCCACTCTGGAGGCTCAACCACAGTGGTTGTGCTTGATCTGCTTCCATGGGAAGGTATCACGGTGCCAGCAAGGACGGAGCAGAAATCAGCACGACAGCAATGCTGGCACAGCCTAATCCTACGAGGCTGAGCCAAGGGACCCCCTCCAGCCACACAGCAGGGTGGGCAAGGAGCAAGCCGAATGCACAAACCGCCTCTGTTTCATCCTTAAAAGCGAGGAAAAAAATCATCTGCATAATTCAAGCAGAGGTGGCAGAAATGGCTTCCCGATATAGCTGCGTCTCAGCCACCAAATATAGAACTGGACATACTGTATAAAACCCAATTACTACTGTGAAAACCTCTCTCAGACATACACACTTGAGACTGTATTAACTCCAGCAACACAGTATATCTTGTCAAGCCAATAAAGTTCTTGACACTGAAATTGAGAGGAGGGARAGCATCTATTTGTACATGGGGACCAGGGATAGAGAGCCACGGAAAGCAAAGGATATGAGAGAAGCAGCTGATTGTAACAAGCCAGTTTAATTTGCCTGACATATTTGCCCTAATATTTTTTTCTTTTTTTCCTCAACGACTTTACAGCTCAGTAGGAGTAATCATAATAATAAAAAAAAAAAGCCAACCAGGGTTATAAATAAAATGAGAGGCAAAGAAAGAAGGAAGCACACGCGGTGTTTAGAGACAGCTAAGCCACCACGCCGAGGTCTTTGGAGAKAAGTCCTCCCATGCGCTATCCCGCAGCTATCCCGCATTGATCCCTTTGTGGCCAGATCGGATGCTCTATCTCGAGCTGGTCACTCGGCCCCACGGCCACATGCGATCGGCAGCACAAGGGCATCCCATGGCGATACCCGAAAGCGTGGGGATGGGGAGGCACTGTGGCCAAGTCCCCCCTTTTTGGGGTGCAGAGGTGATGGAGAGGCGCAGGGGGCTGTTGCAACCCTTTGTTCAAGTAGAAGGAAAGCTGCCAGCGTGCCTTCCCCTTCCCTCCCCACATCTGTTGCATCCTCCCCACCCTCGGGCAGCATCCCGGGGGCACARCTCCCCCGGGGACGCCCGCCGCAAGCCCCTTTCCCCGGCGATACTGCTTGCAGCCAGCTCCCACCTGAAGCGCTCGGCTGACAAAGTCGGCTGCTCCTCGGGTTTCACTCGAGCAAAGTGTTCTTCATTATTAATCCTCACAAGAGGTTGCAGAGGATCACATTGATCAAACGATATCTGCATTAGCAGGAACACAGCAGAGCTGTCACTACATTATGCGGCTCTTTCTCCCTCTCAATATTCACAGTAGCTTAAGGGCTAAACAAACTTGGTTTTGAGGAAGGAAGGGAGAGTGGAAACCTTTTGCCTCCACCACGCGATGAACAGCGGGTTGTGGGAATGGCAGCGATGTCTGGCAGCTTGAGGCTGGGGAAGCCGTGCAGGGTTGGGATACCAGGGAGGCCAAGGTGCCAGCTCAGACCCAGCCCTAGGCAGGAGGATGCTGCCCAGCATCAGTGACGGATGCTCCTGCTCCTGCTYGGCACAAGTCCGCAGCAGCAACTTGCCCCCCTTCCTAACGCAGAGACCAGAGGCAGCTCCTGGAAAACAAATTTTCCTCTCCAAGCTCGGGGGAGTCGCCAGTGGTCAGGGGAGAGATGCTACGGAAGGGGATGAGGACTACGGATACCGCCTCTGCTGTGCTTCTGCAAGGGATGCGCAGCACCAGGCGGAACAGTTCACAGCTGCCTCCAGATGTGGGGAGACTCAAATTGCTAAATACATGGGAGRAAAAAAAAATAAAAATCTCAGCTTTGGTCTCATTCATTCCCACATAGACTTCTTCTGCCGCACATCWATGTGCCACAACCTGGGGGCAGCCGGAGCGAAGGTCCCCTCGCACTGCCGAGGCGGGCTGGCATTTGGGACAGAGATCTGCACGGGTTTCTCCTTCTGCAAACCAGTCCATGACCAAGTGGGGAGCAAGGGGCAGGGAGAGGGGAGGATGGCACCCGSCTGCACGCCTCGCACAAAAACTTCTGTAGCAAGTTTAATCAAAAAACAAAGAAAAAACACAGAGGGGGCGTAAGGATTGGCACCGAGACAAGAAGAGGTCCTGCTCTGCCCCTCGGAGCATTGGCAAAATCCTTCCCATCCCCTCGTGCTCTTGGGGGAAGATGATGGTTCTTCATATTAATGGTAAGTGTCAGTGTATCAATTTCAGACTCTCCGAGAGTTGAGATGAAACATGTGCCAAGGTCAGGGCTGGAAGGCTTAAGTGTATCTATTGTCATCCGCATAATAGCATACGGATTCATTTCTATCATTTTTATCTCTCTTTTAATAATCCTATAGCGAGGATATAATTCTCTATTAATACATTATAGAAGAAGCTTAATGGAAAAAAGCGGGGTGCTGCCTTTTTTTTCCGACTTACAAGCGGCGCATACAGAAAGCTGGGGTTTGAGGTTGCCTGTTCTCTATTTTTTTAACTGAAAAAATGTTTTCGACAGTTGACTTGCCTCTTCTTTTTTCACATTACTTCAGACAAAATAGGAATATAGAGCTCTGTCTCCTGGGGAGGCTCATAAGAGGTCCCCAAAAATTGGAGGTTTTCTGAGTCTTTATTTCATGGTGCAGGGTTTAACAAGGACATCTTTCTCACGAGGTTTTCTCAAAAAAAAAAATTWAAAAATCATTAAAAAAGGAGGTGACAACAAAATCCATTCCCAAAAGTGGGGKTTCAAACAGTCAGCTATCCCTCATCTTCCAAAGAAATCATGTCTCAAACAACATAATCCTAACAAGTTCTCCAGATGTCCTCTGAGCCTTCCAGAGAAGAGAAGACAGACATATCTTGAATTTTTAATGTGAAAAACAGTCAGAAAAGTAAGAAAGCAAACAAACAGGAACAAAACCAAACAAAAATGAAGCTTTTTAGTCCTTCTGTATATGTAAATCTCATCTCCCATAAATTCCAGCATCTGTTTTTTCCTACTCTTTTAAATCTCAGCATAGCTACCATAAGAGAAACTACAGCAAACAACTCTGGAGCTGGCGTYACGAGGTCTGCTTTGGGAGAGGACGAGCTTTCTCCCCATCCRTGCCATACCTGCCACCGCACGCAGCTACCGGCGCACAAAGAAATACCCGGGCGCCCAGTCCTTGGGAGGGTGAGCCTGGGCTTTGCCTGGACAAGCCAACTGCTGTCTGCAAAACACCTGACGGTCAATGCTGGTTTCCTGATGTCAACTCAACTGGTTGRCTGTGGTCAAAAAGGAGCCTCCCACCATCATCTCGCCCCAAAAGATTGGTCTTGTGGCATCCTGAGAGGCAAGTGTAGTAATATGGAAGAGAAAGCAAGAGGTGCAACTCTTGGACAACTAAAAAACACTGACCAAGACTGACAATGCTGTTCGTTCCTCCCAGCATGGCTAAGGAGCCGCCGACACACATGGCATGGTGCTGGCTGGACCTGTCATCTCTAATTGGGAGCTCGGCTTCCCGCCAGTCACTGCCATCAAGCAGGCTGTCACCTGCCAGTCACATTGCCTGCAGCCCTAAAATACTGCATTGTTTCAACTGAGCTAGAAATAGCTCCTGGAGAGGAGGAGGTGGGAAGGGGAAGACACAGCAATGAGCGACCAAGACAGCGACAGTAGTGTCCTTGCACTGATGCCAAGCCTGACATGGGGGTTAAGACAAGAATTTCTCCTACACTTGCATGGAGGCAGCAGGGACATCCACCTCCCCTCCATGAAGACCCCCTTCCACAAGGGCTTCTCCTACAACTTATCGCTACTCCAGTGGAAAAGCCTTGCAGCTGTATTCCCACCAACACAACCTTTACTCCAGTCCTATCTCCTCTTGTTTAAAATACGATGATCAGGGTAAACGGTTTCCAATTCACTGACATCCAAAGCCCAGAGCAAGGAGATAAACGTTAACACTTCCAGAAAGCTGTAGCGATAGAGAAATTACAGCCAGCTCCTGTGTGGCTCCAAGGACCTGGCTGAATTCATTCCGCGGCCTCCTGCTATTCCCAGCAGAGCACAACGCAAGAGCTGGACGAGGCCCAGAGGTCCACACTCTCACCCCATTTACTAAGAAGCCAAGTATATCCAGAAACCCAATATTTTTAGCATAGTTTAAAAAAAAAAAAAAAGAAAAAAGAAAAAAGAAAAGCCACCCTTCTATTCATAGCACAGCTCAAGAGGATACAAGTTGTAATGCTGAGTGAAAGCATCCTTGGACGACAGCCCCTGGATCCCTGCTGTGCACAGCAGGGCTGAGGCTCAGGGAAGCTGCTGCAGAGAAACAGGATTCAACCTCGGCCCAAACCACACGCTGAATCCAAATGCCAAAACATCCCGGGGTTCACAAGCAGGGGTATAGCGAACACGGGCTCATCTAAAATGCTTTTAATCTTTGCTGCCGAAAGAGCAGCCTCCTCCCGTGGGATTTCTATGGGAAAAGAAAGCTGCAGGTACGCAAGAGGGGGAAGAGAAGGATGAAAAAACCCATATTTTCCCATCCTCAGACACAAAGTTTTTGACAAAAGCCTGCCCCACCAACACTTGCTGCCCCGGAGTTGTTGCTTCGCCGCGGCCGGGCAGGGCAGTGCGCGCTCGCCGGCTCCCTCGGAAGGGACATTGATCTCATCGTCGCATTAAACGCCGTACCAGCGCCCACCGTGTTGAATTAGTGCCGGTAGATTTCTCTGACTAGAACATGTTAGAAATCACAGTTGGGTTACAAGAATCAATTAGGGCCAGATGGGGGTGCGGAGAAGTTAAACAATTTGCCTTATTGTAGGATTCGGCGCTACGGCAAAGGGTTCTTTACATTTTCATTTAGATTTAAAAAATCACTCGAGTGCACCCTCTGTATAATTCAATCGAGGAACAGAAAGGAAACTACCAAGCGGGTAAGAGATATATTGTTCTTCTCCAGAAGATAAAAGTGGAAAAAAAAAAAGAGAGGATTAAAGCGCAGATCCTCAGCAGGAGGAAATCTGCATAGGGGCACCAAAGGGGATGCGGCACCATCAGTTTACGGCAGCATCGCTGTAATCCGCAGGAGGTAAAAGCATGGCCTGTCCCACCAACCCTGACTCCGTTTGGCCATCGGTGGGAATTCAAGCTAGACATTTTGCAGGACAAGGTTTAYGGGAACCGATGTTGAGTCACCATCCCATCCCCAACCAGTAGAGGAAGCCAGTCACCTTCCCAACGATGGCACAAGGACCCTCGCGGACTGACTCCCAGCAGAGCCRGGAACTGGTAATGAAACCTACCCAAGGTTAGTCAGGGGAAAAAAATACTCTCTAATATGCAGCACACCTCCACCGCCGCAATAAAGACGAGATTGAATTGCAGAACGTGGCTGCGGGTCTTGTTTCTATACGTTTCAATGTTGTGCTCCAACAGGTCGGAATATTGTTAGCAATTCCGTCTGCAGAGGAGACATTGCTGAGCTGGGTAAAACATGTGGCAAATTTCCTTCTGTGCTCATCTTGAATCAGGTGAAGGCACTTGACGATATAGGCTTGGGGGTTATTTGCATTATGGGATTCCCAACACTCCTCCTGAAATGGTTAGGAGCATTATGTAAATCAGCCAGAGGGGAAGCTTTCGACAGACGTCTCAGCTGATGGAACAACTTTAATCTCAAACCTGGCTACTTTTCCAATTACCTTGTACGTCTTTTGCCACCAACTGCTTCGTAAGGGAAATCCAGCCTTTATGGGGGATCCCTGAGTCGTTACGTTAGAAGAAGGAAAAGGGCAAAGATCCTCTTCAATTTTCCATCTGCATGCGTGGGCTAATGTGATGTGCTTTCTTCAGACAAGAGGAAAGGTTAAGCGGAGCCCTCATCGGAGAGGAAAGCCGGAAGGCTTAAAGCCGAGATCTGCAAAGGAATCTGAGAGCTGGGCACCCAAAGCCCACTGAAAGTCAAAGGACGACGAACATCTAAGCCGACAAGGCTGTTCTGAACCATCTAAATGGAAATAAGCCCAGGCGCTTTTGTCCCTGGGCTTGCCCGCTCCGAAAGAGCACCAAATGCAGAGAGGGAAACAACTGGGATCCATCCCGCTTCTCTCGCCTTTCCCCTACACGTGACGTGAAGGGGAATACAAGGCTGGCAGGGATCAGCAGAGGAAACGGCAGCATTGGAGGGTAGGAAAGGGRTGAAAAAGGGGGCAGAGAAAGGAAGCTCCGTGCCTCAGACAGCTCCCCTTTTCCAGAGCCCCGCTTGAATTTGCACCTATTCAGCATCACTCAAGACGCTCAACTCCGTTACGTTTTCCTTTCGACCTTTCCTCGCCTCTTCCACGCACCAGACAAGACTGGGACTGTGAAGCACCACGACTTCTCCAAGAGAAGTCCCTTTCTTGGTCATGGACAACTCTTCCTGGGAAGCAGTGGATCATTTAACACGCAATCTCAGAACAAATGACACTGTTTGAAGGAAGAGGAACAACATCTAGAGACTTATCTCCAGCTGGTCTTTAGAAACAACTTCATTTTTGTTGCGTGYTGACAGTTGCCAAGCTGCTCCCGAGCTCGCTGCACCGGAACGTCCATATCTTCCTTCAGATACACCTTGATTAATTTTGCTTCATTTATTATTTAAGCCCGGTACCTTCATGTAAAATATTGAAAACATGACTCATTCTTTATTATTAAGCCCTGCCATGCACCCTAGGAGGCTCTGCGATCTCCGTAGCCTTCGATCCGCTAGAAGAGAACAAACTCATCTCAATCCCTCGGTAAATATGAGGGATTGCTGGAGGGATGCTGTCAGCATCATGCTCCCTCTTACCTCGGCTGCCGTACCGCCTCGCCACAGAAAACACTCTTAAAGGCTAATTCACTTTCCAACATCTGCACGGCTCATTTGCTGCTCTCCCCTCTCCCCCTCTGTTTCTCCGCAGCTGGCATTGAAGTTGGTCGGCTCCCAGTAATCCCCGTTCGCGGATATAAATGGAGCGAGCTGGGAGCTGCGACTACGGCCAATTAGCCACCGGCCAAGGGCGGCTCTGCCGGCGAGGCCACGTGGAAATCCCGCTCGCCCACGGAGGCTGAGCCAAAAGACAACGYGGGGAATGCAAGGGGGACAAAGTCTCTCATTTCAGATGCTTTCAGGGTGGTGATAGGGCATCGTATGTTTTCCCCCCCCCCCCGCCACCAGAGTCCCAGTTGGCTCCCATCATTTTCAGCCTAACCTTGCATTTCTTTTACATCACTGACTCATTTCRGAGGCAGAGGTAGAAACAGCCTTTTTAAGCCTAGCCTTGGGAGGCTGGAGATGGGAAGACTGCGGCTTCACACCAATCCCACTCCCAGCTTGTTTTCTGGATGCAGAGGGACCGCAGTCAGTGGTCACTCCTATCTCTAAGGAAGGCATCCCCGAGCTTCCCTTCCCAGGCGTTGGTGCTCGCCAGCTTAAAAGCCGGGCGATCAAACCGTGCCTGGCGGTGGCTAGGCTTAGGAAGAATTTACATCTGAATTTCACAGCTTGGGTCCAACTCTGTAACAGGCTGAACGGAAACAGAAAATGTAGTGAATGCTTCCCTCCTTTGAGCGTGGATCTACACCCTGAGATGAAACTCCGTGGCTAAAATTCATCCCTACTTCAAAGGCACGAGCACAACTCAAAGGCAATAAACCCAGGAAGGGGAAAAGAATGAAAATATTTCAATGGCAAAAGACAAGGCCTCGCATTTCTATGGCTCTCGGAGTACTTTGAAACGTATCAGAGCTCACAGTCAACGACAGGTCACAAGAGAAGTCAAGTTCACATCTTGAAATCAATCCCAGCTGATGGAAAGGGAATTTTGGAGCAATAAAACACTACTAGTTGGAACCGCAGTTATGCAAAACCCCAGCCGAGCACCTTGCGTTGGACACTCAGGGTAGCACTGAGCTCAGCTAACTACAGCCGTTTCCAAGTCAGATACCTCGTGCAGGTTCACATTCAAAGCTCCCGCCATAGCTGACAAAGAGCAACGGCCAACCCCAGTCATAGACTGGTTTGGGTTGGAAAGGACCTTTAAAGCACCCTTGCTTTAGACAACTTTTTAGGGTGCAATGAATCACCCTCTTGGGAGACCCAATGACTACCAAGACATTCAACAGCTCCCACTAGGTTCTCAGACAACAAATATAAGCCGCCCTTGCCTCCCCTTGGTTTGGGGAGGGCAGTGTCGTCGCTGGAACCTGGCTCTGCTGATGACGAGTTCGCACCAAATCCGACAAGGAGCAAATTAGACATTTGTAAATATCAAAGGCAAGTTGTTTTGYGAGAAGTTCAGCATCTTGGGTTTGGGGTTTCTTTTTTCTTCTCCCCCCCCGCCTCTTTTTAAGCTTTGTCAATACCAACTGTGCTTTTCTTCCTGGAAACTGTATAATGATGAGAGAAACTGTTTATTTTTCTCTTCAAAGGGATGAAGTATTTTTCACCGATATTTTACATGTCCGTAAAAACGATTTACAGGATTGAGTGGACGGGTCACACGATGCCCTTTGCCTGCTCAAGGGAAGGGGGGAAAAAAAGGTCACTCCAGGGTGAGATTTCAAGAGCTTCTTTGCTTCTCAAAGGCTTTTATGTGAAATACCATTCCCCTGCGTTTTTGGCAGGGGAAAAGAGCATGGGACTCTAAGCACTAGTCAGCATGGGCTCATCTCAAGAAAAAAGATGGTGCAAGACAGATATAATTGTGTTTGTTAAGGGACTAAGGCAGGCAGACAGAAGGAAGGCAGTGGATGTGGTTTGCTACGGTGTCAGCTAATTCTCTGGAAGGGAGGATGYGTGCGGGCAAGGCAGCCCCAGCAAGGAGAGCAGGGGGCAGTGACAAATACTCCTGTCGTGTCTTTAACGTGCCGTTACAACTAAAAACCAACGGAGGTAATAAGACACACGCACCCCCAGTAAAAGTCAGAGCAGATCTCATAACAAGTATCAAGTACAGTGTTTTTTCCACCCTCTGATAGAAAGGCAGCAAAGTTCTAGAGAGCATCCAAAGGAAGCAACGAGCATCTTGGCGGGGGAAGGATGGAAGATATCACGTGAGGGTCCACAGCTGGCCCCTGCGACGGAGGAGCGTCTATGTACCTTCTTCATCCACCACCTTTGCTTCACCTCCTGCCTACTCCAAAAGAAGCCACTGTATCCGATAGGCCGCATAAGCTGGAGTCGGCTGGAAGGAATAGATTTCCTCCCTTCTTTCTCTCTCCTTTTTCTTTTTTTGGATTTATGACAGAGAGCTGAAAACCAAGAGCCTCTATTCCTGGAAGAGCGGCGCTGGCTGGGAAGCCCTGCGGCTGGCAGATGCACGAGGCAATTAACCCCCGTGCATGCAGAAAGGGAAGGAAAGGGGCTGCCTGCGAAACGCACGGCAAAGGGAAGCAGAGCCCAGGCCCCCCGCAGCCCCTGCTCGCTGCCGGGGGGCACGGCCAGCCGGGGGACCGGGGACGTTACTTCCATAAGAGACGACACCGGGGGCTGTAGGAGCTGCCATACGAGTTGAGGCTTGGATTACCCAAAGTATTTAGGCAGTCAAATAACTTGCAGGTCCTGAGCCCCTCGGAGTCTTCTCATGCCTGAATCCACGCTCCCGTACCATGATGCGAACCGAAGCCCCACAGCACCTAGCAAGATCAGCCGCTAATTAAACCATTCCCTCGACAGCTTGCAAGTTAGTTATGGCTCATTATCCTCACTTAACCGACTGGAGAAACTGAGGAAGGAGAGAGATTAAAGGATTTGCTAAATCTCCAGCAGCAGTCAGTGGCAGAGGCAAACCCGGAGCTCATAAACATTATAAATCCCYCACCTCAGGGCTCCCATCCCCGCATATCCCTCCACTTGCCGTTTATTACTACTAACTATTGCTTATTAAGTGCTGAGTGCGTGCAAGAAGCAAAGCCTGGAGAGCACCTTGCTCGAGAGCTCACGTCTGGAGGGTAGGTATAAAAGGGAGAGGCTGCTGAAAGCCAAAAGACCATAAAACCTGCCTCTCCAAACACACAGCCCGCAGGAGAGGTGACCCACCCCAAACTGCTGCACTTGACCGTGATGCTTAAAACGAASCCGGTGCCCTTTTAGCCTCCCCCCGGCTGCATCTCGGAGGAGCCAAAACCAGCCCCGATTTTCTCCAAGCGAGCCAATAAATCAGCCGCGGGAAGGGCTGGCGAAGCGGAGGGCCCCGGGGAGAGGCTGCAAAGCCCGGCGGTGGCGAGGGAGAGGATGCTGAGAGGAGAAGGAGGAGGGCTTGGGAGAGAGAAGCAGCGACAAATTTAAAGGCAATAAAGGAGACGGGAGAGCGGAGGAAGGAAAGGGAGCTTTAGAAAAGAGGAAGAGATTGACAGAGCGAAACAAAGATGGAGGAGAGGCACAGAGAGGAGAAAGAGGGAGRCAAAAATAAAGGAGAAGGAGGGAGCGGGGAGAGAGAGGAGGTGGCGAGCAGGGAGACGACAGCAATTTAGCAGCAGAGTTTTATCTTCCGCTTTAATGGGGAAAACCAACCCCCCGCTTAAGGAAGGTGGGTTATTCTCTCCAGCTCTCTCTGCAGCACGGCCACCGWGGAAGGAAATAGCAGAATCGGGCCCGTCCCCTCCTACCAGCAGCGTTACTGTTCATTAAAGACGGGATATTGCCTGCTCCCCCCTCCTTGTTTCTCTGCTGCGCTGGATTATATCCTCATTACCCCCTCAACGACAGTTTGCCAATCATCATTTGGTTGTTGTTATTATTCTTGATGACAAACTCTGGCAGCTCCCACTCCCTCAACAGAAAATCCCTGCCTCCCATATCCTTCCCCTATCCTGGGGAAGGATCTCTTTTTTTCCAAGGGGAAAAAAAAAAAAAAAGACCATTTCAAGTGCAGCTTTTTTTTTTTTTTTTTTTCTTTACTTATCTGTTTCCTTGGGTTCTGTTTGTTATTTCACTGCAGATGGGCTTGGTTTAGAAACAAAGGTTTCTTGGTTTAGGATTTGCTGTGATGCTGGTAACTTCCACCTCCCAAGGAAAAACAAAAGCCCAGCAGAGCAGGTGGGAAGTCGGGACGCAGGGCTGTACACCCCTCTTCTGCAGAGCAGCTCCGCGCCTCCGTCCACCCCATCCCTCCGCACATCACGCCCTGAGATCCGCAAATGGGGCAGCCGGGAAAGCAAAGCGGGCAAGCGGAAAGAATGGATTAGACCTTAGGTCTGAGACTCTCTTTGCCCCCCTGCGTTTTTATCTGGGAAGAGAAACCATGCCTCTGCTTGCCATGGAGAGCACATCTGCTGAAAAACAGGGGGTTTCTGTAAAACCCAGTTTATGGACCCCAGAGAGTAAAAGCCCACGGAGATGCCATGGAAGGGAGGGAAGGAAACGTTCATTTCCAGCTCTTCTGGGCTCCCTGCACGTCTCTGGTGCCTTGGCAAAGCACTGCTGACACCAAGATGTACCGCCGGGGAAGAGGGTTGCTGTGCCAGYGGGCACGGTTGCCCAAGGACGCATGGCTTTGGGGCTCACGGTGGGATGCTGACCCACACAGAGACCTAGCAGACAGGTTTTKGGGGGGTTTTCAGCCCTGGATGTGACAGTACACAGTTGTGAGCTCTGCTCGAACTGAAACCAAGAGGGTATTTATGGATGCACAAGCACTGTCAGGATCGCAGACAGCCCAACTGCAAGAGAGATCACCTGGACAGAGATAAAAAGCCACAGAAAGACACACTAGCACCAAGAAAAAAAAAAAAAAAACCACAAGCAGGATCAATATCTCCCGATAAGGGCTTCCTTCCTACAAGCCTTAAACCCCACGGCCCTTCCTAAGGCAGCATCTCATCACAGACACAAAGCAGCGATTTTGTAGCATCTTTCACCACTTGACCTCCCCAGTATCTCGGCAAGGCTGCCGAGCAGGACCCCAAAGCAAAATGATCCCTCCGGAGATGGAAAATAGGGAGCATCCAGTTTGTCTCCGTAACGGTATCGGGTAGGGCTGGCGCTGGAAGCGCCGTTCCTCAGAGCTTCACCTTGCAAATAAATAGCTCTGAATTGCAGCCAGAAGCAACGGGATCTTTCAAAGACATTATCTGGAAGCAGTCAGTAGAATGCACCTAAAGTCTCATTAATCATCCCGCCGCTTACAGTACTTCTTAATGGCTTTTATGGTTTATCCTTTGAACGCCAACAAAGAGTGTGATTTCTCCTGGCTTATTCTATTAAACAGAAATCAATATCTAATACAAATGTGCCGACGGTGGGATATTTGGAAAGGCCAAGGAGGCACCTGTCAGGCCTTTTCTCCTCTCCTCTTTGATGTGGGCAGCGCGAGGCGCAGGCTCTCTAAGGGGCAGGGATCTGCTAATCGCGGCTCCTCGCTTTGTAAAGCCAGCCCTAATCAGGAGAGAGGCTGCGATGCCCCGGGGCGGGGGGCTGGGGGCTTGCACAGGGGCTCTGAAATCACGTACGGTGACAACATCTTTTCCTCGGTGCTCAAAACCAAGGAGGCAAGTGCTGCGAGTGTGCGGGAGAGAGAAAATAAAAAAAGAAAGAGGGGCAGGAGCAGGGTAGGGCGGTTTTCATCTCTCCTGTCTATAAGGGCTCTTGTGAATTGGAGTGACGGTTGCAAGGCAGCTGAATCAACACTAAGCACAGGTATAAATAAGCTTCTAGGAGGACGGTCTCGGGAGCCGAAGCTTGTTATTAATTTTTGCAGCTTGAGAGGCAGGCAGGTAGAGAAGGCTTCAGGTCTTTCGCTCCCTCTTGGTCCCCTGGAAATGGGACTAGAGGGTGGAAAGGAGAGGGGCAAGAGGGGATTTGCTTTGCTGAATTAGCTGGGAAATGTATGCAGCGTTAGAACAGGAATGATCCTTTACCAGTGACGCTTTTCAGCCCAGCTCATGCCTAACTGGGGCCCCAAGCCACCACCCCAAAGGTCCCACCGCAGGAGCCAGGAGAGGAAGAGCAGCCACGCAACTGAATCAGCTTTGAGGTTTAGCCTGCATCACACAGGGCCGGCTCCTGCACTCGCAGGAGAACTTACAAAGAACGGCATTAACCACCTCTGAAACCAATTCCAAGATCCTAATGGAAAATGAAATTTGTATTTGTTAAAAACCACTTAAAAGGTTTGCAGCCTTCTTTTTATACCTCACTCGGAAACACGCTGTTAAGTAATTTGCAATTTACCGGGTTTAAACAGTTAAGAAAATCCTTCCTGAAAACACCAGAGGCAAATCACATCACTCCAGAAATGAGCTCCCTCACCCAGAGTCTTCAACGGTACCAACCGGCTCACGATGCCAGCGAAGGGACGAGGCTCAGCCCACCCCACCACCACTTTAACACACACCCAATACCCCAGAGAACATGGGAATAACAGACAGAGGGGGGGTGTACATCTCTTTGGTGCCACTGCCCTCTGAAGCTGACACCCGGAGCGGCTCCATCCTTGCACATCCCAACCCCGGCCCATCCGTGCACCGCCGTGACCAGGAGCAAGCGCACCCAGAGCCCAGAAGCATCTCAGAGGCACCAAAGTCCCCTCACCGCACTCGCTGCCTTCCCAAGGATCCACCAAGCTCCAACACTTCCCTACTCGAAAGATGCCAGCAAAAGGATCCAGAAGAGATCAGAGACGGAGGAGGYGAAAGATGGGGAAGCAGCCAGCCCAGGCAGCACACGCTTCCATCAGCCCCCCACATGTCCCTACTGGTGGCACCTTTCTGCAGCACCCTACGGTATTATTTAGCACGGCTGATTGCACTCGCTTCCTTCTTCCCCTTCAGAAAGTTTCTCTTTGGGGAGAGAGAGAAAAAAAAGAAAAAAAAAAAAGGAGCCGAATAGTTACGGATGCTCGAGGCACTTAGCTACACTTAGCAACCCCGAGCCTGCCAGAAACATCCTCGCACAAGTGAYGCTTCCAGAATTAACTCCCAGCTCTCGGCATGCTTGAAAAGAAAAAAAAGGRGAGAAGCACGCTAAGTCCTTTCAATGGCAGCACTTGGTTCTGTTTCAGCACAGGTTCACACCTAGCTGCTGTTATCCGAAAGCAGACAGCAACCGAACCCTGAATGCAGACTGGCCGGGGCACGGCTTCCTACCTGCCGTGCATCACCTTGGCACAGCTTTCCACCTGCCGTGCATCACCTTCACAAGCTGCCACCAAAAGCCACCGGGAATTTTGGTGTTTGGTGAGCATCCTGGCCCAGGCTCGAGGCTGTAGCTGCTGGCTGGGCTCGCGTCTAGCTCCTGGTACCTAATCCAAGGGGAAATCACGCAGCAGCGCAAAGAYGCATGCAAAAGAGCATCAGCGGAAAAGACGGGGGGGTGGAAGCATGTGTGGGAACATGCCTGGCTGTGGTGCTGGTGAGTAAAGCCCGCCTGGCATCAACCGCCCGGGCATGAACCGGGATAAAGGGTGTTTGCACGGAGCTGCCGCCGCGCACACGGGCTGAGCCCCTGCATCCCTGGGACGGGCTGGGCAGGGGGCTGCCCCGCGCCAGCTCCCGGGAGAGGAGGGAGGAACCGTCGGCTCACCTGCCTCCGAACAGATAAAGGGAGGCGAGGAAAAGAAAATGTCATTTCTCTGGCAATGTAACAAAAGGTCGTTATTTTTTTCTCCTCTTCCCCAGGGAAGGGTGTCTCCGGTTTAAATAATGAAGGCTGTCGGGATTGTTCTTGCGCCTATCTGGATCTTTTTATTTATTTATTTCGGTGGCTCCCKCTCTGCCAGCCCATACATCACCCGCAAGCCTATCTGCGGCATCAGAGTCCTTCCAGAGACACTCCTGCTCCCGCCACCCCAACTCCGAGGCAGAGCCCGCAGCCAAAGCAAACATCTCCAACATCTCTCCTCCGAACTGAAATGTATTTTAATAATTTAAAGCTTTATGGGTCCTTTTGGTTGCGTGGTAAATTATTCACAAATTTCACAGCGACAACACCAGGGCCGCCCACCTGCGCGCACACGGAGCAGGTGCACCTACACAAAGAGAGATGCTCTTTACAACTTCTGAGATGCTAAATCATGTCAACGAGAAGGGATGAAAGACAGAGGGAGGACGCCAGCCTCAAAATCACATCCTCCGCTATTTCTCTGGAATAGATAAACGCTCCGGGAGAGTTTCGTGGGGCATATGACGATAGGAGACATTTTTGTGGTACCCAGGTGTGAAAAAGGGAGACAGGAGGGAGAATAAAACCTGATAACACTTTACTCGGGCAGCGGCAGCAAAGGCAGGTGCTTTTTTATCCCCAGCTGCAGAGAGGAGCAGAAGGGAATTGCCAAGCCGRCTCAGATCCCAACCAGTATCTCACCCTACAATGTGAGAAAGCCTCCAGCAGTGAGTCAGCTCTGTTCTTCCACCAGACAGGTATTATACTCGCATCAGCTCATCACTTGGTTTTCAAAACTTGGGTGCGCGATGCCTGGCTTCTGCTGACAGCCTACGACGGGCTTGATTGTAAGCAGCCAGATTCATTCGCGCCAGTCAAAGATGTTTTTTTTTTTTTTTTTTTTTCCCAGAGAAGCTGAAAGCAGGAGACAGTCGGAGCACCTAAGAGACATGTTTGTTTGCTGTTGGAAACGTGGAGAGAAAGACCATCTCCTAAAGAAGGTGCTGTCTGATAAGCTGAGGGCAAAACCTGTCCCCTTGAGCCCAGCCTGAACAAAACCGGAGCAACGCAGTACACAGGGGAGCAATCCCGAACGACATGAAAATTAGACGGATTTTTATTATTAACTCCAAGATCAGGACTTACAACTTTGTGGCTAGGAACCACCTATGTATGCGTACACGTACACACACATATATATTTGTAGGAACCACCTCCAGCCCTCACGCCCCCTCCCAGGACACGTGCACCCTGTTTTCATACCGCCCGGTGCGCCCTTAATTTCTTCGCACCAAAGCCCTGCCGAAAAGCCAGCAGGTCCCATCGCGATTTTGAACGCTTCAAGCTCTTGGGCGGCTCTGAAGCTGTTCAGCTGCTGCTGAAAAGGTGTTTCATAAACAAAATTGGAAGAATACTAATCCACTGATAAATACAGGTGGGTTTTTTTGTCCCCTTGCTTGATGCTGGTGAGGATTTATTGACAGCTTGCCAAAGGAGCTCTTACACACCTTCTCCAGCATTTTATTCCTTCTGAGCTCGTGACATTTCATCTCATGGAGCCTGTCTACAGGAGGACCTCTCCAGTGACCTGCTAACAGGGAGTCTGGGGGCTTATTTTGCTGGTCAGATCCCACTGGGAGATCTTTGGTATGCTCTGGGAAGGGGAACGGCGATGACAGCTCAACACCATGGGGCTTTTCAGACATCCCTGGGGGATAGTGCTCCTGCTCGGCATTGCCCCGCTCCCCACGCTCACAGGGAAATATTCTCCAGCTTCACCATGAGGACAGCAGGGGAGAGRCGATGTTCATGGATGAGGTGACAGCAAGCGGGATTTATCACCGGACACATTGGGAAGAAAAGCCAGTCCAAACTCAGCTGAGCGCAGAGGTTTTGCCTCCRCCTGGGCTTGCAAGGGACATGACCTTTCTGAAAACTCTGGTTATTTATTTTGATAATCCTTTTGTTGGGATAAACGCTTTGCTCTCGCCATGGCCCCAAGGTCACCGGAGTTAATGAGGAGAGGAGAAAGGCCAAGTGAATGGGATTTGTCCTTTGCAACTGAATGCATTAGTGGAGGAGAGGTGAAATGAGGGGGCTGGACTCTTTCTCCTCTGCTTTTTACTTGAAAAAAGCCAACAACAGCAACACACAGCTGCAAAACAAGTCTCTCTCTCTCTCTCTTCCTTACTCTTTTCTCTTATTCCCATTACTCTCCTCATTGCTCTCCTTCACTCTTCCCTAGCTAACAGTACCACCTCCACACTCCAACCCTTTATTCACAACCTGACGGGAAGAGGAGAGGAGGCTCATGTCCATGCACTGGATCCCCACGTGAAACACCCCCAAGGTAGCACCGTCCTGCCTCCTCCGAGGACCCCACACCCTTTTACAGACCCTARCACCGAGGCTCACGACCGCCCTTTGAGCAGAGCAAAGGGGTGGAGGGGAAGCCGCCTACACCTCCCTGCTCAGATGCAGCCATTTTGGTGCAGAGATCTGCAAGAAGAATATTAAGCTTGGTCTGAATGCAGCAGCCTCGCTCAAGATTTATGAAGGATGAAGGAAGGAAGATTCTGAGGCAAAGCATCATCTCAAAAATAACTGCCGAGTCCTGGCGGGTATAAAAGATCTGTCCATAAACCAGTTTGTCATCACCAGTCAATAAAAACGCAAGCAACGGAAGGAGGAGGCGATCGCTGGTGTCCCTTGCCCTGCCCGTCGCATCCGAGCGATCCCGGCCGGACCGCCCGCACACACGGGTGTGCAAAGGCGAGCGCATTTTCAGCCGTGCTCTGAACACGCGTCCCCTGCCCCAAAGTCTCAAGGTGAGTGCAGTTACCCCCATKTCAACGTGTGGAGGAGCGGTCTAGGAGCTACATAGCAGACTGATGCCCAGGCAGGACCAGGGCATTTAGGGGAGAAGGATGGAGTCGCACCCACAAAAACCAGCTGGGGCGGAGGGTCAGCACCGAACCAGCGTGCTGGTACCTACCAGATGTCCAGGAGGACTTTGTTTTCCTCTGCCATCTAACGCTAACGCTTCAGCCACCTTCTGAGACACGGAGGAGAGGAGGATGCATTGGGTGCACCACCCACCCGACCCCCTGGGACCCTCCCCAGCCGCAGGCAGCAGACAGGCAGAGCTGCCCAAGGCATGGGAAGAGCATCTTTGATGAGGTGCACCAAGCTGAAGGCAGTTGAGAAGCAGATCGGTATGTTGCTGTGATAAAGTCTGTCTTTAAAGGAGGTTGGTGGCTTTCTTTTCTGCTTTCTTTTTTTTTTTAAGGCTGCCCGACACAAAGACAAATACCCCAGTTGGTAAAAGATGAAGGAAACTTCTCTCATCACCTTTCCTATCACAGGCAGCCCAGACACTCCTAGCAACTTCTACCTGCCAGCCCTGGGAAACCTTCACATTTGATTTCCCCGTATCGTACGTTCAAAGAGAGGACATCCCTGGGAGAGCGGGGAGGYGACACCAGTTCAGCCGCCAAGGGCTGGTAGCAGCAGAGAAAGACGCACCAGAGCTGGAAAGGATCTGTCAGAGTTATCCAGGCTCTCATCCAGCTGGGGCAGGCATGTTTCTTTGCTGTATTCTCCAGTGCTCYATCAAGTCAAGTTTTAAATAGCTCAGATGATGGAGTGGACTGTGTAGGCTTCAAGATCTCTCCAACAGGAGGACTTCTTCCCCTGCAAAACCATTTATTCCCTAATGGTACACCTCATCTCAGCTTTTGCCCACTTCAGCCTCTCCTCACCTTCCAACCCAATGGACAAATGGACCTGCCCTCCTGTAGCACCCTTCAGCAAACACCTTTACCCATCGTGGCGTGGGGACCACCCCGAGCACTACCAAGCCAGCCTGAGCCAGGAGACCCAGGGAGGCACGAGCAGCAGCAACGTGGGGATACAAACCCCTTTCCTCCCAAAACCCAACCATAAGGTAATTTATTTGGGTACCTTCTCCGCTAYAACCTGCCAACAAAGGGGAACACACCGAGGTATTAATCAGGTTGATTCAGAGCCAACAAGAAGCMCACCTGACCAAGCACACCAGCCACACGCTTGCTTACTTGTTCTCTCTTTTTTTTTTTTTTTCATTAACCTTCTCTGCCTGAAAAAGGCCTCGCCATCCCTTCTCATTACTAATCATTCATATCAACCTCCCAGGAAGCACTCTGGGGCCACTTGACTATTAACAGGGCACTAAATGCAAGGCGGAGGAGGATGTATTAATATCTAATAAGAGTGATAGATGATGTGMACCGCTCAGGCACTCCAACTCAGGTACTCATGTCAGGTACTGGAGCTAATTTAAAATAATAATAATAACAACAATAATAACAACAACAGCAGCAGCTGCCTTCATTTTCCAAGTCAATTGATTCCTCAGCAGGAATGCCATCTTGACAGATTTATTTTGATCGAATTGTCTAATTGAATACAGTTCTTGTTTCCCTTCACTTTGTGACCTTTCATGCCTGTGAGATAAATGCAATTTGGAGAATTATTCCTCAGCAGCAAACTCAGCTCATCCAGGGCTGGGGTGGCTGCTTTGTCCCTCCAACTTGCCAACAAAATGCTATCAAAAGAGGCACCCAGTCGTGGGTGCTGTGCCAGTGTTTCTCTTCCACTTCCACTTTAAATACMGTTAAATAAAGGAAAAAAATATGGAAGGTTTGCAAGAAGCACAACCAAATGTACTTGCTGTTGGGCAGATTTTACCTTCTGCCTTTTCAGGTCCTCAGCATTTGCTGCACTGAGGCTTATTCCAGTTTAATGGAAGAAGTTTTGCTCCTAGTTCTGTGATGCTACTGGAATAAGATGTACCATGTCCTTCCCTTCACCCAGCAGAGACACAGGCTTCAACCACCACCAGCCTTTCATCCAGCTTCACCTCTTCCCCAGGTCCTCCCAAGCGCGTCCCAGGCTCCTGCCCGGGATGCTCGGGTGTGCCAGACGCAAGGCGACGCTTCCCATAAATTTCACAGGAACGAGTCTCAAAGATTAAAAATAACTAAGCCGTGTCCCTTGCAGACAAACGCGCTGTCTGCGCGCCAAGAGAGGTCCTGGTGAGAAGAGTTGCAGCTGAATCTTTTATAATAATATCAATCAATATTAAAAATGTATGGCCTGCTCAATTTTTAAAGCATCTTAAATTAATCTTTAAACACAACTATTTTGCTTAAACCAAAGGCTTTTGGTAGCCTGAGAATGGTATTTCCGTCTGTTCCCCCGGGTTCGTGCCAGGTATCTAGAAGAGGTCTAATAAGTAAGTAAATAACATACATCCAGCACAATTCCCTAGAACCACAAAAGGGAGGGAAAAGCAGAATTTACCACTAAATTTGTTATTGACTTAGCAGCAAAAACGTCTTTATCTGTGCRGCATGATAGGCCCTATCAACAATATTAAAATAACCAAATCTGCYGGGTTTAGGCTGGGTAACGAATACGGCTGCTACCCCTGGAGATTAGGGCAATGCAGAAGAGAGGGATGGGGGTGAAGGAAAGCTACGGGGCCGTAGCAAAGTTGGACTGAACCCATCTGATCCCCTCCAACACATGCCCATGCCTAAATCAGCATGGTAAAATTTGRGCGATACCCCCACGCTCCATGGGCTGCCCCATGGCTGGCAGCATCACGAGAGCTTCTCAGCCGAGCGGCGAGCTTCCCGGTGACAGTGTCTCTAATATATTCAGGGGAATGTGGCACTTCTGACGGCAAGACTTCTGCCTCACTTGCCGTTTAATGTTAAGAGGCTTGTACAGTCAGCAGCGTTTAAAGAGTAATGACTGTTTTCATGGTAAATGCTCTGTTAAATAACCCAGGATTATTGTGTTGTGTTATTGCATATATAAAATGGCATTTCAAAAAATAATAATTGTTTTAGAGCTAATTGATGTTTTTAACCGGCTCCGTGCATGGAATTTTTATTTGGTGGAGGGACRGGCTGCCGTCAGGAAGACAGCAATAAAGGCAGGGAGGCTTCAACCTGGCAAATTCACTTGCAGGGTCCGCCTGGTTTTCGTCTGGTTCAGGTGCTACTTCTAGCTGAGCAACAGAGAAAGTTCAAGCCATCTGCTCTAAAACGCAAAAGGGAGGGAGCCAGGCCAGGGCAAAATCCCATTGCAGCCACTGGCAGGCACCTCTGCACCCCAAACCTGAGCGTCCACCAGCACGGGAGCATCCCTTGGCCGCGCACGGGTCAACGAGACACCGGAGAGTCATCGTGCCAGCAGCACTCCCACCTCCGCCCTTGGCATCTGCTCTCCAAATGTCCTCCTCTCGAGCCCCCAGCTTTGGTCGGTTATCCACGCGGTGGCACTTCAGAGCCACCAAAAACTCCCCGGGGGATGACACGTCCCTGTCCCCAGGTGTTATTTCTGCCGACAGCAGAGGAGAACCGCCCTAGCGCTAGCAGCAGAGGGCTGATGAATCACCGGTGAGCAATCCTGCCGCGGGAGTCCAACCGTGATTCTTCCAGAAGGGATTTGGATGGTTCAGCTCCTTCCCATCACCCACCTCCCGCAAGGCCACCCTCCCCGGGGACACAGCCTCGAGGCCAGACGCAGGCACCGCCGTCCCCTCTGGGAACCTCTTGCTCATCGGGCGGTGATTTTGGCATCTACCAGCACCCCACCGCGGTGCTCCCCTGCCGAGCTCTGCGCAGAGGGAGCTTGAGCACAAAAATTCAGCGACCGCAAAGCTGCCGACAGCCCAAACTCCCTGTTTACGCCCCTTGCRGTCCGCAGGCATTTCAGTCTGCAATCAAAAGAGCGGAGAAGTACTCTTGGCTTTCAAAACCTGGAGCCTTTGAGCTCCTCTGACAGCAGCAGCCTCGCTGACCCTTGTCTGGAGGCTTGCGGGGCACTCAAGCAGTCAGAAGCACTGGCGGAGTCCTGAAGCTTTACAGAGGCAGTGACTTTTGGGATGTGAAGTTAATCACACAAGCGAGAGTCTCAGAGTTGCCGGAAGGGAGAGCGAGGCCATCAGAGACCGCGGTTAAAAGTCTCAACCATCTCCTAAGATCTCCACGTCCAGACACGAGCCCGGTACCGGCGCGCTCAGATCACAGGGCGAGAGCGGGGGGCTGTTACCCAGCTCCCAAAGGGGACCCRCTGGGTCACTGGGTCTCATCCCTCGCAGTCAGGCAGCTGATTAATCCAAAAGGGTCCCAGCATCTCTCCTCCACGTACCAGCGCACCACAAACCACCTCGCAACAGCTTATAACAAACCGGAGACCTGTAGTGCAGAGGCCAGAAGCCACCAGCTCTGAATCATCACAAGCAAGGAGAGGAGATGAAAGCTATCGCCGTGCCCCGGACCCTCGCAGCAGGGAATGGGTAAAAGGAAAACGGTTAAGTGAAGCGTGCGATGAGGTTTGCGGATGGGCAGGGAGGAGAGCTCCCCGCTCYTCCAGCACGGGAAGGACGGCACAAAATTAATTGGACTGTGAAATCTAAGGGAAGACTGCCAGACCAGGAGAGTTCAAGACCACAAGCCCGCTGGTTTGAAGTTGCTCTTCACCCTTAAAAGTCACTCCCGTGCCTGTCTTTGCCAAGACAACTGCCTCACGTCGTCACTCAGGGTGGACCCTGCCRTCCGTCCCAAACCCGGCAGCTTCAGGGCTGGCCAAACTCACTCATTGCTGCCCTGTAATAAAAGTCACCACCTTCTGCTGCAGCCTTTCCCAGCCCCCAAAGACAAGTTTGACACGATAGTCTAGGAGACCGCACCCCGCTTGAGGATTCACGGAGAGGTGACAAGAGCAGTCTCCTTTCTTAGCATCACCCCATGCACCGTACACATCCCGTGATCTTACAGCAGCTGCCCAGCCCACAAGATGATGGCTAAATCCAGCTCTGTGCGCTCTAACAGGATGAGCAATATCGCTGGCTGCACACACGGACTCTATAAAACAAGATACAGAAGCGAGATCCTGACGTCAAAACCTTCTCACCCTCATTTTCTCCCAACTCCATCCTCTGCAAAAGCCAGAGCAACCTGTCCCCAGCTCCCCTCAAGGACAGGGCAACTCTCCAGTTCACTCTTTTCCTCTTCAGAGGGAGCCTTTTCCAGGTCCTGAGGCTCTGTCTCAACCCTCTCCCTTCTTTGGAGGCATCTGGACCCAGGAGGACACTGCCCTAACGACTTACAYCTCATTACTGCGACCGCAATGTCAAACCCGGTCTCTCTCTCCCTTCAGCGTCTGTCTCCACGGTATCTAAGTGCCTCAGATGACTAGAAAAGTCCCTTTGTGCGTTTTCCCAACCCTTGGCTGTACAAGTACCGTTTAATCAAGCTCAGTAACGAAGCCAGAAAYGAGCCAGAACAGGCTGTGCAGCCACAGGCAGGATCAGTGCAGCCTTTGAATGAGACGTGGGGGCCAATCCTGCTACCCGCAGGTGACAAAGGGGACAGGAGCAGTGACAGGGCCGGGCACCTCTGCGATGCTCTGAAAGGTCCAAGCAGCCTCAAAGCTCCAAAAAGCCCACGGGCACGTCAGCCATAACATAAGCATATGTAATAAATCCCAAAGCTGTCCCCTACACATTAATGCCATGGGGTATTTATTTCTCCAAGGTTCCCAGGCTYTACTTTGAGCCTCATGCTCCACCTCAGGACCCCTAAAACACATTTAGGGCACAAAGCCTACACTTTTGAGCGTATCCCTGCCTGGCACCGCAAGCCCGAAGGCCGCTGCCAGCTCCCAAGCTSACTTCTGAACGCGACGCCTGCTCTCCGGGCTTGGGTTTCTCCCTCTCTCCAGGATCTTCCTCGCACGGATGCTGTTACCATGTGCTTTAATTAGCACCTTCCCTCCAGTCTGGCCAGCTTCTCTTGCCTACAGCATTTTTAAGATGCCTACTACATTTCGTAAATCACGCATCAGGAGACGTATCTCCCTCACACGCCATCCCTGCCAGGGGTCCTGCCCCCCCCGGGTACCCCTTGGATGCTTCAAGAGGAGTCGTACACCCGCCGGCACAGCCCGATGGAAGGCGTTTGGGACACACAGCTTTCCTAAACTCAACTCTTCTGGTCAGAGCTCTCTTCATGTCTGGTGTCGTACCGCCAGCTCCCACCCACAGCATTAAACCAGTCGCAGCTTTTCCCTCTCCCCTCAAATCTGCAAGGCCTGGAAATACAATTATATGAAGATCTCATGTGGTAAAGAGCAAACATGCACGTGTATAGCTGTAGGAGCACCATTAAAAGTTTGCAACCGCGATCTGAGATCATCTTAGAAAAACCACAAAGCAAATAAAAGGCACCTCAAATCCAAAACTTAAGTAAACTAATCAAAAGACTTGTTCACCACCTCATGGTCTGGGGCTTGACCCTCCTCTTTTGAGTGGTTAACCTTTACTATTACTAGTAGGGAACTATTATTTCCCACTAATCAAGAGGAAGGAGAAACACGGTCGCAGCCAAGCTGCTGCTTGCAGCCCGTGCTGCACTGGTGCAAATGACTGCAAATGACCTTTATTTCTCGGAAAAGCATGCTCAGGAGCCTGCTGCAGAGACCCGAGACATAAAAATCACTGTAAGCTATTCTGGGCAGGGACTATCTCTTTGCTCTACGCTTGCATAGTGCCTGTCCCAGCCTCTAGGCCCTACTGCAGTATAAATCATGATAATCCCTCACTCAGCAATACAATGAAACGCTTGGTACTAAAAATTATTTAAAATTCATACCTACATTGGGAAATTATTCGGTAAACTCTAATTACTTATGAAAAGCAACGACGATATTTTTAAGGAGAGGGAGTGCCCATAAATACAGAGCCATAAATAAACTGCTACTCAGTAGCACGAATTAATTTGTATTTAATTGCTAGAAATTGCTATCAATTACTAAACATTCCTTGCAGAATAGGCAAATTCTTTTAAGAACAATTTCAATTGCTAATTGGAAGACTTCCCCCCCTTCTTTCTCATCCCAGCTCCTGCCAAGTGCAGGAGACATCCATCCCAGCCGGTGGGGCTCGGCACTTTGCAGGACCCGGCTTCTGGGGGGCAGAGAAAGACCCGTAAGGAACCAAGGAGCTGCTCAGGCTTCAAGAGGTTTCACCACCTTCRATAAAACCCCGAAGGCAGCGGGAAAACTGGTGGCAAGAAACCTCCCCTGACACAGCAGGGATGGTGATTCCTTGCAAAGGATGGAAAGGAGGGAGCTAGGAGCTGGAAGTTACATCTCCATCGTGAACCCAGGGAGAGAAACACCTCCCAGGGACCATCCGTTACGGGGGACAAAACCGCTCAGCTACACCAAAGCCGTGCCAGACCCTGCGGGGAGCCTCCCCGCGCTGTATCGCTCCTCTCCGGAGCCCCGGCCCTGCCCTCCTCCGGAGCCCTGCAGCGCGCCTGGCTGCCGCTTCCCCGCGCCCAACCGCCCCGATACCGCTTCTGCCTCATTTTCTGGTGTTTTCTGCTTTGCTGTTGGCATAACATCCTATCAGCACGGTTAATTACATCCACCCTGAGTGTGAAGGACAGGCGGATTCTCGCAAAGAGCCGGAGGCCGTGCAATCCATCCCGCCGCTCTCGCCRAACAGCTTCCACGGTTGCCGACAAACCGCAGCAAGGCGCTTCCCCGCCCCGAGGGAGCTCTTCCACGCGCCGCCGGGCTTCGGGGCTGCTCTCACCCCCACATCCCTCCCATCTTCACCCAGCATCCCTGATGCGAGGTCAGACTGATGGCCGCCAGCACCTCCCCGATCCTCATTGCCCAAACAGAGACTACAGAGACTCCCCAAAAAGTTAACTGGTAGCACAAAATGCAGAAGAAACGTTTGCCCACGACGGCTGCTTGCGCAGAAAGCACCCTGCTCCCCCCCCAAAGCCCATCCTCCTAGGTGTAGGTACAAGTATATCCGTGGGCGAGAGGGGATCGGAAGCAGGGGAGGGTGCTGGGAAGAGCTGCTTGCGTCTACAGCTTGAATAAAGAGAGACCCAGGGTCTCCAGGACTGTCAATCCAACATCGAGGCATCACTCCATCACTGGTCCCCCCAGGACCGGGCTGACAGTCACAGGGAGGCATGTGCCAGCCATGACAAGCAAAGCAAATGACACGCGCATCTCCTGCTCACAATAACAGCCCTTCCGTGTCTAATCCATCATATTTGATGCAGATCTCTTACCCTGAAGTGTTGTCAATGAGGATTTAATTTAGTGCTAATTAGACAAATATCGCATGTTAAACACCCATTGATTATTAAGAGACAGTAAGCGTGGTTTAGCTCTGCAGTGTGCATGGACACGCTGTATTATATCTGGGATGAGGCTGGTAAATGTCTTGCTGTTTCTAATCATCAGCTAGTAATTAACRTCCAATAACTTGTAACTTGGTTTATCATTATAGATTTCAGAAGGCAGTAATAGTACTGTATGCTAATTAAATATCAATTGATTATTTAAGGCATATAAAGATTTAGCAGCTAGGTAATAGATACACACAGTTGTTAAACTTTAATAACCATCACACAGCATTCCCTTGTACTATTAAGTTAGTTTAATGAAAAAGAGTGTTGCTCCTGAAGGTAACTTTTGGATGGGATTTTCAAAAGTGCTCGGCAGCATGCGAACCCTACCCAAGGATCAGAGTCCTCTGACTATGGGGAACAGGAACAAAAGTCAGGAAGTTTGGAGGCCCTGCTTTTTAATTCAGGCACTCAAAGCCCAAGGTAAGTGAGGTGCCCAAGGTCACAGCGAGAGGCAGTGGCAGGGCCCGAGGCGCTCCTAAACTTCCCATCTGACATTTTCCATCTCAGCTTCTCTCACTCCACACCACCCCCGAAGAAACAGAGACAAATTGCCAATTCCCTGCCAGAAAAATAAGCTTTCGAACCCAARCCCGGCATCTGCTGGCATCCCACCAGCCCGCAGGGCAGCCTCATCCAAAAACCTGATCAGAAGAGACATGCGGAGGAAGCCAAAGTCCGGAGCCACCTCTTTCTAAATAATAACCAGAAAGGAATCGATAGATGTCAAGAAGCCCACCAAGCCCTGCCACCCCCTTGCCCACAGTGCCCGCTCCCCATAGCTGCCTCTCCTCCCCAGCACGTCCCTGTGCTCCTTGGATGGGGTCTGACCCCATGCCCGGCGCCAGTGATTCGGGAGGGTTGGGAGGAGCGGGCTCCTTCCCGCGTGGGAGGAAAAGAAAGATGAGAGACAGAAGCCCCGCGTCTGAAAGGGAGAAGTTAAATGGCTTCTGAAGGGAAATAACCTGCTGGACTCAGTGGGTTTGGCAGTACCCTTGCRAAGTGCAGCATCAGTCTTGAAAACCAGCTGCAAGCTCAGCAATCGCAGGACAAAGCACGGGTTTCAGAGAGCGAGGCTGAGCAGAYGTCAGAGCTCCTTCCCAGAGGGAGCCCACGGCCAGGACCGTGCTCTCTCGGCCACCCTCGATGGCTCCTGGCTTGGGGCGGTGGGCTAGGAGAGGGGATGGGAAGGGAGCCAGCACCGCGGACCCGGCCTCGGGGCATCACYGAGAGGGATGCGGCTGCAGCGTAATCTCCGCTCTGCGTCCAAACGAAAGCRGCCAGCTGGAAAGCTGGCGAAGGTGAAAACACACCACGCGCGGCGCAGGATGCATCCAAGGGGGAGAGCCAGCACCTTTGAGTAAAGGGAGCTGCTTCCCGCAGACGGACTGGCCCCATCACTGATTTACCAGGCAATAAAAGCAAAATCAAGGAAAACGCTCCAAGTGCACCTCTGAGAGTCTGCAGCCTCGGTTATAGAGTCTAGGCAGGCCCCAGCTGCCTCTTAAAACCTTCTCTTGTGCATAACGGGTCTGCACGGTGAGTGGGGAAGGGGTGGGGTGCGCTCTGCCGGGGGGCTGSCTGGCTCTGCAGCAGGTGCCAGAGGATGAAATCCTTCACCAAGAAGGTGAGGAGGAGTACTGCTGCTCCGAACCACCATCCAAAAAGGCGGCAGAAGGCAGCAGGACGAGGCCAGCAGCCATCCTGCAGCGGGCTGGCAATCCCCATTCTCCTGGAAGGAAAACCAACCCAACCTTACAGACCAGCGAGTACACTCCACTCCGGACCTTCTCGCATGGGGCACCGTCAGATGGAGTATGTATTGAGACATCAGGGACTGCACATCGCTGCTTCAGAAGCATTTAAAGCCCTTGATGGCATCCCAAAACACCAGCCCAGCAGCGCAACTTTGGTACAGACACACCCGCACGCCAGGAACCCTGCGCAAGGAGATTTAGGACATAGGGATGGTTCCCGCGCTCTTCATGCAAATCCAGCAGGACATTATCAGCCAGCTGCAGCCTGAAACTACTGCAAAGACAGCTTTTCCTGTCAGCTGGGCAAAGAGCTCATATTAGGCTGGATCTCAAAAGCAGGGAAGCACCTTACAGCAGCCAGCCCGTTTCCTTACAGCCTTCTCCGGACGGTGGTTCCCACCTTAGGTTCCCCATCAGCTCKCAGGGCAGTAGCTACAGCCTTACCCGGGTCACTGTTTGAGGCATCTYCTGCTTCCCCCCTACCCACGAGACTTGTTACACTGTCGTACAGAGGATATTAGATTAGTCTGACACAATTTCTCCTTGACAAATCTCCGCTGGCTGTGGCACAGCTTCTTGTCCTTTCCTAGCTGATGGCAAAAATTTTCCTTGATGTTTGCTCCAGAGCTTTTTCAGGATGGAARGTAAGCGATCTCCTAGGACCGTTTCGCCTCCCTTTTCCAGGGCAGACACTATATTTGCTCTTCCCCGGTGGTCTGGAGCATCCCCTGCCCTCTCRGATGAGCGGCAGCAGTCCTGACATYGCTCCAGCCAGWTCCCTGCAGAGCCAAGTGGGAACGGCATCAGCCCAGGCAATTTATACAGGAACCCCAGCAAGAGAGTAGAGCAGACCAGAGGAGGAGCAGAGAGAAAGAAAAACCCCTCTTAAATAGTTTTGCAGCAGAGTTTACCCGTGCTGCAGCAGGCAACAAAGAGAAACGTCAAGAGCAATGAGACAAGGCAGGGGAGGCGTCGCAGCAGATAAAGGATTCTTCAGGTACGAGACAAAACCAGCTTTGGAAACCTCGCAGAAGTGAGTTTAAAGTCTCCAGAGGATATCAATTGAGAGTCTGTCACTTGGTGTCAGGATAACTTTCTGGACAGCTCTCGGAGCTTGTTAAGCTCGCGTTTGGGCTGCATTTGAGCTCTGGTGGCAGCGCTGTCTGCTAGCACGAGCAATGAAATGAGAGATGAAAAAGACCCGCCGAGCCCACGCAGCTTCTCCGTTATCCCTCCAACGTCCCCCGCCACGACCCGCAACACGCCCAGCGGCGATGGGCTCGGGGAGCTCGCCCGGTGTTGCTCAAAGACAGGCTCTCTTGGGGAGGGGATGTCTCTAAGCAGGGGCAACACACCGAAACCGGGCTCCTCCTGCCCCAAAACAGGGGCTGTCGCGTCCGGGAGTTTGCGGGCGCAGGATGGGAAAAGCGGGACAAGATGCAACGGCCTGTGTAATGCGGGCGGTCAAACCAGACGGTCGTAACGGCGTCTCGGCATTGCAATCTATGGCTCCGGGAAGAAACTGGCCGCTTCCCCCACGGCAATCRTTTCATCAAAAGCCCTGCAAGGCTCCCGCTGTTCCCGCTAGCCCTGGATCCCTAACTTTAATTAAGTCCAAACAGCCTTCTCACAAGAACAAGGGAGGAGAGGGTGACTCAGGCAGCGATGGGACCAGCCGGCGTAATTATCATACAGTTAAGAATATTAATTAAAAACAGCCCTCCCCCCAGTTAAAAAAAAAAAAAAAAAAAAAGCCAAACTAATCAATTCCACTTAAAGGAATATATGGGGATAAGGAGCAAGAGCAGGGAGGGTGACAGAGAGAGATGGGATGCGACGTGAATGCTAACAGCTTCCCACCGTAGCCGCTGCCGCAGTAAGCCCCAGGCCTGGCTGCTTCCAACAGCTACTTCGAGTCTCCTTGGAAATGGGCTCAATCTTTTCTCCTACCTGCTGCTGCATCAGAGCAACTCCTGCGATCACACAAAGGACTTTAAATCTCGGCTTTAACTGCCTTGATTGAATTAAATGCAACAACACGGTAAAGCAGCCTCTTCATTTAAGGTATAAGCATGGAGGCTTTCTCCTCTGCTAACGGCACTCTCCCTCTTTCCGAAATGATGAGTTGCTCATGGGTTATGCTCTTTAAGAAAGAAAGAAAGAAAAAAAAAAAAAGTCATCTGATAAAGTGGGTTATAAAACCAGTGGTGGTAATAAACGGAGAGCAAAGGAGCCTGATGCAAAGCCAGCAGAGAAGGCAGAAACCGCTGTAGGGATGCAATATCTGAACCGTGATTAATACGTGACCGCGGGTGACGGCGGAGGGAGCAGCGCGGGATGCCACTCGCTGCGCTGAACCCGCGACGCAGGGGACGCAGAGAGCAGCCCTGTGCCCGAGAGGGGACCTCAGCCGGGTGGCAGAGGGGAGGGTATCCATGAAGGATGATGAGGGGCTGGCTCCCAAGGGTCAAAGTCGAGGGGGGAGAGGTGCCTGGTAGCACGACATCCCCTCGTCTGCGGTCACCACGYGGGACAGACCGCGGGCTGCGACCGAGGAGCAGAAGGGGACGAAGCCAAGCCCCGAGGTGATGCGATGGGTACAGCCCTGCAGTGACTGCTTATCCTCCGACAAGACTACTGTCCCCTGATCGAGAGCTTCAGGGAAAAGGCATCTCRTGTGCCCGGGTTCACACTAAGGAAGGGAAAGAGTTGGGGAAAACTCAGCATGCAGAGACWCTGCAGAAAAGGGCTCAGCGTGGAGGAAAAGTTATGAGAGATGTTCTCTGCCAGAGCACAACTCTGGTACTCCCAACTCCTACCCACAGCCAGAACTGCCCGAAAAACTCCACACCACACCACTCCAAGCCGGATCTGCAAGGACCAACACAACCACAGACTCATCACGGAGAATGAAGAGCTTAGCTCCCATCTCTCCTTCCAAAGAAAACCCGCGCTCATYCTCCTTTCTTGGGACTTGCTTGCCTCTCCGCAAAATGGGGGTAAGAGCAGCATGCTCCCGTGGCTCTTACAAGCCGCAACGCGGAGCGGGATGTCTTATGAGAAGGTGCCCTGGGAGCATAAAYCATTCCTTTTTATCAACCTCCATTATTATGACATTAATGTCATCTCCACTGGCAGGATGAATGCTCAGGTGCCCAGGAAGCACTTCTGGCTCTTTCCTGTCCCTCCAAGGGAGCAGGACGGCCTGCCGGCAAATGCCCGTGAGAATTACGGCCGGGTTCCCGGGCGCAGACACGGCTATCGGTTCCTTTTTATGAGCCTTCATTGTTATTACCACCTATTTCTTTTTACATTCCTGCCAAAATACCAAACATTAATCTCCCTCGCTCCCTGCAGGCAAAACATGGGTAATTGGATTTATATGGGTTAGAAATTTGTTAGATTTTATATATATATATATATATATACACACACACACACAAAGAGAATATAAACAAATACGAGGTAGGGGGATGCACTTTCCCCAGCTCTTGGGTACCAGCAAGTTGGTTCAGGCCAAAGCCCCTCGCATCTCAGGTCCCTGCAGCCGACACGTCCCCGKGGTCCAGCCGGCCGTGCTGACTGCCGGGCTCTGATTTAGGAACTCATCCCACAGCGCTGAACTTCACGCAACGGGAGTTAACCGTTGTGGCTTTTTTTTTTGGTTCATCCTTTCAACCRCTCTGTTTTTCCCCTTTACTCATTCCCTTCTTCCACCTGCTATTTTTTTCCCCCCTCCCAACTTTTCTGTCTCTTCTCCCACTTTCTCCCTCCTGGCCTCCCATTCCTCTTCYCTCCAGCTCCAGCCAGGAGGTGACACCACACACAAGCAATGGTACACCAAGAGAAGAAAAAGCAAGATGCTCCGGGCAACGGSTCCTCGGGTTTCCCCACCTGAACCCCACTTGCACTGGAGATGGCACAAAGCACCTTATCGGAGTCAGCACAATTTACTGCCCTGACCCTACTCCACAACAGTTGTTCTTCTCATCTTCCTCCCTCTCCGGGGAGAAGCAGACTTTGAGACCCATTTGTACCCCAAGGAACAAGTCCATGAAGTGAGTACAGTCATGGAAACAACTCATTTTAAGCAAATCTCGGGGAATATTCCTAGCAAAACAGAAGTACAATATGTATTTTGCATTAAAGATCCGACCTTGAAGGTTTCTGTCTGTCAGGAAAGACAAGACCTACGCAGCAAATCAAACCTGCAATAAACAACCCATTACAGACTAAGAATTGTTGGCAGGGGCTGTGGGGGAAATATTTTTCCCATTAAGCCAAAAAAAAAAAAAAAAAGAGAAAAGAAAAACCAGAACATCCTAACCCTCAAAGGCTGCTCACAAGGACGGAAGAAGAAGTGATAGTCACCGAATCAGATATTCCTTACGAACGGTCTGCTTGGCTGCAGTATCTAAAGATTATCACTTAAAACAATATGTCCAGCTGTTGTAAAAAAGCATCCGTGGTTTAGGGCTGAGAAACGCAAGGAGGAGGCAAACTGTGAGAGCAGTCAAGGGAACAGAGAAACTCTTCGGAAACTGGGAACGTGAAAGACAGCCCCTGTGCCCCGGTTTTATTTTGCAGCATTATCACCTAATCCTTTTCTAGAAACAAAGACCTGAGCTCCTGCAGCAGCGTGCGTGATCCAGGGGAAGGACAGCTATTACCGCTTGCAATCCCAGGGAGTTTATTATGCTTGCAAAAAGATCTCGTGTACCCTATAGCGAAAGGATTACTAACAGTTCAGTCTCATCCCCTGGAACTGAATATCACCGCTTGTAACTATTTCTGGCTAGTAGAGCTCAAAAACTTAGCGTGGGGGTTGGCTTTTTGCTAGGCGGAGGGACCTTCCCAGGGCTTGCACCCTGGCCCTTGGAGAGGTGACGGCGAGTGACTGCTCCTCCCGCTGCAGAGCCGGACCGGCTCGCTGCGCTCTCAAAAACAGCCTTTTCTGAAGCAAAAACCCCAGCCCTCTGGTTACGACCTGTGTCAGCGGGGCTCTAGCTCTCTGCCGCTCGAGTCGGGTCCTCCACTCWCGGCAAAGCCTCTCTTGCCTTACCGGCGCTGGCTCGGCGGGAGAGACGTTGGCACAAGCAGCAGCGAAAGCCTCGCCGGCTGAGGGGGAACTCCCCAAAAGCCAGCCCCGAATCTCCCCCTCGCTCAGTGCTCCTGAGCAAGGGACAACCAACCTCAACCCAAACAGGCACCCCCATGCAAACCAGCAAGCTCTACGCCCTGAACCGAGATGGAGACTGAGATTCATCCCGCAGCAAGGGCAACGGGACTTGAAAAAATCCCGCCAGCATCTCCTCCCCTGATGCTAGCGAGGGTAACGGCGTGGCAGGGGGGGCTGCGAAGCTGCTCCAGCCCCTCCAAGGTGGGAAGGGGGGTACGACCGGGGAGGTTGGGCACCCGCTGCGTGGTCTCAGCATCTGCGCTTCGGCRGCGGCGTTTGCCTTCGTGCATCGGGCTGGGGTGCAGGGAGCCCTCCTGCAACCCCCCCCCCCGACCTCTCTCCAACCGCCCTTCCAACGGCTGCAATGTTACAGTGAAATTAGCGGGCACTGTAATTATAACTATCAGGAGCAGATAAGACAAGTTAAATACCAGCTACCTAGGGAGAAATTATTATGCCAGCCAGGAAGATCCAAATGCCAGAATCCGTGGCTGTAATTTCACTGAGTCGCCAATTACAGCTCTGCCACGCAGCGAGCTCTACCTTGGAAACGGCAGGTATATATTTAGCTGCTTCAGAAAACTTTTTGGGTAGGAGGGGGAGGGAGGGGGCAGTGATGGAGCAAGTCCTCGCTAATCTGCTCTTTGCTAATCCCCACGCTTTTAGCATTTGCACACAAAAGGCGGCAACTCTCTTTCCCACTTCTCAGCAAGGATTTAACAGCAGAGACGGGGCTGCATTAACGCTTTTCTCTGCCGGGTACCACGGTTGCACGGCGGCGGGCGAGTGTCGCAACCCCCATTAACAGGTAGGTAAACTGAGGGCCRGCGGTTTGACCGAGAAAGAGGCAAAAAATAATCTGATTTCCCAACTTCCCGGACCTATGCCCAGAGACTGTGGTCCTGCCGCCTGCTCCTGCTGATGTATTATAGACTGTGGTAGATTATTACGCCAAAAAAAAAAAAAAAAAAGCAGCATTGTCAGAAATAATTAAAACTATAATGGTGAAAATAAATGGAAGAACGGCATCGCATGATGTTTTATTCTGGCTTTTTATTTTTAATTAGAATTGTTCTCATACTCGCTAATTGACAAAATCAGCCAGTCGCAGAGTCTTGGATGCGAATGAGCAAAGCTACCCTGGTCTTCTGGTCTCCTCCATGGACAAGCAATGAGGGAGGCCACAGGCTCACCAGAAGCAAACAGAAAGGTGGAAAGGGATGTGACTTGAAAACCTGCCTTTAAATACAGGGTAAAGGCATCTGTGTGTTATTTAGTTTAGAGAAAAGCCTGGGTATACATGCCGAATGTTTCTTGTACAATCCTAGCACCACCTATGAACGCTCATTTCTTCTAATCATCGCTGACAAACAACTGCTGTTGGCTCCATTTTACAGATGGGGAAACTGAGGCAGAGAGCAACAGAGGGGCCTCCTCAAGTCCTGGTGTCCCTGCAGCGACAGCCAAGGAGAAAGCCCAGCACACCCTGTCTCCCAGCTACTGAAAGACAACTCCCTACTGAAAGACAACTCCTTTTGCCTTAGGAAAAAAAGAAAAAAAAGCACTAATATTTCTTAAATACAGATAAAACTACAAAGCCTTGAAATTTTGAGCAGCTGTTGTTTTATGTCTTTATGAACTGCACTGGTGCCTGTTATAAAAGGTCGGTTTGCTGGCGGCACAAGCAATACAATCCCATTTACTACACATCCCCATTTTAACAACATTTTAACAATTTTAACATCGCCTTTGCACTCTGGCAGCCCTCCGCGACGGTGAAGATGCTTCCCCCGTTGCGATGCAGTTGGGATACAACACAGCCCAAGGTTTCTAGCTGAGGTCAGCCCATCGGGATTGCTAACCGTGCTGGGGACCTGCCAGCCATGCCCCCATAGCAACCTAGGGGATGGATGCCCGTGCCCCGCGGCTCGCAGGGCAGGCATCCAAGAAGCATCGTGCGTAGAAAGCTGAGACTCGGTGGCACTCTTCCCAAAAGCAGAGACTTAATCCGTGTTTCCACCTCAAACCCCAGCTGGGAAATTAAAAAGTGACCTTCTTCAACCTCGCTGTCCATTACCAGTGTGCTCCTTGTTCCGTTTCGTGTCCCAAACTGGTGCGTAACACGGGTTACTGCTGCCATCTAAACACCTGCCCTGCTTCACGGCAGAAGGTTTTGTATTTCAGAGTCAGGTAAGAGGCAGCTTTATTTTCTTTAATAGTACACGGAGAATTTGCAAACTGCCTTGAGTTCCMCGGAGAGGAAAAGTGCATGACTATTACAGGAATTGCTTGTTCTTACAATAAAAAGTAGTGAATTATCAACAATCTATGCTTAAAACAGGGGACTCATTTGCTGCTGATCTAAGATGACCTGGAAGTTGCCTGTAGATGGAGCCTTGGTTTCTGCAAGGATTACGCTGAGCCTCCCTCGGAAAAAGGGCGGAGAGATGGAAATGGGAGCGCCCAAAATCCAATACAGGAAAACCACAACCAGCCTGAAAAGCCTCCAGGTTTCCTCCGCCACTAGCATGCGGTTCTGCTCTCTCACATCTCCTCCCTTCTGCAATGCAATGTGTGGTTGAAGAGCTGATCTTGGAAAGCAAAGAGCTTCCATCAGCCCTGCCGAAGCCAGGGAGACTCGCAGGCTCAGCCCAACTCGTGACCAGACAACAGCTCCATATGAAGCAGGATGGGAGAGGACCTGGCCCCTCCAGCCCTAGCAGGATTGCGGCTAATTCTGCAAGTGCAACGAGCTGGAATTACGGATCTCAGTTTCTCAAGGTCCAACTCCTCAGCTATCTTCGGTCTGAGCCCCAAGAAAAGTGCCGTTTTGCAGGGAGGACAGCAGAGGACACCACGTCTGCTCCTACTATGGGTGCACAGACTGTTTGCCAGGAGAAAACCCCACCGGGGGTCCCGCTCTAGACATCTACCACAAACATCACCCACACAGAAAGACTGCCCAGGGCAGTTTCCCCTTCCTGGCTCTCCCTAGGGTATTGCAGCCTGCAAATAAATACCAGCCACATCCTCCAGACGCTCCACCTTTGGGCTGCTGCGTGCAATCCACTGCTGACGCTACCCCTTTGGGTTGCTGYGTGCGATGCCTTGCCCTCCTCCAGACCCCAAGGGAAGACAGAAAGGTGCTTGCTACCCAGAGGCYGCAGAGGGCCAGCAGCAGGGAAACAGGGGTGGGAGAGAAAAAGGGGACCGTCGGGAAACAGCAATGAAAGAAGAGATGGGGCAGATTGAGGGCAAGTGGAAGCTGGAGGCCAGAAACCTGACTGCGGGAGGCAACAGCTAAACTTGAAGAGAAAAAGGGAGGGGGGTGAGACCATGGAAAAGATGCACCGGAGAGCCTAGGCTCTCAGAAGCTCAGAAAAGAGGCCAGAAGCTTAAAAAAAAAAACAACCAAGGAGATCCAAGTCAGCCCTCTGCTGGCAGCAGRCTCGGCCGGCGCCGGAGCTGCGGGGGCTCCCCGGGGAAGGGGCTCAGCCCCCCGCACATCTCGYCCACAGCAGGCACCCATCCTGCTCTGACCTCCACCGGCATTGCCTTGGAGAGCCCCAAACCCCACGCTTCACYGGGGAGACAAATTCAGAAAGCGAGGAAAAGAGCACCAAGGCCAAAGGCATCTCTCTGGGGGATTGTCTTCTCCTCTTTAAACTGCCTTGCTGACTCCAGCTCAGGTTAATCATCATTGCAGTTCAATTATGAAGAGCACAAGGAGACGTGCCCTCCGCTCTCCTGCTGTGCCACGGCCCCCAGTTACATGGGGCGATGACAAGTGCGTCCCAGCGGGTCCCTGAACGGGACCGAGGAATAGGGACGTGCCCGGCACAAGCAACATCCCAAAGTCCRGCAGGCACCATGCCGGGAGGCAGGCAGACAAGCGACCAACGCCTCACTCAGCAGCACACACCTCGAGCCGGAGCCTGTTTCCCACCACCACATATCATGCACCGAACATTTCCCCTCTACAAAGACCACGCCAACTACAGAAAGCCTGCCTGACGCCCCCCCCCATGCCTCCGCCGCCCCGGCATGCGGAGCACCCTCCGCTCAAACCGGCACAAGCTCCTCATCCCTGCAACGGCTCGGCTGCTAACGGAGAGCCTGACACGCTCGGCTTGCTTATGCCAGCCCTTCTGCCTGGCTTTGGGAAGAGCAGCTGCTCTCTGCTGCAGCCCTGTTACTCCAGGTCTGAGTGAGGGAGCAGCCAGCCTCGCGCGGGGGCAGACGCTGCTCGCTATTGCGGAGAAAGCAGCAGACAAACTCCTCCAGACTCACGTCCCACCATCCCCACGCTTCTTTCTCAACTCCCAGGGTTGCTTGTCCAGCCGGATTAACCAGCTCAAGTCCTCCCTGGGCTGCCTGAAGCACGCACAGCACGACCCGAAGCCCCGGACGCGAGCTGACTCCCCAACCGCCCTCCGAAAAAGCGATCTGCTCATCTGACCACCCTGCTGCGATGTCTATTGAGAGCTGCTATCCTACACGGGTAATGCACCGTGTACACCTGTAACTCATTCAGGGAATGAAAAGGGATGCTCTGCTGTATCGTGCACAGCACAGAAGTGGCCCATCTGYGTATAAGCTGCCTGCATTTCTCCTACAGCAAACAGCGTAAGGTAAAGCATCCATCAGAATTCATAAGATGCACCCCTGGAGTAAAAGATTGATTTGATATTAACAGATTCGTGCAGAGACTATAAAGTGATCAAGGCRAAACACTGACACCTCGGAGGCATCGCAGCCCTGGAAACCCGCTGGCAATGCAGACTGGCATCGGCGCAGGCAGTGCGGACACCCCCTCCCCTCCCACACAGGCACACGCACGGAGACAACTTTGGGAGCGTCAGGCAGCGCTAACTCACTGTCTGCCACCTAAASCCCTTTGTCAGCTCCTCGTCTGGCACCCGCGGCCCCCCGCCAGCACCGACGGGAGGTTGCCAGCCCTGCGCTGCAACCCGCTCCCCGCCACACAGCACCGGCACATCGGTCCCCCCCAAAACCGCTCCGCCGGGGTGTCCCCTGCCATGATGGGGACGAGCCCCTGGGATGCATGCAAAGTCTCCAGCCGGTCGCAGGACCCTCCGGCAGCCCCGCTCGGCGCACAGCATCCCCCGAGAGCCGCAGCCAGGACCCCCCCACACCCCCCCAAAGGCAGAAATCCAGCTGCTCCTACCTGAGCGTGGCACTCTCCCCTTGCCGCACAGTCACGTTGTCCATAGCTTTGGGGAAGGTGGCATCTCCGCTGCGCACGGGCACTCCTGCGGGCACAAGGAAGAGCAGCCTGAGACAGAGGACGACTAGGCACCTCCAGGGCAGGGCTAAGCACCCACCGACCCCCATCCTGGGCAGCAGGGACTTTTCCAACAGGCAAAAAACACACCCGACAAGGCCACCAGGAGCGAAAATAGGGGGGGGGGAAAGGAGGGAGGGGGTGCGTGTGTGTGGGGACGGGGGGGAGCAAAACCACCGGGGCGAGCGATGCGGAGCTCCACGGAGATCAGGAGAGCCCCCGGCAAGGCAGCCTGCGAGCACTGAGCCTGCCGAGCGGCATCCGGAGGGAGTCCCCAGTATCCTTGGGTGAGGGAGGAGGACCGGAGGGCCGGGGGGGAGGAGGAAGAGGAGGAGGAGAAGTGGCAAAGGTGCTGGACGCTGGGCGAGCCGGCTCTTCCCGGAAAGCAGTCCGAGGCTCACTTGGGCGAGGAGGCGCCGGGGGAGCTGCCCGGCTGCGCCCCGCTCCCGCCCCGCTCCCGCACGCTTGTCCCGAGTTGGCAGCTCCCCTCCGCGGCGCGGAGCGGGGGCAGTCCAAAAACCAGTAAAAAGCAAAAAAACACCCCCGGAGCCAGCTAGCAAACGGGTCCAGACGCAAAAAGGCACAGCGGGCAAAGGCCTCCGAGGTGCCCAGCAGTTCCTCTCCTCCAGCCCCGCTGTCGGGTCCCAAAGGCGGGGCTGGTCCAGGCGGGATGCAGGATGGCGGGATGCAGGATGAGGGGGGGATGTCAGGATGGCGGGATGCAGAACGCAGTGATGTCAGGATGCCAGGGTGCCGGGATGTCGGGGTGCCGGAGCCCCCAGCTGCCCCTCAGCGGTGGGAGAAGTGGGCGCGGGGGAGCGGGCGAGGCGGCGGCGGCAGCAGCATCCCAGCCCCGCCGGCCGGCAGCATCCCCGGGCGGCGCGCAGGCTGACTTCCCGGGGTTGTCATGGCAGCGGCTCCATCACTGACCGGCACTTTGGCTCCCGCACACCCGCACGCACCCAGCACCCGCACACCCGCGGGCGGGGAAGGGAGGGGAGCGGAGCCGCACGCCTCACACGCCAGCCTTTAACCCCCGCCGCGCCACGCTGCCGGCTCCCACTAGCCAAGGGGACAACCCCCACCCCCCCACCCCAGCTTTAACCATTTCAACCCCGGCTGCAGAGGGGACTTTACTCATGCGAGGCTCGCTGCAYAGCCCTCACGCTCGCCGTACGGCCCCCGAAGAGCGGCGGGGCGCTGGCCGGCTCCCTTGCCCASCCTCGCTGCATCTTCCTCCGCATCCACCTGTGGATGTGCCTCCCGCCCCGCTGCGCGCAGGGCTGGGACCGCTTTCGCCCCTGTGCCTGGGYAGCAGGGAGCAGAGAGGGGCTGGGAGCCTGCCTGCGGGCAGGGCAGTGAGAAACGGTGTCCTGCCCGCCACGCGTTTGCCCCGCAGGATGGTGTAAGGCTGGAAGGGAGCTCCAGAGGATGTCCCTGCCCTCTCCCTGCTGTTCCCAACTCCCTGACACAGAGATGGTYGCAGTAGGAAGCCCGAGGGCTTTCCACCCCACCGGTCACAGCAGGGCAGCACCTGACATCAGCAACAAAYTTCCTCCTTTGGAGACACCCAGAGACCACCATTTACCTTCTCAAAGAGCAACTGAGGGCACCCAGACGTYGGTGACCATCCAGACACATCTGTCTCTGTGCCTACAACAGAAAACCGACCTCACGCTGCCATCTCCCCGCAGTGTGCTGTACAGTTCCTCATGCCTAAGCCAAGACAGGCTGGACCTTGGTCGGGTGCCTTCCTTCAGAGGACATCTGCCTCTTCTACTGAATATATCATGGGGGTTAGAGGAGGAGCATAATGACCAGTGAAAGAGGTTTTAGCTATTTTGGGACCCCAACCTCACCCAGAGACCCAAACACAGCTACTAAAACTGATAAAGAGGTTTTGCAAGGGTTTTTCAGTGATCCCAAGCCCAACTATCAGCATGGCAGGTCCGTTGTATATGGCTGTGGGACGCAGCGACCCTAAATACACGACTAGCCATGGGCAAGCACTGCAGAGATGCGTGCTGGCTCCCGGTACCAGCTATGGCTGCAGGCACCGGAGGGATGCTCACTGCAGCTTGGAAAAATAGGACAGCCTAAGAGCCGAGGGAAGCTCCAAGAAAAGCAGGGCTGAGTTTTCCATCAGAAAGCTCTTCAGCTGCTGAAAAGTTGGCTTAACCCCGAACATGCATCCTTCGGGGCGGGGGGGGGGGAAGGATGGGGAGGAAGGACACCCCATCTCCTTCCCGATCTGCTCCTACCCTGGGCACAGAGGAACCGTGACTGCTGGCAGGGAGGGAGCAGCAGCAGAAAGGAGTCASCACAAACCCACTGCAGCTCCCCACCAGCGAGACAGCCCGACCCCGGGCGCTGCTGAGCCTCGTCCAGCAGCAGGATGAGCTCCAGGGGGGAGGATGCTGCAGGAACCAGAAGCTCTGCTGGGTAAAATGGTGTTTACCCCTTGGGATAGGAAGCTGTAGACATAGAAAGCGCATAGCAGAAAGCCTGCCAGAGCTGGTGCAATTCAGGRAAGGGGAGGTTTAAAGGGGGAAAAAAGCCTGTCTGCCTCAAGAAGAGCCTTTGAGGAGGCTGGAGAGACATGGCTACATGAACAGATGTGAAGGCAGGGCATAAATGGACAGACAGATAGCTAAACTGGCTGCTACAGACAGCTGGGCAGAGGTAAGCACATATGGGCATCGAGGAGGGGAAAGAGAGGGCTGGAAAGGGAATGTTATACATATTTACGTAACAGAAACCTGCCTAACTGGGTACAGACCCAACAGCCTGGAACAGCTATGCAGGGGACTGCAGGCAATATGTCTCAACCRTGCTCACCTCGGAGGCCACTTTGGGCATCCGACAGCAGGTGCAGGCAGCCAGGGCAGCCTCTCCCGCCCCAGTCTTTTGGGCCACCCCACCACAAATATCTCCCAGTCCCACCACTCTGGTTAACGWGACCTCCTGAGCGAGAGTGCTGGCATCAGATGAAGGGAGCAAGCTGGGACATGGGGGAGAAAAGGGCAAGGGAAAAAGAATTCGAAATCCAGGAGGCTACAAAATCTGGCTGCAAACACAAAGTCAGCAGGCACAAAAGCAGAGCCACTTTTGTACCTAGATAGTTTGCAGACCTGAGGTTCTATGGGGTAGTCATGCGGGTGGCTTCAGTTCAGGTCCATGTCTAAAAATATCGCCTAGCTGAGAGGGACTCAGAGGCTGGCACAGGCCCTGGGGGCATCAGGCATATGGCAGTGGCGGATCCCGCTCCTCACAGTGACATTAACAAGCCCTGACCTTCTCTCATCATCCCAGAGGCTCAGAAAGAAACTGAGACTGCAAGGACGAGTCCCTCCACTTCCCCACCTCTCGCCTCCCAGCCGATTGTCAATCTCGGCTTTTATTAGTGGTGCAGTTTGGCCTCCATCTCCCTCGGAGATTTCTCCCTCGTTGCTCTAATCAGGAGCTTGCAAATGTCAAGAGTACAGGCCTGGAAGTAATTAGTGAGGGACCAGAGCCTGTGGAGCGGCTCAGCGGCAGTGCCGCTCTGGCACCGCGCTGGGGAGCAGCCTGCAGCGCCGGGACCTACGGACAGCCGCCCTGGGTTTTATTCTCCAGCCTCACTGCTGCTCCCGGATTATTTTCCCCTTCCCCACACAGCTCCGGGCACGCTGAGATGCTCTCTGTGCAGCAGGGAGTGAGTGCAGCTCCCTTGAGATTAATGCAGTGAGGGATGGGGAGACTGCAAAGACATCGGGACCCTACGCACTTGGCCAGCAAAGCGTCACCTCCCCGCTCACGAGCAGCCTTCAGGACACCGCCTCTTCCAAAAGAGCTCCAAAGAGTATTTCTAACTCATTTTAAACAGATATTCACAGCCTATGGCCTTCCCACAAGCACCCTGCCTGGGTAAGGGAATGCTATGAAGCACAGACACAGCTGCASCAGCGAGATGCACTTCACCTCAGGACAGCAACTCCTCCCGTGGTGGGCACAACAAACCACCATGTCCTTGTCAAAGGGGCAAACACAGCCCTCAGCAGGCAGAGAAAACTGTAAATCTTAAGGCAAAGATTATGGGAAATAGCTTGCTCTTCATTTTTTCTGCTTCCAAGATGAACTTTGGTGTCTCCAAGCCATTCAGCCATGAAGGGGTTAATGCTGCACCCAGGAAAGCAAAAATCCAGCAGAGCTGTAGGGGAGAACAGTCCTTGGAGGACCTGGGCTTGTTTAATCAAAGAGCTAATCCTTGCTCCCAGGGATTCGCCCTCCAGCACTGGTGGAAGTGGAAGTTCTCCAGCTCTCCCTCTGGAAACCCCAGACAAGCTTTTTCAAAGGCGCCGGCTCCTCTCCAGTCCCCGGCTTGCAGACAGCTGCTTGGCGCTTTCCGAAAACGGGGCTCTTTTAAGGCATCTCTCTCCTGGGGCATGTGAAATTTCTAATCCTGAACATCTTGGCCACACTATCTGGCTAGGATGCATGTAACACCTCCACGGCAAATAGAGAGCTGTGCCTTGTTGGTATCCTGCTACGTACAGATGGCGTCTGGGCTCGGGGCTATAAGATTTTTAACTAATATCTTTCTGCACTATTATCCCCTCCTCCCTTTTCTCCCACCTCCTCTTTCTCTCCCTCCTTCTCTCCATCTGTCCCTACCCCCTCTCTTCTCCACCTTTTCTCTTACACGCTTGCAGCTGCTAATTTTTACCCAGCATATTTGGCAATCCATCCTGACACCTCTTCCCCCACACCCCGCCGCCCTGCTTCTTGCTTTTCCCGTTTGCTGCCGAATATTCTCATTTCTTCACCCGAACGCAAGAGCATGCACAGAGAGCACCGTGCACGGGCAGGAGGAACACGCACACCCCACGCGAAGTAGCACGGCAGGGAGAATCACATCTCACGGTCCCGGGATAAAGCTGAGCAGCTGCCGGTGCATGGAAGGGGGGGGGGACAGCAAAGCATCACCCCCTTCCCAGGATGAAAGCCTTAGGAAAGCCGTTCACACCTGGATTGACCGCTGCCCAGCCGATGGCACACGCGCAGCTCTCCCCCTGTCACCCCCGCCTTTCTCCGGCAGAATTTATTTATCCCACTTAATTTTTCCAGTTGTTTTATCTTGTTTTATCTTCACACTAAATCAGGCTCTCTCCGCAAACTGAACTTTTATTTTCTGTGCTGTTACATTTAATGCATTTTATCGCATGAATTTAGCAAAAAAGAACCGCTGAGGTAATTGTGAAAAAAACGCAGCCTATTCTTCAAATTGATCGCGGTGCTTGAGCTCGCCTGGGCAGAAAATGCAAACTCGAGACTCATGCTCCTCRCTAACGCTGGACTGCTTTAGCAGTCGATGCCCATGTAGCCCCTCCGACACCATCCTCGTGCCCTAAACGCAAGCACAAATCCTCYCCGCTTCCATAAAATCCTTCCAAGAACATGCAAACCCAGCCTGGGGTCACGCCGACAGCGTGGCGAGGCAGGTCGTGCTTCAGGAGGACCTGCAACACCCGCTCAGCTGCACGGCGATGGCTGTGGATTTTCACGGGATTACTTTACACTTAATGCTCAGCATGCAGCTAAAATCCCCGGCTGAACCAGGGACATATGGCACGCTTAAACTGCGTGTAAACCTGACAACTGAAATTCAAAAAAGGAGGCAGCTCTGAAGACATCCACCTTGCGGAGTTAAAAGCAGCCTCCCTCGTTACACCAAATATTAAAGAAAAAAAAAACCAATGCTGAAAACACCCTGCACTGCTCAAGCAAACCTCAAAGGGGCTGGGACACCCGGGTACAGCAGAACCGTGTGGAGCCATCACAACATCGCCCGAAAAGCTTGAAAGGCAAGGATTTCATTTTCCAGCAGTATTTCTGACAACGATCCAAGGCGGGGGGGCTTAATTATTAATTTTTTTTTTCTAAGGAAAGCAAAACGTTAAGATTTTCTTTGCGATGCCAAGATTTTTTTTGTTGCCATTCCTGTTGGTATTTAGTGCATTTGGGCAAGTTTTCAACYCCCATGCGGTCTTTCCCTCAAAACCCAACTAGGGGGGGGACACAATTACAGACATGCGACATTTTGCTTCGTTGCCCAAACATTTCCATACCAAAACACACCAAAGTTCAGCCTGCTCTACGGAGGACATTGTCTTGCCAAAAATAAAGAAAAAAAAAAAATTGCCAGCTGACTGCCAAACAGCACAACAAAAACCCCACTGCATTTGCATAGTCCCTGCCGGCATCTGCCAAAGAGATGCTTCCAGGAGCCCATTCCCAAATTTCCCACCACCCTGGGAAGCAAAGGGGAAAAAAATCAAACCGGGGCCAAAAGAAGGGAATGGGAGCATTAGAGAAGAGAAAGAAAGTGAAGGGGGGGGAGGAGTACCTGCAGCTGGGCTTCCTCGGGGTCCAAGGAGGGGGGTCTGCAGCCACCGGGGGGGACACAGAGCTTGGCTGGGGGGGACCGGAGGGGAGCTACAGCCTGTGCCGACCCACAGGGACAAGCGAGGGGAGGCTCGAAGGCTAAGCACCTACAAGCACACCCCAGTAAGGCCAATTTCTTTGGGGGCAGAGAGAGGACACAGGTAGTCCCTGCTTTTTAATCACAGGGTGCAGGCGGACAATTTGCAGCACATGGGAGGCTCCAGCCCCACRGCACCTGCGGGAAGGGGGAGGGAGGCAGCCTGTCTCCACCTCRGCATGGCTTTGCTCCTGTGCCAAACCCCCTTTGGACAGCGAGCAGCAATAAAAAGCCTCCCTGCATCAATACCACCCCCAAAGGACGKGGGTTTTCCGCAGCGGGGTTGTTCAGGGGAACCCGAATTCGTGTTACAGGTACCTGTGCGTGCGTTATGGGCAYGCTGTGACTCGAGGGACAGCCACCGTGCATGGGGCCAGGGCTGTAGGGCAGGCTGCTGCTGGGGACAGAGCCCGTGTCCCCCCCCCTCACCCCAGACAAGGGCAGGGCAGGCAGGTTTGAGGTTGTAAAATGCCCCTTTCTCGCTCTGAACCCTCTGAGCTGCAGGGGACAGGACAAGGGGACAGGGGAAGAGCTGCTCCATCCACCCGTGGCCCAAAGTCCTTTTTAGAGAGAAGGGAGGGAAAGTAGGTGACGAGACGGGCTGCTGTGAACAGGGCAGCAGCGCTGCACATTCCCACGGGCTCTCGCCTGCTCAGAGCGTGGCCAAGCACGGGGCAGCGCGATGGCCCCGTTTCCCCCCAGCTGCCACCTCAAAGGGTCCCTCGTAGCCCCAAAGTTGGGCACAGGGGGTGGGAGCCAATGGAGGTGCGATGGAGCAGTGGCACTGCATGCTGCACGCACCCCATCTTCCCAGCCCCAGGGACTGGGGGGTGCCCCAAAACACGTACATAGCTTTTCTGGAGAGGGAGGGACAGGACAGAGCCATCTTGCCTGGCTGCACACATCCACCACATCCAAGGAAGCAGGAGCACAAGTCTATCACGTACGCTCACCTTTGCAAAACCGTCTGCCAGCCTAGAGAAAGCCAAGGGCCATACACACACTCGGGTCCCCACCACGCGTGATCATCTCAGGTTCGCCCCAAACCCTACGAGTGACCCTGACTCAGGGCCAGGAGGTGGAGGTCCGAGTTTGGCAAAAGCCACAGCAAATGTTCAAGTGCCACAAGCTGAACCCAAACCACAGATGAAGAGGGAAAGCAACCAGGAGGAGATAATGCACAGGATGGTGGCCTCCAACCGAGGACACTGGCCACTTCAGGGTCCAAGGGGCCAGGAGCATGGACAGGCCTGAAGGCATCTCTGAGATGGAGGAGTTAAAGAAAGATGTGCACATGGGAACGAGCTCTGACAGCAGAGGAGCCAGGCTGGGTTTGATGTGGTTTCTCCATCATTAGTACCATACTCACGTACCATCTAATGACTTCTCACTGGGACAAGGTGTAGAGGCACAACCACATTCCCAAATTAGACCAGGAGCAGGAGAAACACCAGAAAAGAGGATCACGACCACAAATGGCTCAGCATTGCTGAGACTGGGCATGTAATGTGCATTTGAGTCTTAGCACCCATTACAGACCAGAAATAGGAAACAGGACCTGGGATTTACTCTCTCCCTGACTGCGGGCAAGGCAGCCAACCTCTCGGAGCCCCTCAGCTTCCCCCGCCTGCCAAGTGGAGCAGCAACATTTCTTCCCTCTCCTGGGAGCATTACAAGGCTCATTTCATAGACGCTTGCAAAGTGTTTTGCAAGCTCTTAACTGAATGAATAAAAGAACAAATAAATAGATAGCACATAGCCCTGTTTATCCTATTTCTAAATATGAAGCCATCGCATAGCCTCTGGGCTTATTTACAAAACACAGACGTAGAAATGATCAGAGCGTGGTTGTGCCACCTACGCTACATGCTGGAAGAGGGAAACACCACACTCCAGGCTGTCCTGGGAGGCTCAGAAACGGTGTCCCCACCACACATTCAGAAGGTGAAAGAAAGGAAAATCACATCTAGCCATTCTCCTCAGTATGCCCTGATATTTTTCACACCAGAGACACCCATCTCAGGGCTGGCTGGGCCAACACAACCCTACTCCCATGCTCCCCTCAACCCCTCCAACCTGGTCCTCTCCTCTCAGGCAAGATGGTCCCCAACGGCCCCGTGGCTCTCACCACGGAGCAACGCACCCCGGAAAATGTCCCCGTTCCCCCTCCTCGCCCCTGCGTGCTCACCGCCGCCGTGCTGCCGGSCAGGTTTGGCAGTCGTGTTAAGCAGGTAAAGGTCTAAACGCTTCTTCTCAGCCTGTCTGAACTACTCGGGCTTCACGGGCTGCAAGTCCCAGGAGAAATAAAAATTCTCAGTATTTTCAGTCTTTCCCCTCTGTGGCCAGTGCAGATGATGCTTTTTCACCTTTGAAATTCTCGCTTCTGAGGGCTGAAGCGAGGGGGAAAAAAAAACATTAGGTGAGGGAAGGATCTCTCTTCCTGCAAGCTTTGGAAAACTTCCCTGGGAGTTTGATTTGAGCTGTGGGTAAACGCCAGYGCAGGTCCCACGCTATCTGAACCAGCGGATCTGCTCCGTGTGYGCCTCGCTGCTGATTTATTATTCCCAGTGGTATTGGGCACAACGAGATAAATATGCAAGTTGCAAAGCTGGGGTGGGGATGTGAACATCTCCATCTYCCTAGGTCAGTTTTAATTCATCTTTTAGAGTCAGCCTGGTCTGAGCCATTCACTTCTGACTCCAACCCAATTCTCTTCAAAGYCCGGGTCTGTCTGGATTCTGGGATTAAAATCTAGGTTTGCAGCAAACAAAACTAAGCATGCTTTATGAGCAAGACTAACCTTGGGGGAGGGTTTGACTGCAGTTTCAAAGGCTGAGCAAGGTTTCTGTACACAGCACTGAGTTCTGCTCGCTGTCAGCAATCCCTGCTATCTCCAGGTTGCTGACAACCCGACAATCTCCGATACCGCAGTAAGGAAACAACCTGCAAGCTGCAAAGCCCCTTATCCCATTTTGCAGAGAAAATAACGAGGTAGGAAAAGACAAAGGAACCCAAATACCTTTGAGGMAATAAGAGACCTGCCCAAGGCCACCCTGGAAGCCCAGGGTCCCTCCAGCGTGCGTGATTCCCCATGGACACGTGGCCTTGGAGCATCCTAGGTTGCCACCAGGAGCTGGCTCCTCCGCCACCAAATAGCCCTGAGGCTCCTTCTACCATATTCAGAGCAAAGCCCCTCTTACCCCACCAATTCAAACAAGGCCACATCCCTGCAAAACCACGACCGTTCCCAAAACAGCGGGCACCAGTTCCAAAATGACTTCTCCGGGCTCGCCGTGGTGGGTGTAAGACAACCAGGGTCACCCTGCCCAGGGCTATTCATCGCCAGGTAAGAGCATCAGACAGCACGATGAGCTAGAGAGCTCCATCACTCGCTCGCCCAGCCTGCATCTCCTCACGTACGTTGCTATTAAAGCCGGCATTTGTCATGTTAAGCAGCTGTTCTAACATAAAGCAAAACTGTCAAGAAAAACACGAGCGTTGCAGAAGAGCGGCATTTTCTTCCTAACTGCTTTATTTTTATTTATTTGTGGTTTTTCCCTCCCATCTCCTTCACCCTTTAAAATAACCCCTGCTATTGCGGCTGGCTCTGCAAGCCACCATCCTGATAAGCAGCCGCTTGCTCACTTCTTCTGGACCTCGCAGGCTCTCCCATTCATCGTTGTTTCTCTGTCGCTACAAATTGGCACTTCTAAAGAGATTTCCAGGCCAAGTATTAACCCCCTCCGGAGCCCAGCCACATAAACACACACGTCATTTGTCAAACGAGRGGAAGGCAGTCAAGCTGTAGGGAAATTTAAGTGACTTGTCTGAAACAGCACCAAGGAGCGAAGGTGGAGGAGCCGAGACAGACGTCCCTAACTGCCACAGGACCTTCTCTCTTCCTTCCAGCCCTGTCTGCAGCCAAAACCCTGAAATCCTCCGTCGGCCCGATAAATCAGCAAACGCAGGCTCCCTTTCAGAGCTAGAAATAGGACCCAGGAGTCCTGACATCACACGGCCATATTTAAGCACAAAACAAGGTTTCCTCTCGTTGCAAATTCCAGTCCAAACTCCTTTTAGAAAAAGGTTTATAGAGGTTTTATTTATTGTCAACTCCTGGATGATAAAATGAGGCCACTACAAGTCCTATTTATTTCCCACCCTCGCAGGAATCGGAGGGGCTGAGATGTGAAACAAATGAAGGGCTCCAGCACTGACCCTGGGCTCGTGCTGGTTTGCAGACCGCTGGGTGATTATTTTATAATAGCCGATAGCATCTGTGATTTAATGCAGCTGTTAGAAATTAGCAAGGACTCCATCGAAAGCGTCCCAGTCACTCACGATAACAGGCTAATAAATCATTCCCCCAGTGCTCCGTGGCATTTATGGTTCTATTTTAGAGATGCAAAGCATAGATCCGGCTGCTCTCCTGGATTTATTTTTATTTATACTTTTAATAATGCAATTAAATAAATAAATTTAGGATGTTGTGACTCTGTTGCCAAAAACAGCACCGATGAGAACTTCCCCTGCATGACTTCTCTTCGTTATTTTCTCCCCGCTAGCCAATTAAACAGAAAACAAATGGCTCCGAGGCTCCTCCGAGATTCTGTTTCCAACACATGGGGTGAAGATCTCGCACCGCTGAAATCCAGGGGAGGCAGAAAGGGAGAGCGGGGGAGAGAGAGGAAAGCTGGGATGGCTTCCACTCTCCTCTCCATCCAAATTTCCTCCCATCTCACCACAATCCTGAATATCTCGATGCTACATTTCATCGAGGCGTATGCGAGTGCACTCACAGTTGCCCCAAGCCTTCAATCAGCTACCAAACCCAGCTTTATTCATTTCTTATGGGGCAATGATTTGGGGCATTCCCTACACTCCTGAAAAGGGTAGAAAAGCTGCAATTTCCCTGGTATCTACCTATTGTGGCTGCAGCCTGGGCACTTAAACCGCCCTCCCGAAATAGGACACCTGATGCCAGAGCAGAAGGAGGGTCTCACGAGGCCGGCTGGCCAGCCCGGCACGTCTTTCTCCACTGAACCACATCACGACGGATCGCACCCTGCCCTGTCTGTGTCCCTCCAAATAAAACCAAGGGAATTACATTTGCTGCCGGGGATGACGTGCCTGGGTCCAGACATCCCGCTCCGGAGAGAATGGCCAAGGGAGGTGGGAGCACCACCGTGGAGAGGGAGCTAATCATGCCAGAGAGAGACGTGAGCTCCAAAACCTTCCTTCTGCCTCGCTTGTGCCTTGCAGCACGAGAGAAGCACCGCGCTTCGCAGCGTCCCAAACGGCTCCACAGACCTCACAAGAGATGCACTGAGGAGCAACGCACCCCTCGCTCCGTCCACCGTCACCCCAGTGAGCCCAGGAGCCTGCCTCTGCCTTGCCGCCCTCATTTTTGCACCTACGCACGTGCCCGCTCTCCCGAGGCAACCGGCCAACGCGCACGAGCCTTCAAAACATCTCCCCGATGGGACAGCTTTCAGCTCCTGCCTGCTGGAAGAGGCAGGAGGGCTGGGAGCAGAGGGGAGCCGAATGAGGTCTTTGCAGAATTGGGGAGGAAAAAACATACCCGTTCCCCATCCTCGCAYGCCAGGGAGAGGTCATGATGCATCTTCTCCTGCTTTTTCCCCCTAAATGAACTCCCCGCCCCCGGCATGTCCTGCAATACAATGCATCACAGATTGACAGCTTCAGGGTCACAGCTGATTTCAAAAGGCTTTTCTGCAAGGTTTTACCGGGCTCCCTTTGCACGCCCCCGGGGAGAAGCCAGGCGCACCCAGCTCAGCCGCTTCAAAGCCAGAGAGGCAAAGACCGGGGAGCCGAACTGCRACTGGAGCTGTCTTGATTTACTCCCAAGAGAGGTTCACGTTGGGTTACGCTTTGAGCTTTTGTGAAGTTCCCATTCTTTTTTAAAAAAAAAATCTCCTTAAAATGAGCCTTATCCTGTAATCTCTCCCATGGCCAGTTTGCGTTCTCTCAGGGAGCCTGACAAACGCAGACATCCTTGGATGCCTTTCAAGGTCAGCTTCACCTCTGGGGGGTTTCCATCACTTGGAGACCTGACCCATCCCGAGTTTGGTGTGGATCCCACCTGCACCCTGGGTGGGGAGCAAGCACCCCGGTGTCTCACCTCAACATTACCAACSTCCTCGCTCTCCTGCATTGCAATCTACAAAATAAAATAAATTAAAAAAACCCAACAAACTCTTGCTTTTCCTTCATCTAAGAATACTTCTGGTTAATAAGGAGAAGGAACCAACTTATTTCTCAGCCACGTACTAAACTCTGGTGTTAGCGAGTTTAGAGTAAGCCAACACCCAATAAAGTCTGTACAGACTTGACTGGAGCTGAATCAGATCTCTGCTGGGTCCATTTAAAATGCTTTAAGCATTTTCATCATATCCTTACTTTTAAGTAGAGTTACAGTCAGAAAAATTACCCTGCATACACGACCTCAGAGGTTTCATATTTCTTCTCCTGCGGTGACAGTTCCCGACCAGATCTGCTTAATTTACAAGTTGGGAGATAGGGTTGCTTCCCCCCCCCACCTCCCTTAAAACTGCCAGCCCTGCAAATTCCTCTGGAATGGGAATACTCGCCTCCCCTCGCCAGCTCTGCCACCTCAGCGCAGGATATATGGCCCTGGGCACGGCTCCCGAGAGACGAGCGGATGGGAGAGGGAAACCCATCTGGCTCCCGATCCCGGAGCTGCAGCAGCGGCTCTCCGGAGATGAAGTGCTGGGTGCTCTCGCCACCCACATGTGACACAGCAGCGGGGAGGACGTGAGGATCCCCAGCGATAAGATGGAGATCACATGTAAAGCACCAGCAGAAAGCTGCTATGTCTAGCTGTGAGGTTTTTTTTTTAATTATAGAAACGGGTTTTTTTGCAATTATCATTTAATATAATGGAATCTATCATTAAAGCAACGGGTTCAACTGCTCTGATCTTTTCCCATTTAAATAAAGATGGATGGAGAAGGCTCTGGGAATTGGCACCACCCACCAGATCGGCATCTCTAACTCGGGAGCGCGAATGCAATCAGGTCAGGCAGGAGAGAGCTCTTACCGGCATATTCACAGCTCCCCGCGGGGTGAAAACAAACAGAGCTTCTCCCTGCTGCCCCAAGCAGGGAGATGCTAGGTGTGCCAAGGAGGAAAAGGCACAGAGCACACAGCTTGGGACCTCAGAGCACCTTTTCTTTGCTCCCCCAACAAGTTTTTTAGGTGCACACATCTCCCATGGGAGGAGGAGGAGTCGCAAATCCAACACCCCATCCAGGGTCTTTCCTGTCCTTCCCGGCGTGGCCGGCAGCCTGCTGCCATCCTCCGCCATCCTCAGAGGAAAGCACAATCCCYGGCCCAACACCGAACCTCTCCAGATGTCCCTCCTAGCCAGCAAAGCAGCGCTTCGATGACTGCAAAACCCCATTAATGCCTTCTTAAAAGAATCAAGTCTAGCCAGGTATTCCCATGGGTACAGCCAGGTCTGATCCTGCATCCAAGAGCCAAGGCAAAAGTCCCATTGTCCTCTGCAGAAACCAATCGGTACCAATTATTCCATTCCTTACCCCAAATCCTCCTTTCAGCATGCAAGAAACCAGAAAAACCTTGATCTCAAAAGAAAGCATAGGGCTTCAGTAAGCACTTCTAGCAATATTTTAATAACAAAAATTCTAATTAAATTTTTAYATGTTTAAATACATTTGTCATGTATTTTCATTAACACCATTCTGTGCCATCTTTAATTTGGTAATCTCCTCTCCCTCTGCAAATAACCTCCCCCCAAATACTCCAGCGTAGCTGGCACGCCAGCGGCACGGAGAGCTGAACAGCTCCCCCAGAGCCACACYGCACTGCGGTGGCAGTGGTCCGCAGTCCTCTGCTGTCATCGGTCCGAGAGGGAATGGGAAACGCAACTGAGAGGGCAACCTGGAAATGGGTYTTCGGGGCAGAGCCAGGAACCCACGTTACACCAAGCCTCTGGCAAGTGGGGACGCGGGAATATTTTCCCTGCTAGGCCAACTACAGACAAAGCAGGTGAAGAAGCAGAAAGACAACACGCATCAGAGGCAGTTCTCAGAAAACATCCTATTTTCAAGACCATTGGCACACTAAAGACAAGCCACTCAACYTTCCACTGTCTTAAGGATCTGCTGAGCTTCAGCTCTTCTTGCTAATGGGAACGACAAAAGTGGGAAAAAAGAAATTACCCCAGATATGCCTCAATCCATTCTGACTTCTGTGATACCATCTTTAGAGAGGGAAAAAAACCTGCCTCTGAAGACTAATTTAAGCTACTGGTTGATCGCTGCCTGGAGCAGACTGGTATTTAGTAGCTGGGCAGAGCTCTTTTGCGGTTTTGTATTTATTTTATTAATATTACTATTATTATTATTTTTAACCATGGAATCATTTTATTAATATTAATAAACCCGCAAAAAGTGCTAATTTCCTCCATCATTCTCCTAATTACCTCTATTGAATTGTGAAGCTCATCTGCATGAATAACGACTCCCCRTGCATTTGCTTCGCTGTTCCCCCTTTGTTCAGCAAAGAAATCACCAAGAGCCGGATCCTGCACCCACAGATGGCAGGGAAGGATCTTTCCAACCACCACCAGATGCCTCCTACATCRGCAGCAGTAACTAATGGACTCTCCCCCCAGCCTCAAAAGCTTGGCAGGGGCCACCAAATTCATTCTGCATGAACACAAGGGATGGGACAGGTCTGCTAAGGGGAAGGTGGCTGCTCTCATGCTACTTCTCAGTGGACAAAGCCTCTCTCTGCTCCTCTGGAGCTCCGACRCCCTCACAAGCACTTTCAAACAAAGATTGCATGGGCAGCCTGTTGCACAGTGTCCAGACCTCCTGGCCAGCCCAGGGATTTGGGGTGGGATTTGGCCAAGGCAGAATCCCACCCTGGATTTTGGTCCCAAGAGCAAGGAGCTAGCAGCATCACCAAGGGATATCTCCCTTAGCCACACACTGACTGGGACCAGCAGGTCCTAGATCGGGTGGAGGAGGTTATGCCACAGTGACAGCTACTCCCAAAGCAGGGCGTGCAAGACAGTCTTGCCAGTAAAGACCGAGAACAGAGAGGTCTTTTATTTATTTCTTTTTTTGTTGCTGATACCAAGATGGTTTTCCTTCCTAAGTCATCTATAAGGGTCCTGAAACCACATGCAGCATGGGAATGCTTTCCAGCTCCGGAAACACCCCAAGCGCTGSTGTTTAGCACAAAACCTAGGAAGACTCATCAATGTCACCTCCACGGCTCCTTCGWGGGAGTCCCTGCTGCGCTGGCTCTGCAAGGTGAGCCAGGACGAAAAGGGACACCAGCACATCCCTACAGCGTGTGACTCCAGCACGGTCTGGCAGTAACAGCTGCACAACACCCTCTGGCTTGCTAGGGGACCGTAAGTCTTTAAAAGATGTATGATGTTCTTGGATGGGATCCATTCCCCTGCAGCTACCACACGCCAACGGGCTTGCAGGAACGCAGAGGTCTGCCAGCACATGGCAGACTGACGCTGAATCTCYGCGATGGACACTTTGCAGGACCTGGCATCCTCCGCTACCGGTGCTGACCGCTGCAGGACATCTGGCTAGGGAGAAAATTCAAAGCACGAAGGAGATCTCCATAACCATCGCTGCTCTTATCAGGGAACAGCAGCTCCGACCAGCTGCCTGCTCAGGCCGAGGGAAAAGACGGGACATTTCTGACTCCCCCACCCCGTTTCACTAGCTGTCAGCATACCCAACTTACGTGACACCCAGACTTCAACCACAACCCTAAGCTGCAAGGTAGCCAACAGGCTGCCTTTCTGCCTCCAGAAAGCCCTCTTCTGGCAAGGGGATAGGACATACATCGGCGTTCTCCCTCCTCGGCAGCAGCGTGGCGGGGAGAGGGAGGGTAGGTTATCAAGGCTCTCACTTCACAGGAGAGGCTGCCTGGATCATATTTGTATTCATTTTCATGAACTCCCCATAAAAGTCACTAATAGAACACAATCTGCTAATTAAATTTCACTCAGGAAGGCATTTTCACCTTAGATTAGCAGTGTCCTTGCACGTTTTTTGCTACTAATGTACTAATAACATCTTATTTATCTTATAAATGAATTCCGTTAGACTTATCATTAAATTTGAGATATTAACATGCTCAAATGAACCCAACGTAAGATGGGGGGGAATAATTCCAAAGGGATGGAAACCACCGGTCCGTTTTCCTTCCTTTTTACTGCTAGGAAAGAAAGGCAGCGGGCTGACAGTCTCCGGGGAGCAATGTCCTGCCTTTAACTGCTGCAGAGGTGCAAGCGAGGGCAAGGAGCCCTCACCAGCCCCCAGGTCTCGCTGCCAGGGATGTGCTACCCAAGCAAAGGGCCTGCCCAGCTTCTGCAACCCCARGTCTTCTTTGTGGGGAGGTCTATATTAAGTGGTTTCACGCCATAGAGCACATAGGAGAGGACTGAGACGCATCTTGCATCCTTGCTCATCCCATCGGGGTCATACCTATAGACCTGCACCAAAACTCAAGGGTCCCGGTTTCCCAAGGACTTGCGCTCCCCCCCCCAAGAGATGCCCCATCTGGGCMTGCAGATAGGCTGGAGAGGCCAGCTGCCAGGCCTGCTTCCCAAAACGGAGCCTGGATTTAAAATATTTGTCGAAGGGAGGGAGGAGGTGGGGGAGAGGCGTTCTTGATCATGAATCTTGGCAGGGTGCAGCTGCTGTCTGTGCTTCCCCGCGACTGGCTAGAAGATGGATAAAGGAGAGGAGGCCAAGCTGCAACAYTTAAATCCAGATCTGCTTTCGCACGCTGCTGAAAATCCTCACCTTATTTTCTGACTACGCATCCTCAAACCTTCCTTGCACCCCACTCCACAGGAGATACATCACCGTCCTCCTGAACATCACGTAAGGGCCTGACGCCAACCAGCAACAACTCAGCACGCACCGAGCTGTGCCTCAAAGAAGAAGATACGTTTTTGTATCTGGCTTTTCATTCTGCTGAGGCTTTTTGTCCCAAATCAGGGTTTAGTCTTTACGCAGACTGGATCAAATCCCTCCCTGGCTGAGCAAAACAAGAGCAATGACTGTTTCCTCCTCGGTACCTTCGTAYGTGGCCCTACGGTGCTTAACAGCCAACTTCGCAGAAGAAAACAACATCCAACCTCCTCTGTTCTGACAGCGGCATTTTCTCCCCCGTTCTGAAGATCCAGTACTCTCCCACTCGTAATTGGATGAGGCAACATTGACATCCAGTGGCCGATTAGATTAATCGCAGCGGAGCCGGAGTGTTTTCTCTGGGGATGGAGCAAGGGCTGGCAGTGCAAGCCTGAGCTGCAACRGGCAGAAAAGACGCCGGCATCCCACCGCTGTCCCTCCTCTGCATCTCCCTGCCAGGGCCACCACCACCACAAACCAGGGGAAACTGCATTTCAGGGCTTCATTATGCCCAAAYCCTCCTCCATGCTGGAAGATGCTATGGCCCCACCGGCGTAAATCAGCATCTCTGCTCCAATTGGAGAYGCAGTAATTTACACCAATTTGCTCCCTTATTTTGTGTCCGAGTCTCCTGGGAAGCCCAAACACTCCGCAGGGTGCAAACCGGCACGCACAGGCTGCCAGGGAGCTGCCCTGCTCTATTTTACCTCCAGACACAGGCTTTGAGTCCATTATAAACCCAACGGGCACCAGCCACGGCTATTTTTCCATCAMTCCCTACCTACGTGCACGTTTCTTGCAGGACACCCACAGCCCCTGGACGCCTTTGCACGCTGGATTTTTCCCAATGGCTCACCAGCACCTGGTGCGACGCTTCACAGAGATGGGGACATGTCGCCTTACTAAAAACGGGTCCATCCTGCAAGGGACCAGCCCCTCCTCAGGCGTTTACACCATTGCCTACTCCCGCTTGCAGCCAAMACCTCCCAGTTCAGCATCAGGCCCTGCCCAAGAGCCTCTCTGCTGTCTCAAGCTCGACCTGGATCTACCAGCCCATCCCTTTGCAGCATACACCTTCTGCCCATCGCCCAATCTCACCGSCTCTCGGGTGTCTTTTAGCCGTACAGCACCGTGGCACAGGGCTGGTTATGGGTAACTTCACTTCTTTTCATTCTCAAAACGCTTTCCAGACGCAAGCTATAGCTGGACATCTGTGAAGCCCCGGGGAATTTCTGTATTCCCTGCTTACAGACAACRAAACTGAGGCACCAGGAAAGGAGGAAGACCGCGGCGGAAGGGGGAAGGCTGCAAATCCCCGCCGTCAAAGCCTGCATTCAGACCATTTTGCCAACTACAGAACAATTTGCATGCCTACCGGGGCAGTTAGATGTTGTTCCCTCCCCAGACAGCTGTAAAAAAAAGAGGCTCCCCCTCCTCAAATCTGCTTTAAAGGTTCTCCAGTTTCTGCGGGGCTTTAATTTTATTTTAAAAAATACTAAGGCAGATTACATGCTACGCAATTAAATATTGATTGGGAATTCTCCCCAAGTATGTTTCCCCTCCATCTCTCTGCCTCCGCCGGGAGATGTCAAGTTCTGTTTCCTAAGCTGTCCCCATCCAGTGATTACGTTCATTAGGACACCAGCCTTGTGGTTAAAAGTACTTTCTTTGCTGCTGTACATTTAATTAGACAACTCTTTCCTAGAAATTATTTATAGCCAAGCTTGGGAGCTATTGTTAGTCCGAATGTAAATAAGATTCAAAAGGGAAATCCCAGGGCACCCCTGTGGCTGGTGAGCCGCTCACTTCAATCCATTAGCACTGGTCCCAGCGCCCCTGCTTAGCACAGGCTTCCAGGGGCTTTATGGCTGCAACTTGTGCTATTTAACAAAATAATAAAGCAAGCCAGGCTAGGCATGGGTTTCCAATTCAACTTTTGATGCACAAGGAGTATTTTCCCTCCCGGCAGTGCAGGGAGATGGGAAACTCCCCCCCCCCCAAGCTGGCAGAAAGGGATGTGGCTGGAGGAGGGCAGCAGGCAGCCTTTGCGTTCGGTGGGAAAAATACCAGCTTTTATTAGAGCAATATACATCTTTGCAAAACCAGCTGAGAACACCTGAGCAAGGTTACGTGTTTGTTTGAAAAGGCTGGGTTTGGAAATGTGCCTAGGAAGGACACAGACTGAGCCCAGCAGTCTCAAAACCCTTTGCAGCGAGTCCGTGGCAAGCTACAGCACTATAGCTTCTGAAGGAAAAAGCAAGCACGTCGGTCTGGTCCTCACCAAAATGACCAGACCAACCCATAAACACAACCACCRCCTCCAGGAGAGACATTCATCCAAGCCCCAATCCTCCTCCTAAGCCCCTTCGCAAGCAGCGTGGTTGAAAAGACCAAATACCTGTGTTTTCAACCCAAATTAAGTACCGGGCTGGACAGGCACGCTCTTCCCACCGCCCCACRAGAGCTTTGCTGGGAGCATTTGCCAACCACTGCATCATCCAACGTGCWGCAAGGGGCAGTCAGGTCCGGATGCTTCCCCGTCCTGCCGGCCCCGCGCTCGCAAACCAACCTCGCATCATTTGATGGATGATTCACGGGGTTAAATCTCGCTTTTTCACACCTTCGGCTGTCCTCCTTCCAGGGAGGGGGAAAACGCACTCAAGCGGTGTTATTTAGCAGAATAGCACTCAGTGGCTCGGAAATAGCCGTTCCACGCAGGGAGCAGCAGCAAGGCCATGCGCGTGAAGCSGCCCATAATGCAAGAAAAACGCTAAATCCCTAAAATCTACAAATAGTGAGGAACAGCGGGCTGGAGGTCACTGCGCCAGGCGCGCCTGCCACGGGCACCACACAAGCCGGCTGCATCCGTGCGCCGCGCGGCTCTGCTGGGACCGGGAGAAAATGCAAAATTAAACGCCAAAAGCTGGGCTGCCAGTTTTGATTTCGGCTGCCACCGTGCCGAGCTCCCCGGCGCTGCAAAGCCGCCTGCGCGAGGTGTCCCAGCCCCGACGGAGACGGTGCCAGCAAGCCTGCCGTCACCGCTGCCAAGCCCAGGCAGAAGCCATCACCGTTCTGGAGGGTAACACCATGGGGAAGTCTATTATTTTAAACATATAATTGATTCTAATTCATCACTTATCGCACGGTGACAGATTTTTATATAGTTTATTATCTCAGTCGCAGCATGGGGGCCCGGCGGGGCTGGCTCCTATTGTTCGGCRTTTCCTGCTCCTGCCTCATCTCTAGCTGCTCCCGTTATCTGTCTGATTAAGTTAGGGATTCTGGTATCTCARGGTCCCCAGGTAACTGTCAGCACTCATATCCTCCCCTTGCAGGATTAAAGCAGCCTTTATGCACCTCTCCCTCCTTGACCCGTCTGTCACACGCAGTCTCCATGCTTCTCTGACGATTTGGGGACGGCAGAGACGGCCATCACCCCCCCCAGCTTCCCGGCAGCAACRCCGGGGAAGTCCCCGAGGACCGGGGTACCACGGCGGTCCTGCTTCGGACCTCGCCGGATGCAAACCTGAACCCTGTCGCCTCCGTCCCTCCATGGTAGCATCCCTCCCAGCACCTCCACCCCCGGGATGGCAATTTGTAAAAGCGGCTAAAGAGCGAAGGTACCCAAAAGTTTAGCACGGGGAYGTGCAAACCCCGCATCGCTTCCCGATCCCATCCGCAAACAAGTCAGCCCYGATCTGCAAGGGCTGGGCGCTGCCGCAGCCCGGACAGCCCCACTCCCCCTCCCCAGCGTTTCCCCTCGCTGGAAGGGGAACAGGAGTGGATCATAGCTAAAATGGGTCAGTACGGGATCGTAGCTAAAATGGGGTCAATTTGGAGAATTTCCATTTCACAAGGCGCTTTCAACTTCTCCACGCTTTGTTTTTGCTCGGTTTCGGAATGGAAAAAAATAGAAAAGCGCCCGCACACTTTCTTTCAACCAACTCAGCGACTCCAAAAATGCCAGAAACTAGAATTTTCTTTTGCCACTTTAAAGAGTCACTTTGCAATTTCAGTATTTCATTCCAGCATTTTAGATTATTTTGAATTATTTCTACAACATTTCACAACGCTAAATGCAATGCTGAGCATCACACAGCACAGCTACGAGGATGTCATTATGCGACATAACATAATGATTGAAACATTTTACAATTTGATCCTATTTTAAAAATCATTAAGGGCTGCTGCTTCTTCCTTCTGATTGAAACATGGTTTTTTTTTCCTAGATCAAAGCGTGTCTTGTTCAAAATGTAAGGAAACAGTTTGACATTGTTCAAAAATGGCGTCAAAACCAGTTTTTACAACACAAACAGCAGAGACTTTCATCTCCATGTCAAACTGCTTCATTACAACAACAAACACGAGGCACTTTTATCTGAAAACTAGGATGTTTTAGTTGACTTTAAGTAGCAGCTGCCCTTAATTATTCTAAAACCAAAAGGAAACATCGTAAAGATTAATCTGCTTCGGCGCTGCTGACGTCTCACAGAAATGTATGAATAATAAAAACAAACCCCCAAACACAGCCAAATTCAAACAAAACTTTAAAACAGCAAAACTCTTTGTGATTTTTCTGCCAAGGAGCCCGGTGCAAGGGAAGTCGATGCTGCTACACCGCGCAGTGGGGATGCTGGCAGCGATGCCTGTGCGCTGCAAACCCTTTATCAGCCATCGCCAGTCCAGTAAGTAATTGCAGACCAGGTCTGGCATAAAAACCAACAGCCCTGACCCAAACAGCCAGTTTTGCCCTGGCAAACACACCTGGGAGGGCTCGGGAAGGGCTTTTTGCTGGGGGGGCGAAATAAAAAGCTCACTTCTGGCTTGATGTCCCGGGCAATGGCATCCCATCACCCTCAAAAAGGAGGCGAGGGATGCTCTGTACAGCTCAGGAATGAGTAACATCRCCTTGATAGGCTTATATTTGATAAGAAATATTGGCAAAATCTGATTTAAGCCCAGCTTGGCAAGCTGCGGTTAGGACGACTCTGCTCTCTGGACTGGGCACCCTATCGCTCTCCTATTTTGAGGGCAAAAGAGCCACAAAAGGTATTTTCTCTTGCCTGGCTTTCTGTCTGGAGGGGCCAGCTGCCCCCAGCACCGAGAAGGGACACTGGTTCTGCAGGTTTGGGACCATCGCCTGTTTTTCCACAGAGTGCCTAGCACCAAGGGAGCTGAATCGGTCGACCCTTTGAAACTGTAGGAAGTAAACGAATAGTAACAATAACTATATATATGACTTAGACTAAACAAAATTCTGTTTTCCAAACACACATCCTTGCACGTACACATGAAGCGCGGCTGCTGCAGTCTGCCTGGGCTGCATCAGACAGTGTTGGTTCAGATGGGATCAGAGAGACCCGCAGGGGACCACTCCGAAATGGAGCAAGTTAAAAGCGCTGCCCGAGGCGATTAATTCCCGTTAGCAGCACTGGCTTAGGGGAACACAACTTTTTCCCATCCTTTGGGTGCTCGCTGGCAGCAGCGGGGTCSCGACACCGATGTGGCAGGCAACCAGCGGCACGATGCTGGCGTTCCCCCGAGCCCTGCATCCATGCCGCATCCTTGGAARCCAAAACCCTCCGCTCTTACAAGCGCAGAAGAGGCCCTTGAGGTGCTGCCGGCTGCTCCCCGAGCGGCTGAATATTCCTGAGGTGGGCTGGGGCTGGGCTCTCGCTTGCAAAAAGGAGAGCACKCGTTTCCCCACCAGCTATTGCCTTTGCTGCTGACATTTTGCTCGGTGCATGATGAGCTTCCTCCCCCACTTCCCCTAGGAATGACACCGCTGTTATCTCCGCTGCATCTAAAGCACACACAGACTCAGTTTAGGGACAGTTAATTTCCAATTCTTTCCAGATGGGTTGGAATAATATCCCCAGGTGGTAAATACATTATTAAGAAGGCAGTTTGGTGTGAAATTGGCTATTAAAATATAGATAAAGTTTAATATATTGAGCTCCTTGTCAGAAAAATCACTTTAGAGGGAGCTTATTATTTGTTTGATATTAAAAGAGTCACAGCTCCGCTCCAAGTGACAAATGGGGAGGGGGAGGAAATGCCACCAGTAATGAACAAAAGCTTTTTAACATTTAAATTTAGGTTTCCGCTCAACGCCCCATGCTGTTCTGGGCATGCCCGCCCAGCGGATCCATCCGCCGCTCCTCAAACGCCGGGGATGCCGGAATCCTGCACCCATCCCAAACCCTGGCCACGATGCCGGTGGAGGAACACACTTTTTCTTCCCCTTTGGGGAATTTCAAAGCAAGCAGCCTCCCCTCCTTGCTCCGCGTTTCCTTACCCCCTGGGGCAATTAGGAGCAGAAATCAAAAAGGAGTAATTTAGAGGAAAAACCAACTTCTTAACGCCCCCAGCAGTATCGCAAACCCCAAGGGGCAGCGTGGGATGCTCCAACCGCACGCCGAGGGCAAGCCTCCCCTCTCAGTGGAGTTCTGTCCCGTCGCTACGGCTCAAAAAGCAAAAAGTTTTCCAGCAAACCCAGACTAAAGCTTTGGGATCCACTTCCCAGGCGAGCGGCACGTGCGGAGCAGCAGCATCCCTGCCTGGCGGGGATCCATAAAGGATAATTACGCAAAACGTCACCGGTCCAATATGGGATAACTGCTCCGTGCAGGGCTCAAGTTAGGTCTCCTATTACTAAGGCTTCATTAGTTTTACAAAATATACTACAGAACATTTACTAGCGGGCTGCGAAGAATCATAAATAATTAAAATTAAATTACACTTGTCAAGGAAATGAACGAACTGCTTCTCCGCGATGCATTATCCTCCCGCACTTATTTATTTATTTTTAAATCGCTTSCTTATGAACTTAGCAGGTTTTTAYAGACAGGGGTTAGAACAATATGCTCTTTGGACAAAAAAAAATACCACCGGCCTGATTTTTACCCCACTTAGCCACAAAGCAGAAGAAATTACAATTTAAATCAATGGTGCTGCCGCGCATGTACCCACATTTGAAATCAACAGTGGTGTTAAAACCATTATTAATCAGCATTATTATTATCTGGCAATTAGCAAACTTCAATAATTGGCACTTATTAGATCTTCCACTTGATGAGAATTTACTGTCAGAAGCTTTTGAGGGGAGGCACAATAACAGTGGAAAACATCTTAACTAATTAATTAAGCCTCCCAACAGCCCCAGAATCCTTAGGAAAAAAAAAAAAAAAAAGGAAAAAAGAAAAAAAGAGGCAGTTTGTTACTGCCAGAGTTCATGTTAAGGCTCCTTACCCCCAAATTAAGAGATTGCTCTGGGCTAGCAGATGGCACCTTCGCACCATCGCCCCGTGCAGAAACTGGGCTCCGCACTTACGTCCTTGGGTCTTTTATTTGTACCTACTTATTCCTTTTTTTTTTTCCTCCTGCTTGCCAGCACATCCTAAAAGTCCCTTCCACAAGTTAACACTTCCCCGGGGTGCAAGCGTCTCTCCGGGGACCGAGGGAGCCGAGGCATGCGATCGYCTTTTATCTCCCATTTCTGTTTGCTCTTTGGATTCTAATGGTTTTGATGGTTTTGATGTTTTATTAAAGGTCCTGCTCTGTTTGAGGCAGTTGGAGGCCTCCTGTCATTTGGGATTGACAGCAGAAGAGCGAGGAGGAGSAGGAGGAGGAGCGGGCAGAGCTGCAGGCAGGGCTCTGCGAGCCCAGCTCCACCGCTGAGCTCCGACCGATGCCTCAGTTTACCCCTTTGCTATGCAAATCACCCCGCTTTCGAGCTTCATTAATATCTGTAATGGGATTGGAGGTCTCTGGGATGAAAGATGGGATAGGAGTGCATGGTATTAATTAGTTAATCAATAGTTAACTCCTTCAATATTTGCAAAACCAAAAAAAAAAAGTAATTCCTGAAAAACAACGCGGTTTACCTGGGAAGGTTTACACACACAGATTTACATTCCCAGGGCCGCACACGCCGGTCCTGACACTTCACTGCACCAGAAGTTGCTTTTATTCGGGGGCTTTTTTTGCCTTTCCCCTATAACGTAAGGAAATGGCCCAGCAAAGGATGCAAGAAGCTCCTTAAATAACCCCAACTCTTCATCCCAGCGTTGGAGAAGATAGCAAACGCGCGGCAGGCAGCCTCCTGCGGCTATGCCAGGGGAGAGCCAGCCACACCGCACGCTGTCCCGTGGAGAACGGCAGCGTACGAGCAATAGTAGTTAAATCTATTTAACTTGCACACTGCAGCGAGGATGACAGGGAGACCCCAGGGAGCATCGAAACCCCCCAAAGACAGCCAGAGCCTGGCACCAAGGCTTGGACAAGCTGGTGGCGATGGCATACTGGGGTTGACCATCCAAGAGAGGAGACCCAGGTCTGCAAGCACATCCCTTGACCACCAGCCCATAAGCCTGCGGTGGCAGAAGAGCCAGGTCTCATCTGCAGTCTCCTCCACGCCGCGCTGATTAGCCAAGCGCCAGCCCCGAGCTGCAGCTGCTTCTCCAAAGAAAACTCCCACCCCTCCGTGCCATCTCCTCCTCGTTTCTCTTCCCCGGCAGCCAGACGCGTGCAATTATCCGCCGAGCACCAGCATCCCCGGCCCTCCCGCTCTGCCCGGCGCCTCCGCCCCCGGCTCCCCGCGCCGGAGAAGTTTGCAGCGAGTGCGACGAGTGCCTTCGCTAGTGGAGGAGGAGGATCAAGGTTGCTGATGCTCCTTTCAAAGGAGACCTGGAGAGGTTTGGAAGAGAGGCGGGGCTGCCTGCAGGCTTCCCCAGAACATCTTATTAGAGTCACTTTCACACATCAGTTGAAAACCGCCTGACAATGTCCTTTCTTTAACAAAGCAAATATTGTATAAATTAATAGCCCTTCAGGGAAAGACAGAGGCAAGCAATTCCCGTCGCAGCCCCAACGGCCACTTTCCGCAACTCGCTCTTGCAGCCCAACCAAGAGCAAACTGCTGGCAGGCTGGGGAGGTGACACGAGGGCAAACCCTCCACCTTCGGCGTGACACACAAGCAGGGGTCTCTGGACGCCAGATCCACCCCAAAACCTCCACGGAGGAGGCTGCAGAAAGCAAAACAAGCGTTGAATCCTGATTGCTCTCCACCCTGAGGCAAGCCCAAGGCTCTCCCTTATATCGTCATCGATATTTCAGCGCACACGTTTGTAATTTATGAAGGTAAAATGACGCTTCTGCAAAAGCCATCATGTATGTGGCTCTCCTACTTGCAAATTTGAGGGCTGCTCCCAGTTGCAGCAAGTCGCAGGTGCAGAAGGCCTGCGGAGGGGAGTTAGGCTGCAGTCTTTGTTCAAAAAGACCAGGAGACACCTCGATTTGAAAGGGATGGGAAGCACTAYCCAACCTGGCTGCCTCTGCCTTGCCACCCATTCCCGTTGTGTTCGGCCCCAGGGGTGCAGCAGTGGGCTGGGATGCCCGGCGGGTGAGCTGCTAAGCACGGCCAGGAGTAGTTTAGTTTCTAACCTTCCAGTCTGATTTGTGTTAAGATGGAGCTTGAAACCCTCACGGAGAGGCTCACGCCTGGCTCTGCATGGACTTCTGGTGGTGGGGGCCACTGACCATGAAGCGCCTTGGCTTTGCTGCACCAGCCCGGGAACCTGCGCACAGCCCAGCCYGCCTCTTCCCTGCCGGACCCCTAAGAAACACGTCCCCTGCTGTCCCCAGCTCCTTATCGTAAAGAAAAGATGCTGGCAACCACTTTCTTCTTTGTCCAAACCACCACGGAAAGGCCTGAGAGGAGATGGAGCTCCCCTACAGCCCAACCAGCCACTTTTTAACTGCATCAGCCTCCCAGAGGTTCAGCCCTTATGGCCTTTGCACAGCGCTCCTAAAAATATTCACGGAGCCGGTKCTTGTTTCTCTCCCTTCCCCTCCCTCGCTTTGCTGCCTATTCCCTTTTATCATTTTTAAAAACCCTGTGCTCCCTCCTCCATCCATCCCCGCAAAGCAGCTCCCTCTGTGAGTACCCTCACCAGAGCCCCGCAGTTGATTTAACCTCTGTTATCTCCCCGATTAGCCCGCCACGGAGCAGATAGTTGGCTCTTATCAGCCCATTAAAGAGCCAAAGAATGCTGTTACCAGTTTTTTATCTGCAAAACGCACACAAAGCCCCGCTGATTATTCTATTAATTTGTTAATGAACCTGTCTTGCCAGACAGACTCTCAGCSTCTTTGCAAAGTAGGGGTAGGGAATTTTAATCTTCCTAGGGGTTCAGGCCCTGGGCTCACAAGGTTTTTCAGCTCCAAACTTCTGTCGGATCCGAAACAAAAAGCTCACCCCCCCCCCGTTATCAGCTGCCAAACACATCTGCAAGCATTTCAGAAACTGCTCCTGCACGGTGCTGCTGCTAAATACGGACAGGGAGCAGCTCTGAAAGCGCGCACCGAGGCACGGCTCGCTGCACGAGTCCCTTCCACAAGTAGCATCAGGTCCATAGCTCTGCAGCCACCCTCTGCGTTGCTGACTTGAACAACAGCGAGACATTGTAGTTACCTGTAGGCCGAGCTTTAAGGAGTGCCGAGCGCCCAAGACTAACTCAAAACCCTAAATTACCCAGTCAAGAGTGCCAGAGAGAGCCCGCACTGCCAGTACCGTGGGTGTTGTGTCCAGCTCGGGCTGGAGATGCTCCTATGGGTGCTGCTTCCAATGAAAGACAGAGCTGGGACCCAACAGCACGAAGGGATTGAAGTCAAACCAGCTGCTTTGGACCTGACAAGGCAGGTCTCTCTCCCTGCCAAGGTYGGCTCAAAATCTTCCGATTGACTCAGAAATAATGAGATATTAAACATAATAAATTGGAGGTTGCGTTCGTCGACCCTCTGAGCCGCTGAGATTTGCAAGTGCATGCTCTCTTGCTATGCAGGAGCCTTACCACAGCACCTTAATGCCTCCCAATCTTTGATATATTTACTCTTGCAACACCCCTGTGCAGAAGCGATATTATCATCACTGCGGAGAGGCGCAGAGAGCCTGGGATGACACAGAAAGACAGCAGCAAAATGAGCGATTCAGCCCAAATCTTCTAAACYCTGGGCTGGTGCTCTAACCACCAGCCTATTCTTCCTCTCCCTTCCTTTATATCTGCTCGTGGCCAGAGCTGCTTCTAACTGGGGAAGGGAAGAAGAAAAGACCAAAATATCCAGAAAAGCGTGGTGGACCTGTCAGGCTTGTGCGCTGCATTCCCGCCTTGCAGAATACATTTGTCTCCCTGGCCCACCTCTCTTCCCCTCACCCTGGAAAAAAAAMCCCACCAAACACTCGCTTTTCAGTTATTTTTAGGCAAGGATAGCTGGATGCTTAAGTACTTCTAAAGCTGCCAATTGCACAGCAAATTAAATGCATAACCCTGGAGCACTCAGAGGATGAATACATTACGGACAAAAGAAACATGTCATCACACCCACACACAGCTTTGTTTACTTTGCATTCATACATGACTGTTGTCACCTCCATCCCTGACTCCTAATGATAAAAGACAAAAGGCAGAGAATTCCTGCTCAAAGCCCCAAAGTCTCCATCTGATATGCACAAATGCAATTTGTCTCAAAGCCTCCCGAGGCCCCCCCCTCGATGGCGGGGAGATGCATACAGAAAGAGCTGCAGGTAGGACCCAGCTCACCGAAAGGAAAGTGCCACCAAGTCTGGAGTAGGAGCTGAGCCCAGACACAGCTCCATCTCATCACAGCCCTGTCCAAAAATTTAGGACCGGGGTTCCTTGATGCTCAGGTATTCGCACGTCTGGAAGCAAATGATATCCCATGGACATTCAAGAGCTGCCACTGTTCTTMTAAGAACCCTTCCTGTTTATTGTGCCAGACAACGCAAGATATTTGTATTCATGCTTCTGGCTTTCAGCCATACTCTCTAAACCAGCCATCCTCTTTTAACACTGAACCAGGGTTTGATCTGAAAACCAGAACTCATACTACACAAAGAGTTTCAAAGCCACGTTGCCTTCATCAGATCAACCACTCGGAGCCTCTTCACCATTCATCCTTGTCTCCTCTGAAACGAGTAACCTCATTTATAGTCTCCATTTTGAYGCCTCACCCCAAGTTTCCTCTGATACATCCCCAATTCCAGGGCGGACTCAAAGTTTCTTTGAACCAAAGCGTTTAAAACCAAAGCAAGCACAGCACCTGGCAGGGCACGGACCAGCTGGCCTGCAGATCTACTCCATCTGCTGCTGGCAACGGCTTTCCAGGTCAAAGCACGTTTTCATCGCACAGAGCAGAGACAACTCATGCTGTAAGGAGACCAGAGGATCCCCACATTAAAGATCACGAGCATGAAAGCACAGGGTCCTTGGCTGAAAGGAAAGGGTGACATGCGGGAGACAGGCAGGCCTCCAAAGACACAAAAATAGCCGTTTTGCACCCAAGAACGCTCTCCCACAGATCCTCAGGGAAACAGCCTGGCAAAAATCTGCCTGGGAGGTGATATTGTGGGAAGACCAAGCTCCACACAGCCCAATGTCAGGACATTTATTCTTGACTCTCTCAGCTTCTCATACCCAACAATGTATTCTGCACCCTTCCCTAAGGTGAAAGGCCATGGTAAATCCCCGCTTGCCACGTGCTCTTGGTTCAATTCTGGAGACTGATTTAACAGGAGACACACCAGGATCACAGAATCATAGAATTGTTTGGGTTGGAAGGGAGCTTTAAAAGTCACCTAGTCCAACCCCCACCGGATGCTGCCGATGGTCAGCTGTAATCATCCCRAGCAAAGCAATCCTGCGAGCATCTTAACCATTAGATTCAGCGCTGACCTCTCTGAGCCTGCCACGCTGCTGGAAAAACAGGCACCCTTCAAATGACAGCTTTTTACTGCCACTGAGTCCATTTATAGCACTCCTTGCCAGACATTTTGTCATTTTTTTTTTTTCCACCGCTACAAGGTAATACTCATAGCACAAAGACAAACCCACCGGTGCGTAGTTTGTCAGCTCGATGGCTTCCTACAGCACTGAGCACAACTTGGCGTCAGCTCCTGACTACAGTCCTAAGAACAGCGACAGCAATAAATATCAGTAACAGCATGTGAAATGAAGCTGAGCTGGAACATGCTGGGGGGAAAAAAAAAAAAATCTGGAAAGGGGTTATTGTGCCTTTTGCAGTCTGGCAAAGGGAAACAAACCTCCAGCCCCCAAGCCTCGCGTTATCAGGTAGCCTGCTCCTCCCCAGAGCATCCCAGCGTCGTTCAGGCATCTTCACCCCGAAGGACTTCTTACAGCCCAGGATCCTCCCAACAGGCACTGCCGCCTTCTTCCCTGCCTACACCTTTCTGTCTAACCAGTGCTTGGTATTTGAGTCTAAAGGTTAATTAAGTGTGGCTGCAAGAATGAAAGGCCACAATCAATTACYGCGCCTGCTTGTCCATTTGAGTCAATTTTTAATCATGGTGATTTGGTATTTTGGGAGGCATGGGGTGAGGAGAAGGGTGAAATTCTCTTTCTTCCTCTCTTTCTGAAAGATATTTATTYGAGCTGGATAATTCCCCTGTCTCCAGGCAGATAGCCTGCCTTCCCCTGGCACCCACCACCTTCGCTCGCCTTCCCTTTGCTTCTGTGCAGCGCTCCAGAAGGTGGAAGCCAGCAGAGATGGGGGAATGCAAGAAAAACCGGCTTCAATATATTCCCACCGCAGCTTTCCAGACCTGCTGTCTGCCCCGAGTCCTCCGGGTTTTACCTGACCTGAGGCTGGAGGGACTGGAAATGGACCCTGCACACTCAGGTGGAGCAGCACATATGCACGTGTCCCCAGACCCTCATCTCCAGCATCCCTCTCAATCCCTGCCCAAAACTTGTTTGCTCCAAGATGTGTATCTCCAAATTCCCCCAAAGGCATGGAGCTGCCCACCTACCTCCTCACTCAGRTAAAAGCCCTCCCAGCGCTCTCCAGGCAGCATCCCCGGCGTACCCTGCTCGCACGTATGCCATATGCACACCAGCCCTCGAACGTGACCCATCCGCATCCCCCCCGCCAAACCCTCACTGCAACCACACCAACTCTTATCCCTTAACGTACACCCGCCACCCTGAAGGCAACACACTCGCCCACCCCCCAACCAGCTCCCTTTGCCTGCTGTAATAATTAACTATTTAAAATTCAACCCGTGCTAATTGCAGCAGTCCGGGCTGTGTTCTCATTACCCAGGATCAATTCCTGTTTAATATTCACCTCCAGGGGCGGATGTGGCTGGAATGAGTTGCTGATTTCTCTCTCGCTACGCCAAAGCTAATGAGTGGCTCCTGCTATTGTAGTACAGTCACTCTCCTGTAATCAGTCAAAATAACAAGCAACAGCACCTTCCAGGGATGCARAGTCTTCTACATAAATATACATAGACAGTCAGCCACGCCAATGGACTTCACATCTCAATGAGCTATGGCCAAGGCGCAGCCCTTCCCCGGCTGTGGGCGTGGGGACAAGCCCACGGCCCAGGAATTAGCTCTCGTCTTTACAGGGCGTCACAGCCATTTATAAGGGCTTGTCCACAYCTGGAAGCTCCTCTGGATTCAGAGGGCGGACAGCTATCCCTGCATTCACGTGTACACACCTAGCACAAAGATGCTCCTTGTCCCTTGCTAGCTTCAACAGGTGCAGTAGCCCACCATAAGAATGATCTGCAAAGTCATTCCCGAAAAACTCCACATGTGCCATACCTGCCACACGGTAACTCACAGCCCTGAGAGTCAATCTTCCCTTCAAACCTCTCTCCATGGAAGAACACAGAGCTCTTGCAAAATAATAGCAGGGGAAAACCAGCCTGCCTGCTCCCTCCGAGGCATTTGCTAACAGATCTTACATGGGATGTGATTGATTTCCATCTCCCTCCTMGCCCACCCGAGTGAAAAACGGAGATGTCTGCTATTCCCTTGGCTTCTGTAAGCACTGGGGGACAGCTAAAACCCCGGGGAAAGCAACCTAACACATCAAGCTGGTGGGACCATCATCGAATAACAGCACGAGCCAGGCARCCGGCCTCACTCATGGGGATGTGCACCTGAATTAGCACGCAAAAAAAAGTCCTCCTAAGGCTGGCCCCGATTAAAGGGATGAATTGGTGAGACACAGAGAGCACGGAGAAAGAGAGCRGGTCTTCTCAGCAGGGCTGTAAACATGTCACTCGCGCGTCGGCCGGCTCATCCACGTGGAGATGCCAGTGGCACGTCATCCAGGGATGCACGGGGAGAAGCGAGTGTCATTTCTCATCAGCCCTCATGTGGACAGGTCACAGGACAGCAGGAAAACGGGAGCTGGCAGGAATCTTCATCAAATGACCAAACAAGCCTATCTTTGTTCTTTAGCAGCAATTAAGGGCAGAAAATTAAACCAGCATCTTCGCAGCAGGCAGTTGTCACCTCGGTGGGTGGCAGCACGCTCCTTGCTCAGCGGCACCACGGCGGTTAACGGCAAGGAGCAGACCAGGCGATACCTGTCCCCTGCCAGCACCGCGGGGTCRGGAGYGACCTTGTCCTTGGGGAAACCTCCRAAAAGATGGAGAAACGCCCACTGGCTCTGCCCRTCTCTAGGGATGGCACTATTGATGGAGCAAAGGGAAATCGTCTACCTGGTGCGTGTCCATCACCTCCCAACAGCTCACAGGGGAGGAGAAAAACCACAGATGCCTCAAGGCAGTTTGCTTGCCGAAAAATCAATAACTAGTATTAAAAAATGGATCCAGTTCCCATTGGAACAGACTGCTCAGGGCTCTGCCATAATTCTGCAGAACAGTCAATATTTACTGTAAGTGTCTCAAATAAAGATTGAGCTTCGATTTAGTAAGATCGTTATTGTGCGTTAATAATATGCCAATTGATTATTAAACATATTTACTGAGGGTATGAAAAATAGGCTAGGAGATGAAAGGGCATCTGACGCAGGAACATGATGTTAACTAGGGAACCTAATTGCGCAGAGCTGCATTAGCCAAATTATCTTTCTGTCGTTAGGAAACATTTTATAAAGGCATTAAAATGCTACAGATAGAGGAACGATACGTGAACATTCAAAGGAGTTGGGCAAGAGGACAAATCGCATCCCGACGATGCGTTGCCTGTGTCTGCTTCTCCCTCTGCGCACCGGCGGCACTGGAGGAACCCGTTGCTTCATGCCGGTGCTAACGGCTCTCCCYGCCTCAAAAAACTAGAGGCGAAAGGCTGGGAGCAGATCAAAAAAGCAGCCAAACTTTACGGATAGCCTCAACGCCATCTACTCCAAGGCCCCGGATCCCACGGTGCGTTCCTGCCGTCGGAGCGCTCGCGAGAGCGTCGCGGGGTTCAAAGTGACATTTGGCTGGGTGCCGAACRAGGCTTTTTGCTGTCTTGAGGATTTTCACAATGCGTCCACAAATGTCACTTCAAGTAACACCTGCGGCTCAGCAGTCAATTCTCACTTTGAAAATACAGGAAAACGTCAATTTGTGCGTGTTTTCCTCCTAGTCTAAATCATACTCCTCTTGCTGAAAAACTAGCATAACAGATGGATTTTTTTTCTTGTCCTTTTCCCACAAGTTCTTGATGAAATGCAAATGATTTTCAACTTTGATCTTTATGCTTCCTGGCTCTTTCTGACTATGCTTCTTTCTTAACAATTTGACTTGAGCTTTCTCCCAAAATAAGGCTCTGTCCTCCCATACGCACCACGCAAATTACTGAGCAGTCCAGTGCAATAGCTCAGAACAGGCCACTCTCTTCCCTAGCAATAGAAATTATTTTCACTTGCAGTAATATATCCCCCTGCTCCTGCTCAATGGATTGCTGCTCACCAGGCATTCAAATTTTGCTCATCGCATGCCGCAGGGCCATTCTGAATGCACCAAAGCCCAGGCTGCTCAGCCATGGGATGCTGATCCGATCTGTGTTAGAAACAGGGGCCTCCCGAGCAAAAGGAGGACTGGGATACACGGTCCCCACCTTCCCCGAAGCCTGCGGAGGTTTAGGTGGAAGGACTTTGTTCGGAGCTGCCCAACCCGCGTGGTACAAACCGGCGGCACTGGGAACCTGYAGAGCTGGGCTTTGCACTCTCTGCACATACATTATTTCGGCTCCACACTGAGTAAACTCACTATGTTTGGGCTACTGGGCACATTTTACATACAGCTGATTAAAAAAAAAAAAGAATGTAGACATTTAAAGCACGACTATTTTACCAAAAAAAAAAAAAAAAAAGAGAGAGAAAAGGGGGAATTAAAATTAAATTCAGACCCAAAGCACATGATGCTTTCTGTGTTTCATGCCTGTGTGCCCCATGCCATGCCTGCCCGTAGCGCATCCCCATCTGCCCAGCCTCGGCAGCAAAGCCCGCACTCTCCACGTCTGGGTTTGATCCTAGTCTCCGGGTGGCAAAGGCTGGATAATTCATGCGTTCTCAGAGGCAGCGAGAAAAGGAAGGTATAACTTGCCTTCAGGCTTCCCACCCCTCCTCCTCAGATGCTCCTGCCTGGTGCCGGTGCAAGACTTCCCACTTTCTGCTCTAAAAAATGGGCTTCTCCGTGTCCTTTGTATGGGGCATCTCGCAGGGACCCCGCTGCCGGTCCACCCCGGCACACCAAGCCCCGCCGGAGCAGGATGCGGTGCGGCGGCACGGCTGATAAAAACCACCTCCTCAGCCCCCAGTGCTTTCCCACCCSTTGTCTGCCTCCCTATTTATCTAAATCTGGGAATCCTGGAAATCCTCGGTGCTCTGTCAGCACCTTTCATCGGAGGATTTCAGAGCATTTGCCAGACACGAACAGAACAAGCCTCCCCGTTCCCCCAGGAGGATGGTAAGCAAGATTAAGATTAATCCCAGTTCAGGAAACTAAGGCCTGAGAGGTGAGGGGGAGGAAAAAAGAAAAAAAGCAATGCAAGAAATCACACTGGGTCCCCAGTGCCTTCGATTTACCTTCCTCTGATTGAACTACCATGCCCAGACCTCGAACCACAGTCGCAAGTCCCAGCACTGCCCTGGTCACCCTCCTGGTTCAACAGAGACCTCAGTCCTAACCGCACTCCCCCGAGACCATGATTATCGGCTCCTCTCCAGCATTTTCCCATCCAAGGAGGCTTGGGAGAGACACAGCTGTGACGAGGAGCTCTCCAGAGATGCATGGACCCGTTTGCAGAATATGACTTTTTTTGCGGTGTTTGATGGAGAGGAAAAGTTCCCCTCGGAAGAGACGGCTCTGCGGCAGCCACCGCCGCTGCCGGAGGGAAGGTGACGGATAGGGTGGCGGATAGCTCTCCGTTTACCTCTCCTGTCTGCCTGACTGCTGCTGGAATGAAGATAATCTATGAGCAGTAGCGTGCATCAGCACTGCTCTCTCCCCCGTATAAATCAGGAGGGCGAAGCCGTATTGAAGGCAACGCTCCCCGAGCCTTCCTCCTGCCTGCCCGCAGCATTATCCATCTGGTGCTGAAGGTCAAAGAAGCCTCCGAGGACAGGATAATCACTACAGAGAAGAGGGTTGCGCTCCATCACTTGCAGGGTGGAGACAACACGAGCCATGGAAAGGGTGCAGATATCCCGCCTTGCTGCACCCCCTTCTTTCCACCCGCCAGATGAAGCCATCCCTGCTTCTACCTGGGCTGAGCTTGGCTGTCAGCCATCCCGGTGGGACTGGGCATCAAGAGGTTCTTGGCAGGGTTGCTTGCAAGGATTGGGTGGGCTTGGCGGCTCTCCTGCTCTCTACTGTGCCCCTGTCTTGATGTGAAGCCCTTGGCCCGGAGGAGCAGAAATGGTTTCGTGCCTCCTTTCAAGAGAAAGGAGCCTCCAGGAGCGAGACTACTCATCAGCAAATACAGACAGCTGCCCGTCTGGGAAACAAAGTACTACTGCCCAGGCAAGAGGAGGCGAGGAATAAGGCATAAGGAGAAACACTTCTGAGGCCCTAAGGAAGAGCTTCGGTAGCGTGAAGCATCACTACTGATGTTTTTCTAGGACCACTATCTCCAGACCCGTGGAGGGACCCTCGGAGCGGGGCAGAGGGGATGGAACCCAACCCAAGCGGACTGAGGATATCCTGTGATGCCGGACTCGGAGACTGTGATTTATCAGCCCTGCTGACACGGTCAATAACCTCATCCCTCTTTTTGACACGGCTGTGATGGAAGAGGAGGTCAGAGGGTGTTTAACAGGCCCTGAGGTGTGACTGACTGCTGAGGAGGGGGAGAAGAGCCCGGCAGCCCATCGGACAGCCTCCCCCCACCTCTCCACCCCAACGCGAGCCTGGCCCTCACCCACTGTAAAGCTCCTTCCCGCGTCCCTCCTAGGAACTTGACAATGGCCTTAATTTATCTGCTGCACAACTTAATTAAAGTCAGCGCCAGAAACGAGCAGACCATATCATCGAATCCACCCTGGATCCTTCTCTCCTCACCCCAGCACAGCCACCGCCCAAAGCACCCAGCTCCTTCGCCAGCCCTGCACTCAGGGATTCCTTTGATTCACGTTTTTCCTAGACAAGAGCGACTTATTCCTTACTTGTTTCCCTCCGTGCCCTTTTGCAAGCCACGGTGCAGAGCTGCTCCTGCACAACTGGCAGAGGAGCGCCCGCAAAAGCAGCCCCGTCCCCCTTCTCGGGACATCATTTCTTTCTTCCAGCCAGCAAAAGGGGGCCTCGTTTTAGCACAGTGGGTTTGCAACTGTGCCAAAACAGTTGCAAGAAGCAGGATGGCCCTAGGAAATCCAGGCTTGGTACTTCTGGCATTTGTCTCTGCCAGTCAAAAGCCATAAATGGTCCCTGCTTTAGGGAGGAAAAAGAAATAACCTACCTCCAAAAACACCTCTCCAATCAATAAGCATTTGTCCTTTGCATCTGTGGCACGGTGGCTGTGGGCTCCCTGGGGCTGCTGCCAGCCTATTTTTCTTCTCCTTTCTCTGGSCCATCGCTTAAGCTAGGTGCTGAGCTTCACCTCTGGACCCTCTCTCTTCCCCAAGCCGATCAATAACTAACCCTCTGCTAACGACCTTTCCATCCCTCTGGAGGAGCAGATCCGTCAGAGAGCAGGGATGAGCCAGGAGCTTGCTCATCCCTTCTCGGACAGTGACTAATTGCTGCCATTAGATGCAGAATTACAGACAGAGAATGAAGGCAGGGAAATGACTGACCCTATGTTTAATGCAACCGATGTCCGAGTGTCCATCGCTGCTGCAATGCCAGGGGAATTATAATGCAGCAAGGAGGCAAAAGCCYTCTCACGGCCGCTGCTGGGCCAGCCGGGCTTCCCGACTGCATGCCCGAGGTGGGTGAGTTATTCCTTACTGGAGAGAAAGATGTTGCTGGTAGCAGGAAAGTTTTCCCCTCACAAAACATGATCTCTCTCACCCGGACTGAATATCCAAGACTAGTTAAAAATCTCCTGCAGTGCAATGGTGTGCGTTCCTCTCCTCCTCAGATTCATTTTGAAGATCTCCAGCACAGTTCAGAGCATGAACCTTCCCCCTGTAGCTGAACCGCTCGTTTAATCACCAAGAGGCCCATTGCAAGGAATGAGGAGAAATGCATGAAATCACCATTCTGCGTCAAAAAAAAAAAAAAAAAAAAAAAAAAAAAAAAAAGTTTGTAGTATCATCTCAGAACTATAAATAAAAAAAAAAAAAAAAATTAAATACCCACCACTGCTTCAGCCAGCCCCTTTCCAGAGGGCACCTCTGAGCCCAAACGCATCCCCAGCCCGGCTCCCACGCCGGCGATGCAGCCGGGCTGGGCGCGCAGCTTCGCTGCCATGGGTGGCAGACACCCTCCCCGCCGGGCTGCTGGAGCTTGTGACACACCAAGGGCAAACGGGCAGATGCCTTTGACTTGTAAATGGAGAAAGCTGGCTCAGAAAGTCACTGGAAGAGAATAAACAAGCAATTCCCACCAGCGTGGAAAGCAGGGGGAGCTTTTTGTTGCTGCTATCGTCATCACTGTTGTTTTCCTCCCTGCAAACCCCAGGCCAGACTATCCCTTTTTGTAAAGCATCTCTCTGATATGGAAAATTTCGGCAGCTTTCTGTGCGCAGCTGAAGCAACATATTCCCATCTCAGCTTTGCCTKCCTGTCTTTATGCATCTGATTGAGCCTGAAGATCTGCACTTCTGCCAGTTGCAGCTTTGCTTTGGACTCCGAGTCAAGTTTCTATATGCAGGTCTCTTTTGGGGGGATTTCGAAGCTCTGAACTGTCAGGCACAGAGTGAAACAGTCATCGCAATTATTCTGCGCTGGATCAAGCCCAGCTGAAAAGCAGCAGGCACTTCTCCACCCACTCCTGTTGGTTTTAGACCAYGAGTTTACTGAGGAATCAGTGCAAATTGTATAGCTGAGCATCAGGATCCTATTTAGCTCAAAGGGGTTTGGGAACACACTGATGGCAGCATCCCTGCCTTGCCTTCCTATACCTTCGTCATCACAGGCAGCAGGAGTTGGAGGTGGCTGGACCAATGCTTCAGACAACCCCTCGCTTCGGCAAAATCCTTCTGGCCTTGTCAGGCTCAGCCCCCCRTGGGACCGTGACCCCTGGACCGGCCACCACTATGTCCCAACATCAGCTACACCTTGGGGCTGGCAGGCACAAGGCAGTTCGGGTCCATGACGGAGCAAGAAGAGGAGCTACCTTTGGGATTTGCTTTGCAATCAGGACYGGATGGCTATCATGTCTTTGTTAGGATAAGAAATGACTGGTCATTGGGAGTCAAAGCAATTAAGAAGAACGATTACCATAACACGCCACATCCTTCTTTCCTGTCTGCTGTCTTGCTTAATTTCCTGACTCGGCGCCTTTCTGAGGGAAGCTTGCACAGAGCTGCTCCGCTTTTAGCCCCGCTGAGTTTTTTGCCCCATCTCATCAGGAGGGGCTGGCTCTGCAGCCGCCAGCCTGCACTCCCCTCCCTGCCTCCCGCGCTCCTCCGACAGCRGCACTTTAACCGCGCCACGAGATGATTTACGGAATTAAAAAGAAAAAAAGTCCTCAGCGCYGAATCTTTTCTCCAGGTGCGGTAAATATTCATCAGCGCATCACCTCCTCCACCGCCAGCCCCGCCACSGCGCGCGGCTCCGCGGCATCACTCCTGCCTAGGGCCCTGTTCTAATAAGGCAGAAGCAAGAGAGCGAAGGGCCATGTTTTTTGGGCTTTTTATTTTTTTTCCCAAGGCCATTTCAAGTGTCCCTTGCGGGAGAGGAATGCAGGAGACATTTGCTAAATATACACACCCGTATCTTTCTCAGGAGCTACATCATTGGTTCCAGACAGAGACAGGAGGTACAATTGCCCAGACAAAGAGAGATTAGACAGACAAACAGACCAAGAGCAGGAGAAAAATGTGGATTTAAAGCGCAATTCATCTAGAAAGACTTCCAAGTGCCTTGCGAATAGAGCAAAACTTTGCAGAATCATGCTCTGAAGTGCACCCACTCCACGCTCACGTCTGTCAGCGCGCCCAGCAGAATACTAAACCCGACTAAAAAGCCAAGCTAAAACCATCTCGGGGAGAGGGAAGCAAAGCGCCGCGCCTCCTTGCAGTTGCTTGCCTTGCACCAGCAGCTGAACAGCCACAAAGAGCGGGAGCCAACCTGCACCCAACGCAAACCTACGTCCCATCCGCACAGGGAGCGGGGTGAGCATCACCGCCCTGCATCCTCCGTCATGCCGCCCGGCTCAGGAGCTGTTTTCCCAGAGCAAATACGCCCAGCAAACCCAGCTCCCAGAGACTTCTTTCCCCTGGCCTGAGCTGTGGTCACAGCTCCCCGGGTATAAAGCAGCAATTTAATCTCAAAGGCAGGTATAGCCTTGTTCAGGTGCTATTTTGGCACTTAGCACCAGRCAGCGTGGCATAGGTGGATGGAAGCGTGCCCATCGATAGCGCTGGTCTCTGCCCTGGATCTCCTTCTACCAGGAGCTAATCCTGGCGATGACTGAGCTGAAGATATAYGAGCCAGTGAAGGATGCTGAAGCGAAACAGTTGCTATCTACCCTGGGAAGCCTGAGCTGCTTCTCTCCCACCACCCTCTTGCTATTCACCGACGGATCGCACAGAGTGAGGTTTATTCTCTGCTTGATCGGCACGCACTTAATTAATGTTAATGGAGCACTCGCATCACAATCAAGGAGAGACTCTGAACCCCAAAGTATACTAAATCTAAAGAATTACAGCAGAATTCATGGCCTAATTACAGTGTATTGTTGAAATACCACTTAAATATAGTGATTATTAAAAGCATATTATTGATTGGGGTTTAACTGCTATGTAAATAAATCTAGTCGAGGCAAACTGAGCTACAAATTCATTACCCAGCCGTAAATCCTCAATAAATATTTTTTCATGAATCAGTTGTTGTTTATTATACAATAAATGTCTTATTAAGTCAAAATTAATTGCATATTTGGGGAATCTTCATCGAAGGCTCCCTCCCTCCGCTGCCACACGGGCGCTTGGCCAAGCGTCCTTTTAATATCCCCCTTCCCGGCTACCTGTGCCCCCCGGGACCGTCGGGGAGCAGGTGCTGCGCCTGCCTCGTGCCAAAGCAAATCCAACCGGCACGGCGTCGGAAAAGATGCAGTCCTGCTACCGCCGCCTGGGGCTCGGCTGCCTGCAAACCTTGGCAATTAGCAAAGCTCATCAGCTGCCTCCTCTTCCCCCAGCCCGAGCACCCYGGTTCCCACGGGGGACCCCCCTTTTTTCCCCGCGCTCCCTCCTGCAACGTGCCAAGAGCACGTATGAAGGGGCCGGCCCTGGCAAAGCAAAGCCCACTGAGTCTTCGGGGGCCAGAAGACATCCCCCAGCAGAGATGGTCAAAAAAAGTAAACACTTTAAGCCAGAAACGATGAAATTTTAATGAATTTCCCATTTCTTCCACAACTACAAGCATTCAGGCACCATAGCTGGGTGATTTTCATAGGTCCCAGCAGCTAAGAGAAAAAGAATATGAATTCCTCTTTGGGCATGAACTATCGTGATGAATAATAAATAAAATAAAAAGCAGCAATACTTTGCATCTACCAAGAGCTTTTCATCTGTAGAGCTCAAAATGATTTACAACAAAAAGTAAGTGTTAGAGGTGTTAGGAAAGCAGAATTTCCTTCCTCTGGGAAATCTCAGTAGTTCAACATTTGTTTTCATCTTGAGATAGGGTGAGAAGTTGAAAGGTTTTTCTGGAATCATCAGATCCACAATGCTGAAATTCAGAAACGGGGACGTTTTTTCTTTGTTTCATCAGACCGGTGCGTTGTACCAAACCGCATTTGCAATGTTTTGATGTGCCAATTTCAAACAAAATGTCTCAGTTTGGATTTTCCCCAGGAAARAAAAAAAAGTGGGGCAGAATAGATGCTCCTGTTTCCGGTCCCTTCCTACCATCATAAATGTGAACTTCAGCAAAACCCAGGTTGCTTTCGGCAAATACTTTTTTCAACAAAATCCACCCAGCTCCTCAAGTCCATTTTACAGACGAGGAAACCGGAGGGTCGCAGAGGCAGGACCAAACTCCCGCCAAGCAGGAGTACATTAAATATAACTGTTCCCATCCTCTTCTGGCCTGTCCATCACGGAAGGCAAGAGGAGGAATCGCTGCCTGTGCTGTGTTTTGTCCTGAGCAACAAAGGCAGATGGAAAACTGCGTTCGCTTTATACACAACACCACCAGGACAGGAAAGGCTGAATCCATCTACCGGAGAAAAACTAATGCTCTCATTAGAAAGCTTAATTATTAACATCAGCCTCCAGTTATTTTCCCTGAAATATATTTCATTTCTGACTGCAGAGCAATCGCTCTTTGCAAACCTACGGCGTGCTCGGCGCACGCTCCCCGTCTCTGCAGCCTCGCGGGCGCCCAGCGGCCTCGCCAGTGACTCTGCTGCRTGAGTTTCCTCCCCACCATCCCTCCTATCCCAAGGGAATCGATATCCCCTCGCTCCTAACGCTCGATGCCTCCAACAAACGACGAGTCTCCGTTTCTGCCTCCTGGAGACGTTTGCAAAAGGTGGGTGCGGCGCCGAAGGAAACGAGATGGGGACAGGACGGGATCATATATATTTTCTTTGACGTGCCATTTATCGGAAACACATCAGTAGCCATTCCCGAGCTCCTGATGGAGAATTGATCGCTAGGTCATAAAACTAAATCGTGATGCTCGTAAGAAGAGTAAACACGGGAGCCGGTGGAGGGAGCCCGCAGCGGTGGGCATGCGCAGAGGGTGGTGAGCTGCAGAACCAGCTGACTCGATATCTGCTGACGGTCTCCGGGGATTTGGGAGTCAATGGGATAAATTGGATCAATGCTGAGCTTCCCCCGAGATCCCGTAAATCCCTAAATAACCAAGCGCATAGCCCTTTTTTGACACCCTCAAAATGGAAACCACCAAGACGTCTACCAAAGGTGCCCATTGCAGGAGGGCAATGGAGGAGGACCCTGTTCGGGTGCACCCATCACCCTCCCCAGCAGCAGCAACACAAGGAGCTGAAAACATGAAAGCCGAGGAGGAAACCGCTTTTTGCCTCCACTTTCCTGGCTGCCCGAGGGGTTGTGCACATTTTGCCCTATCCTCCGTGAGACACGCGGCCCAATTACACAGCGATCAATTTTGGGAGCACTGAGGAGATAATGGAGTGATAAGAAACAGCCACTGCGGATTTGTCAATAGCAAATCATGTCAAACCAACTTAATTTCCTTTTTTGACGGTGTAATTGGTCTCATGGATCGGAGCGGGGGGAGCAGCAGATGCGATATACCTTGACTTCATTAAAGCGCCTGACATCGTCCCACGTGACATCCCCTACAAGTGAAGTTGGGAAGAAAGCTCGGGCAGCACCGGGGGTGGAAATGTCATCGGCTGAACCGACGTAGGGAATAGCCACTGAGCATTTCCCCATCACCGGGGAGGGCATTTCAAATGGGTTCCCCTCGTCTGCCCTGGGTCAGAGTCTATTCGCTTTAYATTTCAGCAGCGATGGGGATAATAAAGCAGAAAGCGTCTGAGATCTTGCAGAGAGGAGCCCGGACTGGGAGGAGCCAGGCRCGCTCCAGAAGCGAGGCTCAGAATTCAAAATACTCGTGATAAATTAGACAAACAGCCGAAAAAAAAAAAAAAAAAAATCGGCGAGATGAAATTCAATAAAGACAACTGCAGAGTAATACGCTTAGGATGAAGAAATCAAATGCCGGATAGACAGCGGTACTGCGGCGCAGGGTGTGCAAATACACAGTCAATCACCAGGTAAATACAAACCAACCATCGCACGGCTGCAAGGGAGCCGGGGGGGTAGGAGCAGCAGGGAGGGTCCAGTTTGGGATGCCAGTTCCCAAGGAAGACCGTATCGCTAGCAGGAATGAGTTACCTTGGGAGAACGTGGCTTAYTCTCTTCTCGGAGGTTTTTATAATAAATTAAAGCTATTCTTGACCCTATATTAGATGGTGGACAATCTCTTGATCATCAGAAAAAACAAGAGGCGTTCTCTCTGCTGCCTCACAGCAGGTCTGAAACCACGAGAAAGCTGTGTTCTCCCTTTAACAAGGTCTCCGTAAATCCATCACRGCAGCCGGTTAGGAAGCACCGGCATGTTTAAAAGCTACTTTTATTGCTAAATGCCATCAAAGCATTGTTACAAGATAGCAACAGGTGGAGAAAGAACTAAGGGTTAGACAAAGTTTGGGCTGATATTTTCAAAGTCAGCTATGAGACAGATGTCCTGTTCTTATTAAAATGGATGGGAACTGAGCATCCCAATCTCCCAGGTGACTTTGAAAATCTCATCCTCGCTTCCCTTTTGCTGCCCAGCGCCTACACCACCGCCTCCCCCTCCTCCCACCCCAGGGCCGCTGAGAGAAACAGGGTTACGAAAAACAACATTTGCACCAGAATAAATTAATATTTTTATGGCTTTTTTTTTTTTTCAGATCTCACACTCATCTCCCTCTCTCCTGCTCCCTCTGTAATTTACATACATATAACTAATTGCACATTAGGAAACAAAGAAGGGGAGGAGAGATGAGAGCTCAGATCTTGTGCAATCGGGAGCACACCCAGGTAGGATGGGGCACCCATCCCAGGGGCAGCCCCTCCTGCCCCGCCAGCCATCCGCAGAACTAATAACTTTGCTAAGGGCATTCATCCTCTGCCTGCAAAGCAAATCACACTTGCCGGCCCTGACAGCCCCAGCCCTGGGGAATCACATCAACTGCAAGCCCAGGAAATGTGCACAGATTACAGCCAATGTTATTCAAGAGCAAGTTAGATCCCCACCATCCAGACCGGCTAATATACTGGTAAAAAATGCACTAGGCGGGAGGGATTTCTGACACAGCTCTTCATAACCAGGGGGAAAGTGCATTGAGAAAAAGAAGAGTACACAAAATGATACACTTCTGCTGCGCCACGTGCCCGGAGGCACTAAAATATTCTCCACCTTGGCTAAGCTGGACAACACGAGACTCCCAGCCCAGCTGTGCCGCCCATGGATGCTCAGGGCTTCAGATCCAGCTGCGGGGCAATGCCAGGCATCCCGCACAGCCAGGCTGCCCCATGCCACCTAAGCTGTGATGGGTACCCGCATGACCTGGAGGAAATATTCAGGCAAGCCCTCCAGGATCCTCTGACTAAAGATACCTGCCACCTGGTACTGTGCATCTAGCCATTAAAAGTCACATTGTGCACCCACTGCGAACAAAAGTCTATTAAATGCACCCAGCAGGACCGCAGACCTTCACATCTGCTGCATCTGGAGCAGAAGAGGCAGGTCGCTTTGGGGCATCTGTCCGAAAACACTGCCCTCCCCGTCCCCATCGCATCAGGGCTGCCGGAGGATGCCGAGCGACCAGTCTTGCTCACCTTCCTTCTCCCCAGCCCTCCCCTTCACACGGTGCAATATTAAGCTACCTGGAGACTGGCAAACGTGGCCCGTTGGTGATCTGCTCAAGTCCAGGCTCAGCAAAGAGGCGTGAAGCTCCCAGCAGAGCTGAGAGCAGGAGTAAACCTCTCCCRCCCATTAATCATAGCTATACTGGGCGCCGGCTTGGTTTTGGAAGCGGCAGGACAGAGAGGAGGGACTGATGGCCTGAAAACCAGCTCTCCGCTCCACCAGAGATTTCTTCCTTCTGCAATTCCTYTGCATCCTCTCATCTCCTAACACATTTCTCCTGACCCACCCCTAGCCGACGCCAGCCCCGGGCCTCTCAGAAACAGAAAAGCTGCCAAAAGCCGCTGATTCCCTCCTCTTTCCTTCCCAACCATCCCGAGATTGCAGCCGAGAGGGAGAGAATGAATCACCCCACGGGGACGGCAGCGCCCAGGTACGGCGAGGGGGAGGAGGTGGGGAGCGAGCCTGCGTGTCACCCGCAGAAGAAACATCCTTGTGGGACTAAATTGCATTCAATATAATAAACTATCATCTTGAAACGAGTGCTCCAATTGAGTTTTGATGTAAACACTAATATTTTCTCCACTCGGCTATTCTCTTCCAGGGAGATCTCATGTATATTTCAGTATGTGTCCTACCTACTATTGCTCTCATACATCAAAGGGTTCGAGGACAAGGAGCCTGATTTTGAAAACATTATTCTTTTAAAGATTTATTCGCTCGTCTTGACCACCTCCTCTGCTGAAAGGGAGAAGCTCTCCATAAATTATTTTAGCGCCCTATGTAAAACACACGCGTGCACGCCGTCCTCAGCTTAGAAAACTTAGCACGGAGAACTCTGGGCCCTTCTCCCTCCTGGTTCGTGCTCTTCTGAGACCCCTCCCTGCCCTCTCCGTGCCAGACTACTCCAGTTACCATCCCAGTGCCACCCCATCGTGATCCCAAACAGCGAGAAGCTGATGGACAGGTATCCTAAGTGACATGCCCAAGGCCATATGGGGAACGTGTGGCAGAGAAGGGGTCTCCAGACACCTTGATGTCCCACCTTGATGTCCCACCTTGCACTTCTGCCCAGGTAAAACCAGTCCTGGGACTCAGCCTAACACAGGCAGAGCTCAAACACCTCTGAACCCCGCTCAGAGCTCTGCGTGACAGCAGCGTGCACCAGAGCCCATACGCCCCCCCCTGAAAAGTGTCAGCTCTAACCAGTCCAGACAGACATATGTCGGGAGAGATGAAGTATTCATATCCTCGTTTTGTAGCCACAGAGCCTGACTTGCACAGGGTCACAAAGAACAGCTGCAAGAAACATTAAAAACTTTCAGAAGGCCRAATAATACATGGCTCTTTACAGAACGGCACATGCAAAATTAACCGCACGTTCCCTCTGCCCCCTTCCACGGCAGATGCTGGGAGGCACTCAAAGGAAGCTACATTTATTTAAAATTAAATAAAAGCAGCTAATTTTGGCATGCAAGAGCTAATGCACCTGGGGGACTCCTTGCTTCAGGGCACTGCCAACAGAAGAGGAGTAACAAAGTTAAGAAAGCAATTAAGAAACTGCTGCAGACACTCGGTGGGAGGCTGGCTCTTGGGTGAAGCCACGGCGTACACAGYTAGGAGAGAAGATTTCGCCCCTGCTTCTGCCACCCCACCAACTTGGGAAATGACTGTCTCCAAGCCCTCCCCAGCTTGCAGCACGTAAGCAGTCCTCGGGCTGTGCCCTGCTCCTCGGAGCGTGGACGTGCCCTTTCAGCCTCACCTTCTGACCTGAAAACGGGAGGAAACACCTTCTGCCTTGTCCACCCTGACTCCCCGGCTTGGAGAACAGCTGGTGCAATGGGAGGAGGGTGTCCCCGGAGTCTCCAGACCCTGCACCGATCGGGGAGCTGAGASCTACAGTCTAAACATCCAACCGAGCAGCTCCTTCTCCTTACTGCATCCCTGGAGTCAAGTTTAATACTGCCCTGGTCGCAGGGTAGGCACTGCTAGCCTTTCGCCACGTATGGGATGGGGGAAACTGCAGCAGYGCTAGGGAGGATGGTGGGGACAACGTGGACCTGTGGAAAGGAGTGATGATCCAGCGGCTTCTCCGTCTGCCATGGAGTTTTGTCAGCACCGTGTGGAAGAGCTGCAGCACTGCACACCGCTCCCGGCTCCTCACCCACCCGGACACATCCCCGGGTCTGGCATCTCGCTACCGTACAGCCTTTGGTCCCTGCTTAGCGCAAAGCAACACTCGGCATCTCCACCACAAGCACACTAACGTGCGTGGTGCCAGGATGCACCAGGTGTGCCAGGATGCACCAGGTGTGCCAGGATGCACCAGGTGTGCCAGGATGCACCAGGTGTGCCAGGATGCACAAGGTGTGCCAGGATGCACAAGGTGTGCCAGGATGCACAAGGTGCAGGCGCGAAGCTGGGGCACGGCAGAGGGGCTGTGCGAGGACCACGCAAGCAAATTAGGGGCTGGGAATAATGCACAGCCCTCAAGGGTACCCTCTGTCTTAAATTACCCACCGCAGGCTGCACGCAATGTTCTGGCTCTGCACCCTTTTGCTCCTCGGTGACTCATCGATATTTTGAGGCTGGAAGGGATGATTCTGACAATTTTAGTACAGCCTTGGAAAAAAATTGCAAAACATTGACTCAGAGCAAACACCGGGTATCGAGCGACCATCCTTCTGCGTGCCTGGTCCATGCAGGGAACCACAGTGGGGAGGAAGAGGAGGGCTGCAGAGCGTTTCCTAGTCCCTTTCCAAAGTCTCTCCCTCTTCTCCTCAGCCCGGCTGGTTTCTCACACTGCAGAAGCCAGAACGCCAATGGAAGCAAAGTAAAAATATTCAAAGGCTTCAAAAACCTCTGCGTTTGATTCGGGCAGGCCTGGAGGCACTCCTGCTTCTGTCTCCACTCAACGCGCGCTCAGGGTCTCACCCCAGAGCAGCCTCCCCGGTCCCTCGTGCTATCGTAACGTGGGCGCACACTGACCCCAGCCCGGAGCAAACCCAGGGAAAGAAATGCAACGTCCGCAAGCATTGCACGACCCACATACAGCACGTGTGCAACGCCTTCCTCCCCAAATAATTGCCCCAAGGGCCAGAAGCAGGGCGTATTCCCCCAAAAGTCAATTTTCAAGGCATCGCCAATTTGTCCATACCGAGGGGCAAAGGATTCGGAGAGCCATGAATATTCCCAAGCTTTGGAGCTGTCTCTTCTGCAGCAAAGTAAAAAGAAAATGAAAACACACCCTCAGAGTAAGCAGAAAGCCAGGACCAGCCAGATCCAAACCCACACCAGGCTTAAACCCACCAGGACATAACTCTGTCCCTTACCATTCCCTCTGCTCAGCGAGAGGAGAGCAATACCCCAAAACGGCTCCTCTGGTAGGGTTTTCCTAAGGAAAACTATGAAAGCTATAAAGCCGKAAAACCAAAACCCACAAAACCCTGAAGTAATACAGATTGTTTGGTTTTGGTTTTTTTTCTTTTGGCACTGTTCCCCCATTGCTCCTAATGAAAGCCAAACACCAGCAAGGAGCAGGACCTCTCCTTTCACCCCAAACGGAGCAAGGGTGGCAGTTGTTTACCACCAGTGCAACACAGGGTTTGCTTTTCATTCCCTGTCCGATGGCCTCAGATCAGGATTTTCTGATCACCGGTTCACGGCTCCAGAAAGAAACCTGCGCTTACAATTTTGCTACACGGGACACTGAGTAACAGAAGGGTATTTCTGGCTCAGAAGCAGCCCAACGGTAGCTGAAACTTCAAGCACAGCTGACTTGCATGATTTTTCCATTGATTAAGATGACAAAGTTGGGCCAAAATCTTACAGAGACAGATTACAGAGACCTGATGCCATCTAATCTAAGCCTCAGTTCACTAGCTTTAGGCCTAAATCCTAGCTTAGTCTGGAAATGATCCGTGCTTCCTTGGTTATCTCTACCAACTCAGGGAATAAGCAGTCATGTAAAACCACATGCTGAAAGATGCTAAGGAATTAATGAATAAAAAAAATACCATATGCTCTCCCAACTTCAGAGCTGTTCTTTGGGGGGAAAAAAAAAAGGCGATGGAGGGGAGATGCCGGGTCCGGCGGATGCTGCTGCTGTCCCTCCCTGGGGCTGCCAGCCCCTGCAGCTGGCAGAGCCCCCCCATGCCCCCCCATACCCGGGCTTTGCCTCCAGCAAGGCACTGCTGCTAAAAAAAAAAGCAGCAAATCCGGCTCCCTCCTCTGCTTGGCGTTGCCAGCGTGGAGGAGATCGAAGCCATCAACTCTTTGAAACAAGAGTCACAAAACTCCCCCTTCCGAAACCGCTGCAAAGCATCCCAACGCCCTCCCAGCATCGCGGGAGCATGAGGYGGCCGACGCCGGCCAGGTAAAACCGCACGGCGAGCCCCCCGGCACGGCGGCAGGGCCGGAGGGAGCTGTTTAGCTGAGGGTCTCACCCCTGTATCAACAATAAATACATCTGCAATAAATATGCAAAGTTACAGCTGATTTGCATTGACATTTGGACTGGTGGGGGAGCTGAGGGGAGAAAGAAATAAAGTCCATTATAGCGCAGAGTAATTTAGGATATTACCACCGGCATCTGAATTACAAATCTACCTCTCATTACTGGTATGTTAACCRGGAAAGGCAGCTTCTCAACAACATGCAAGGCAGAGTTTATTAGCATGAATTTGCATAATAATTAGCTCTGCAGCAAGCAAAGGCTGTTGTGCCTTTCAAAAAGCCAACTTTCAATGTCAATATCCAGCCCCAATTTGGCTCCCGCCCTAGGGTCCTCCGGCAGCGAAACGCCGCCGCAGGCGTTCGGCAGCCAGCTGCCATCGCCCCGACGCTGTCGCCTGCAGGAGGTCCTGCCTCATCCCTCCAGCCCGTCTCGGGTGCTGGGAGGCAGAGAAAAGCTCCTGGGAAAGGCCTTTGGCAAGCCAACTTCATTGCACGGAGAGTTTCTGCATTGCACGGAGAGTTTCTGCATTGCACGGAGAGTTTCTGCATTGCACGGAGAGTTTCTGCATTGCACGGAGAGTTTCTTTCCCCGGTGCGTTAGCAGAGCTGGCTGCTGATGGCTCCAAAGAGCCCCCAAAGCCCCCATTCAAAGCCGCCCCGTGCCATTCAGAGCTGCTCTCTGTCCCACCCCATAACCCCAGATCTGCTACAAACTCCTTCATCACTCCCCCTCCCGCATCCTCACTGCCAATTAAGCCTTTGGACAACATGATTCACATAACACAATTTAGAGAAGACGASGGAGAAAGGTATTTTTTATCTAACAAAGCCACGATGAAGAAAAGAGCGTGGTAATATAGGGAATTATATTTATTCTCCATCTACCCAAGCTGGCCCCCACAAATAYGATACTGGACTGTATTGATCAATGCTCTCCAGCCTGGCATTTTCCAGGTAGCGTTGTGCCAATAACAGACTCTTCACTAGCCGGAATGGAAAAAAAAAGGCAAAMCAATGAGGTTATTTTAGTCTTTTTGCTGAAGTTACAAGTTTCATCTTCTAGGGCTCTATCTGTAAATATATATATTTGCAGATGCATTGCAAATGCAAATATCTCAATCTGAACAAGACAAACAAAACACACTTGCTGGTTGGAAGGAGGCTGTATTTTGTTTCTCCAAATGTCGTCTTTGATATTTTTTTCACAGCTTTTCAGCAAAAAGTCTTGCCTGGAAAAAACTCACTGTCTCCAATCCCCTGTGCTGCAGGCAGCTTCCCTTACCTTGCGTGCTCCAAGCCTCCTGTTTCAAGAACTTTTTGGGGTACCCCAAACACACCCCTGGGTTAGAGGAGATGTTTAAAGGGATTTCTGCCCCGGGAGGTCGTGCAGGGAGTCACACATCCGTTTGCAAGGCAGCAAAGTCRTCTGTGCCCAGGCAGCAAGTGACAACTGGCGTGTGCCTCGTGTCACAGCGAGAGCTGCGGGAGAGGAACCGGAGCCTCGTAGTGTGAAGCGTTAATTGCTACGTGGGTAGCTACCCCAGCCCTCTGCTTCCTTGCACGTGAGCACGGCACCCGCAGAGCTCCCAGAGACGGGGCACAAGGTTTCCTAGCAGAAATCCACCTAAGCTCGCGCTCACGGTGCCCAGAGCTGCTTTACAAAGGGTATAGCTGCTGTCACTGCTGTTTTAAAGACAATGTGCCTCAATTTCCCCTAAGAGGATATTATTCCCAAGCAGGGACYGAGCTGATCGTTTCCAGACAGCAGCATCTCAGTGTCGGCTTGAACTCAGCTGTTTCCAACACAGGAAAAACCGTACACATCTCTAAAAAGAAATGCATTACCCAGCTAAGCCTCAGACCTGCCAYCTCCAGGCCTTCGGCTGCAAGTCCYGCTCTTTGCAGCCTCTCACCACCACAACGCATGCAACTCCCRGCCAGCAAGAGCTACTATGGACTGGCTTTTCCTTTCAGCATCTCACTAGAAATATTCTCAAAGTAGCTTCTTTGGACCTTATACTGTCCCCAGTCCTGGTTTCATCAGAAACCCTTTTAACCCACCATCTCTGGCTGTTGTGGTCTCCAGGAACAGCAGCCTTATAGAGGATAAAACTTCCTTAAGGTAACTCCTTGTTCTTTAGCGCTGTCAACTCTGGGTCCTACATGCCCCTGAAAACCATCCCTCAAAAGGAGCGGGCCTCCTAATTATATTATTTGTAGTTATTATTTCAGACAGGTGTAAAATAGGCTGGTATAAAAGGAGCCTGAGCAACAGCAAACGAAGCTCAGTACCTCTGCGCGTCCTGAGCCAGACCCACCCCTACCTCCCCGGGAAATAAGATGCACTTTTGAACCGTTCAACATCATCTCAGTTAGCAGAAGGCCGGAGAGGTCCCTGCCCTTGAAAAACAGGAAGGGAAAAAAATAAAAAAAAAGGGAGGAAAGTGTGGTCCAGGTCCTGAGAGGGCAGAAGGCGGCAGCTGGGGGAAGGGGACTGCCAGCATTTCCCCGGCTTCCCCGGGAGGTGCGGGGCGCGCAGGTACCGGCTGTGCCGGCTCCAGCCCGACGCGAGGTGGTGCTGCTGCCCCGGGCACGGGCAGGGATGCTCCGAGACCACCCCCCCGCTGKCCCTCGGCCTCTTGGCACCGCACGGAGAGGGGCAGATGGGGGGAATGAACGGGGTTGGGAAGGGGTGGCACAGCCCAAGAGCTGGCAAGGAGCGGGTACGAGCGCAGGTCCTGGTTTTCAGCTYATTTAAAGTCGGTTCAGAGAAATASAGAGAGAGGGGTGAATAACTCTATYCCAAAGCACTCTCCACCTCAAGTAAGAGATTTGTAGTCAAAGAAGGAAACGCTTAGGCTCAGAGAAAAAAAAGCCTGCCGAAAAGCTGAGCGAGTGAAAAGATATYGTAAACCAGCTAAACACTATTTTTTGTGCAAGTCAGACATTTGTTTCCAAGCTGGGCTTTTAAAGAAAAGTTGGAGAAGCTTTTCCTAATTTTTTGCTGAAACTCTATTAAAAAAAAAGACATTTCCGTGCAGTTCTCATCCATGTTTTTCCAAAAGGAAAAGCTGAGGATCCTGCAGAGCTCATCAGCAATCTGGCACCCGTGTGTGCCACCCCATAATAACAAAYCCAGGCAGGGACATGGGGGAGAAGGAGGGAATAAGCATTTGGAAGAAGATGATTCTGCAATGAATTTAGAAGGAGTTATCAGCTGCTGCCGGGTAAATCAGCTTGGCTAAGATAAGAACCAGAACAAATATTTATTCCAAATTTACACTGACCTAAACCTGAGCGCTTGAGGGTTGAATAATTTCGGTCAACTATATATTTTTGTCAAATCATTTCCTGGGCTTCTTGCATGGGTTGAAAGAGATTTAGCTAGGAAGGATAAATCCTGGCTGTTCATATGCTGTTGTCAAAAGGATGGGATGGAAACACAGATAGAAACACTGATAGATGGCAATAAAAATGATCTTTATAGTGTTTCAGTCCGTGCTGTTTCACAATGGCAAAACTAGCCCAAGATATCTCCAAGTGATTTTGAAYGCCGCCTTTTTCAAAGGGCTCATCTGGCAAAAATGGGTCCCAAATTTTCAGAAAGCTCTTCATGACYGCTCATATGCAGGCCCCCCGCTCAGACAAGTGCCCCAAATCACCACCCCTTCTCAGAAGTCTCAGCTCAACCCCTCAATATCAGGTCACYCAGGAAATTTGGCTGAGTTTTGTACCACACAGGCTAATTTGGAGATGGCTTAAAGACAATCCTCAGACCTCTCCTGGCTTGCCTGCCCTGCCTAAAGAGAGAATCAGACTTGTCGCCTGCACATCTGGCTAAGTGGCGTCCACATCTGTACCTGCAGCTGCAGGCTATGCTATTCAGCCCCAGGTGCTGGCCTGCAGCAGGTATCTAGCCAAGGTTGGAGGYTGCATCTGAAGGAGAGCACCTTCCCCCACCACCACGCCAGTCATCGCTCCCCAGGACAGGCATGCCGGTGCAGGCAAGGCCCTCTTCTGCCTGCAAGGATCCAGCCGCTGATGCGGTCCTTGTCATCGCAGACACCGATTTGCAAGCTGTACCTGACAACGAGGCACAGAAACACCCAGCTCTCGGCTCCTGTCCTACTAGCGTTGCTGCTTTCCCTTTGCAGTCCACRTGGGAGACCCTTTTTCACCGGGAAATTTCACCTGCTCTATCTAACCGCTCCATCCTCGACAGGAACAAGCAGAAGCCAAGTTTACATAAACAGTGGAGAGCACGACGTAAAGGTTATTTGTGCCTGCGGGCTGCTTTGGGATCCTGTGAAATACGGAGGTCTCGGGCTGACTCGCACTAGACAGAAAGTTCCTGCAACGCTGAAGACCGCAGCTTTTTTAAGTACCTGAGCAGTGCACAAGGGCTCAAGGTGCTACCGAAAACAAGCATGAGGAGCTAGAGCTAGTGGTGCAGYGTTATTCAGCATCTCCCATCCCTTCCTTGTGCCAGACAACAGCCCGATCGCAACCTCTGCTCAAGCAAACATCCACCCACTCTGCTGAGATTTCTTGTCACAGTAAACACTGGGCAAAAGTGGGTAAAGACACAAAACTTGGCATTAACGTGATGTTTTGCACTTAAGTTCTTTATAAGCACTGATTCGGACAACCCCGTAAGAGTTATCCACCTTTTACAGCTAGGGAAAATAGAGCCATGGAAGTCAGGCAACTTATTCAAAGTCACAGATGGAGCAAATAAGAGAAATAGGATTAGAGCCAAGGAAGCAGCAGAGATGTCCTCTTCCCACCCCCACGGATAACAGCAGGAAACCTGCTGGTCCTAACACCACAAAGCAAAAATAACACAGAAACAGGCAAACCTCGCTGGGAAGAAGTAAAGTTGTGCGGGGTCTGGTTTGTGGGACAGGAGAACAAGTAGAAAACACAGGATTGGGATCCGTGAGGAGCACATTCAACTCAGCTCCAACACGATCTCCTCCAGGTGACCTTGGGCAAGTCACCTGCATCCCTCTGCACCTGGGCATCAGACGTTTGGGGAGAAACATCTCCCTTTCAGTGATCTTCTTCAGTCTCACCTCTCTTACAGGCAGAAACTGCCTCTTAYCACTTGCTCACGGATGACCCGGATTAATTAGGCAATCCTGGAAGCTACCAGAATACACTACAACAAAGAGCAAAAAAGCACTGCAATTCCTTTACATTTTCACCTTTAGATTTTGGGGAGGAACTAAGTGTTCCTTTAATACCAGAAGGTCTTGCTAAAGGGATGGCAACAGAGAGAGGCAATGAGTTACAACTGGACTCCCAAAGCTGGCACAAAGCAGCAGCCGGAGCGTGCGTTTGCACGTATATAAATACATCTCTCCTCGTATGTATACACGCGTATAGACTGTGGGTGAGCGGGGCGGGGGTGGAGCACATAAACTTGGGGAGAGCTAAAAACCAAATAAAACCCCACAAAAATTAACCAGGGGAGAAAGCATTTTACTCAGAAATAAAGTCATTTTGCAGCCACCGATATTACCCCCCCCCCTTTTTTTTTTTTTTTTTTTTTGAAGTCGGCATTGTGCGGAGCCGCGTTCCTTTTCAAGATTTCAGATGTTATTGTGTTCAAACGAATCCCATTTCGTCACAATCGATGACTCTCCCTGCTCGTTATTACCTCCAGCCCTTCGGAGCAGGCAGCGCCGCTGGCAGCCCTCCAAGCCCCAGGCAGGCAAGGCAGCAGAGCCCGCACCCCTCCAAAATGCGCAGCGGAGGTAAGCTGGAGAATGTCACCTACACCTGGGTAATTTTTAATTTTCTTTCTTTTCCCTATACTGTTAAATTACCTCCAGCTTATTTGTCTGGCTAGAGGTTAATGAAACACTAATGATGTTAATGAGCCTTTCATGCTGCAAGTTTTTTCAAGAAAGAGATATAATAGCTGTTTTCCTTCCCTTTTAATCTTTTTCATCATTTGGGAGTTGCAGGGCCAAAGCAATTAGCGACTCACGCGGCTCTGTCTCCCCTCCCGGTCACAGCCCAGTAGGGCAAAGAGAAGAAACCTATTAAACCCCCTTCACATGTCCACAGGTGAGGAGCTCGCGAGCTGATGCAACACGCTGCTTTAGCCAGAAGGCAAAACGCTATTCGGGGGGAAAAACAAGGGGAATTAACAATCTGGAGCTGTCGGGAATGGCGAAGTGTCGCCATTAGCCGTGCGCTGTTCGTTAGAGAAGACAACAAGACAGGTGAACTTTAAAAGGTTAGAGGAGGTTTGGGGAGGACACCTTCCCCCATGAAACCMACCCCATTTTGGTTTTCATCCCGGGGAGCTCTGATTTCGGGTGCATGACATCCCTCTGGACCACAGCCAGCCAAAAATCGGCCCTTCCTTCCCAGCTCATTTTGTTTAAATACAAAAAGTGTGTGTGCGTGGGGAAAGACACAGCAAGAGAAAAACTAAAAGATCCAGAGAAATGGCTGCTCAGGAAACCGCTCTACGCTCTGCTCACCTCCACCCTGCTGCCTCAGATACCAGAAAGGATTTCTTTWCCGTTCCCTAATCCCCTCAAACACAATCACGTGCTAAAAAAAAAACCCCACCACGAGCCCATTTTACAGATGGCTCGTCCCACATTGAGCGAGAAGGACACGAGCCGGGGGTCCCCCTCGCCACGCCGAGCCCCCCCGCTGCCACCGCGCTCCTTGGCGTGCCGGGAGGTGATGCCGCCTCTGCTTTTCTTGATGGATGCATCGGTGCCAAAGGGCACACAACTAAATTACCAGCTGGCACTTACAAGGAGTGAGGGCTCTGGCTTGTGCTTCCATTAGAGGGTATCTATCTGCATTTAAAGCTGTGGCGCTCTGATAAGGAGAAGGGAGGAAGCTAGAGAGACCTCAAAAAATTGCCTGGACGAACTCCGAGATAAGACTTTTCAGACAGACAAAAAAGCCTGTCCTGATTTATAGAGCTTCGTCCGTCCTTGACAGTACCTCTGGAGCTCCTGATCTCGGCTGTAAAAAAGAAAGTTCCATCAGAAATGTATGTTCTGCCCCCAAACTATTTATCCAGACAACCTGTCAACCTACCACAGCCAGATCCTCTCTTGACACGGACAAGGCAGCAACACAATCGGCCGCCTTTTATTTTTACCCTCTCCTCTCCCCTGCTCTTACTAATCACAGATGCTTTGTCCGCTCAATAATAAAGATCCTGGATGCCTCAGTTTCCATTTTTTCGTTATCGTGCCTTTCAGCCAGCATGTTTATTTATGACTGCTACAAAGCGCTTTCACGGAAAGATGCCATTAGGCTGGAATGATGCTCCCTTGACATTGAGATCAGAATCTGCACAGACGCCATGCAACAACTCATCTTTATGTTTGCCTACTTGTCTTAATTCCTTTTCTTTTATTATTATTATTATTATTATTTCCGTCGCAAGGGCTGCCAGGGAGGGAGAGGCAGAGGGGCACTTGCAGCACAAAGATAGGAAGCAGCTCTGACTGAGGCCACAGATGGTATGGGCTGGCTTGGCTAATTCTGCCCTCTTCCAGGGCAGCTGTTGGCACGCAACGCTCTTAACAAGCCCATTAAGAGAATAGGACCCCAGACTGACAAGGGCGCAGTAATGGATTTATTCTCGCTCACGACGTGGAGACGGCTCTCCTGCATACCGCGGCAGGGGCTTCCACAGCAGAGATGGAGACCTGGGGAAAGGCTGATTTTGGGGGGGGGGGGGCAAGGTGCACGGCGGTGCCCGCTTGCCCCCCGTCGAGCCCGGGGAGGGCACCGCAGCTGCGGGTTAAGACCTCAAATCCAGCAAAACCCACGTGGACGCTGCGCTCAGCCTGCGCTGACGGGTTCACCGGGTCTCTCTGCTTACAAAGCCTGACTCGTCACTGAAAAAGAGGAGAAGCCGCTCGTTGCGATATCATTCGTGTGACGGCCGCATGACGGTGACTTCAACATGCTCTCCAGAGCCCCTACGACCCCGGCAAGCCCTGCTCCTTCTCCCTTCCCCTGGAATCTCCTCGCAGACCTCATGCATCAGCACAGGACACGGCACAGCTCTCCAAAGGCATGCAAACACCGATGAGGTCTTCTCAATCTCCTTAGCAGATGAGAAAGGGGGGGAAAAAAAAAAAGCCCTGCTGCATAGGAGCCAGCTGGCCCCTCGGCTTCCCAGCCCTCATCCACGCTGGAAGGTGGGCCCTGGGACACGGGACACGCTCCCTTTCCAGTGCCATCCCCCAAACGACAGCGTGCTCTGCCCGCCACACTCATGCGAGATGCCGGGGCAGACAAAGGGAGGTTTTTGTATGATCTGGCATCTCTTTCAGCTGTTAGCCAAGGCGCGTCCTTCCCGGGCATCGGCTCTCTAATTAGTTCTATTGGTTTCAACAGTTCGGCGGGCTCGGTGAATGTAATATTTAACACCCCAGAGGGAAGCCTTTCACGCCGATGCCTCTTTCATCATCTCTGCCCATCTGGTACTCACTTTAAGCTCGCAGAGCACCACCTGCTTGGAAAACAATGAACTCGTGTGGTTCCCCGGCTCCTCCGGACCAGCTGGACCCTCTGGGAAAGGCACGTGGGAGCAAGCCCCCCCCCGCCCCCAGCAGCGGCAAGCCATGACGCCCATCGTGTGTGTCATGTGTTCATTCAAAAAGCAAKTATTATTGCGTGTTGACACCGCTACCCATCAAGGATGCCAATTCAAAGGGAGCGACGCAATTTTTCCCTCTATGACTGGCTCCAGAAGAGCTCATGAAATGCGCACCGCGTCCGCAGGGACCGGGAGGCGGGTGAGCAGAGGCTCTTGTCCTCCCCCCCCYCTTTCTCAACGGCTGCAGCCTCACCATCACCGTCTTTCCCAGATTAATCAAGGATGAAGGATGGGTAACTGGGTAAGGGCGGTTAGCAGAGCAAGGCGTGAAAGGATCGGTGGTGCAACTCCACAGCAGCAACAAGTAGCGGGTGTCGTACGCRYGGTGACAGCYGGGAGCGGGGTGTCAGGACCCCCGYCGCAGCGGGCGATGCGATGCGGCCACGGACATCTGCACCGTCACAGCCTCTCTAACAGGTCTGAGCAGAAATGGGAATCGAGCCCATAAAAACCATTTGCTTTCTGCAGCCACAGCACCGCGGCTGATGTTCGGAGACATCGCCGCGTCTGGAAATTATTAGATTCCTTCCAGTGACTGACACCTGCTAATAACCTGGAAGATGGGTAGCGGATACTCACATTGTCATCTCCAGCTATCTACAGCTTCATTTTCCATCATCTTTGTCACTCAAGGACAGCAGCAAAGGATATTATTGCTACTGGTATTGTTATTGTTATTATTTAAGCCATGCAGCCACAAATCTGCAGGTATCTGGGCTGGGCTGGGCGGACGCATTATACCGGTAGATTCTCCTTCAGATCGGAGGGAAATTTATTGTGAGGATTATGTATAACGTATTTTTCTATTAAATTAAACGAAGCTTYCCTTTACAAAGTTCAGGGTGTTAACCGACAGCTGGAAGGACGGTGGTTTTAACCTCACGCTTAGCCACAGAGTCAGCCACATCGGGAAGATGGATGGAYGGATGCTCACTCTCAGGGAAATACAATAATCTCCTCTGTTGACAATGCTGAGCTGTATTTCTGGGCCTCCTGCCTCTCCGCACAAAGCCTATTAGCCACTCATCAGCACTAAAATAAATAAATAAATAAATGAATACGCCAGCGCACAACAGTGCCAAGGGCAGGGAAGTTAGAGGACATTATAACTCTTTAATTACATCAGTCTTGGAAAGAAAAGAGCTGTCATTCCCTCCTTCTTCCCTCCAGGGAGCACTTGGTATCTACCTTGGCCAGAAMCCCCTTAGGAAAGTTGTTGCAACATATGTCTCCCCTGTGATTCATGCCAGGGATGGGTTTAGTCCTGTATTGATATTCCCCACCCACTATTAACTGTGCTTGCATACACACACAGATGCACACAAACACACCTTTCATCTCCTGCCTTGAAAGGAGGCAGGGGGAAAAACCGTAGTTGAGCTTTCAAGATAAGAGAGTCATGCGCAAGGCACTGGCTTTAGCCTGCAGGGAGGATTTTCTTCTGAGAGCGCCTTAAGGGAGGTTGCAATAGAAACAARCCCTCGAGGGGCTGAGGACCCTGCCCCAGGGACAGCCGCTGAGATCGACACCGGCTAAATACAAGCAGTCGTCACACCACGCACAGCCCATCGTGTACCTGAGATGCCAAGGATGCAGAGAACCACCAAAGAGCATCCCCAAGAGCTCAGAGTGTTTTGTTTTTTTTTTTTTTTTCAAATAAGCATGTTTTAAAATACATTTCCCCCTGACAAAAACGTCCTTTGTAGAAATGAAAACGGTTGTCAAAAACCCACCGCCCACCTCCTAAAAGATCCCATTACATTTCTGTATTGAACTTCTTTTTTTATCAAGAAAGTTATTGAAATAGTGATGGAAACAGCCAATAGCGCTTTCGATTAAAAATGTATCACAGCGTTTTGTGATTTAAAAGCAAACAAACAAGAAAGGCAACATGAAATGTTAATGCGCACGTGAGGGGGTTTGATTTCTGTTTGCTGTTTGTTTGTCAAACATTTTAGACTATTAATTAATTATGAAAACCGGGCCAGAAAGCTGGAGCCTGATCTGCACGCCCCGCAATTCAAGCGAGCATCGCCGCTGCCGCGAGAAGGACGCACAATTCAGGTTGCGGAGCGTGGCCACCGCTGGCAATCACAGTTTCTCCCCCTCGAGCACCAGGCTAYGGGATGGTTTCTGCAAGGTCTAATTTGGCTGCATGGAAGAGCAGTGAGTGATCGTCCTTTCACCCCTTTGAACCCACGCCGGAGACCGATGGGGCTGCTACTCATCAACAGCTCCCTGGTCACCTTGGAGGCCAGGCCATCGCTCTGTGTTGACAGAGCCACGTCACRAAGCCCGAGATAACTTTTGCAGCCATCTCTGACACCAAAGGACACACTATTACAGATGGGGCAGCTCCCATCAAGGCTCTGCAAAAGGAAAGGATCGGGAGATGCCTGGGTCAGCCCCACATCCTTCGCTTCTGCTGCGTTTTCCAAAGCCCTTGCAAGCACCAACATTTACTCTAAAAGAAAGTGGGGGGGAGGAAAAAAAAAAAAGAAACCATACGAGCTGAGGTGGGTGAATAAGGAGATATGGCAGAGTCAGGAGGCAATGGCCCAAGGGACCCATTAACAAGATTCCTCCCACACAACCTCCAGGAGCCCAGAYCATCAATAAAACCTGCTCTCTTCCCCAGCCAGCCTTGCGTGGCTCTGAACTTTCCGGCTACAGGCTGCAGATTGGATTCTTCCGTCATCACCATAAAAACAGATGAATTGTCCACGGCTGAGGGACCTGTGATAAGACAGGACCCTTTAGGCAAGAAGGCACACTTCATAAAACCAGCGCTGCCTTTCAGCAAGGGCTGGCCTCGTGCTGCTGGGGTGGGCGCCTGGTCCCACACGCTGCAGCAAGCTCCCCCCTATGCTTCTCATACCAAAAAAAGAGGGGCTGGAGATCACCTGCCCTCTTGCAACCCAGCAGCTCCACGTGGCTATCCGCTGACACAGCACATCCCAGGGTGATGCCTCCATCGATCGCACGCTGCCTCCGTCCCTCCCTTGCCAGGGTGTGCGAGGAGCTCCCTCGCCCCCAATCCCTTGGGAACAGCGACAGACCCTGCCCTGCTTTTTGCTGCAGGAGCCCAAAGCTATTTCACCGCTGGCTCTTCCACTTTAGCAGCAGGCAGCTAGTCCTGCATGGGCTGGGAAGGGTGCACGACCCAACCCGGTCACGGGTAACGTGTCTCCTGCTGCGAGCTTCCCAGGAGGTGCAACGAAGCATCGCCCCGCTCGCACCCACGTTGCGATGGTGGGACACCCCTGCCAAACCGGGGTTGGTGCCAGCAAGGCCTCAGTTGGGACATTTCTCTCTTCCCAGAACTCTGGAACAAATAGGGGACCCCAGTAACGTTGCTGGAAACCACAACCCCCAGGCAGGATAGCCACGAAGGAAGTCTTTGAAAACCAGCAAGAAGCTAGGGCAGATAGAGCCCGGGCTCTGCAACGAAAGCATTTCTTCCTGTTTTATTTTGCTTTGCATTCTCATTGCCAGGTTCATTATCAGGGCCCTTATTCCTGCACACGCTTCCCATTTGTCTCCCTCCTATCTCTCTGCGTCCAACGCAGCAGCCTGTATTAGTTTATGTTAACAAGCTGTGGCAGCAGTAATCCTGGCCTCTCCGGCTCCACCGCCCGTTTTGCTGACCAGGCACATTGTTTGTCTCTGCTGCCTACGAGCTCCCACCTCGGGGTGGTTCCTGGTCCCCCGAAGCCTTCCTCCACCTCAAACCCAAGCGTCCCTGCAGGAATTACACTGGGATACATCCTGTGCCAAATGCTGTGACCACACCGTCGCTGGTCGGGGATGGAGTGCGAGTTGCAAAAACATTTTGTCTGCCCTGGTGCCGCCCCTCCAGAGTGCCAAATGAACGGCAAAGCTTGTTTTCTCCCCAAAAGAGAGACTTTTCTTTCTCTGCCGCTGCACTGTGGAAACAAGCATCACCCCCAGCGTGACGGGGGCTCCCGTGTGCCGTGCAGCACCTCCTCCGGAGGACTCGCTGCCCTCTCCTTCCCACCCCACCCTTGCAATCTGACAGCCTGCATTTGTCTTTTCAGCTTTGACTTCCTTCCTCGGCCCAGGTTGACAGCAAACAACACTCGGAAAAAGATGAGGAATGGGGGAAAAAAAAAAAAAAAAAGGAAAGAAAGAAAAGGCAGGCAAAAGGCAGCTGCTGTGGCAGAGGGGGCGAGGAGCAGAGAGAGATTTCAATCACTGCTCCGCTCCAGCACGATCGAGCTGCCTGACATGTCCGGGAGGGAAAGGGARGGCGAAAGGCAGGGGAGCTTGGCCACTGCCCCGAAAGCAGGGCGCCTGGGCTCAGCCCTTCTGCCGAGGCACCTCTCGCCGATGGCACCAGTTTGCTCCGTCGCATCGAAGCCCGYCTTCCCACGCAAGCTCAGCGAGCAGGGGCTGGGTGCTGGAGCCTCTTTACCTCCTTTCGCTTCCCAAGCGTGAGCCATCGGACAGCCTGAGGCAATAAAATAAACCCCCGTGCTACCGCTCCAGCCCAGCGCCGCACAAAGCCACGTGCCACCGCACCAAGCCTCCGTACGGAGCCCTGCTGTGCTAATGGCGGGTCTGGTTTTACTGCAAGCGTTTAACGAGCGGCGCGTGTGCCGCTGATTAACAGTGTGGCTCTCTGAGGCCAAAGAAGAAAAGAAATTCAGTGTAAGATTGCAAACAATTACTCCTTTTAGATAATCACTGTTATACAGTCCAGACGCACGCATAAATATTGCATAATGCTAGGGCTCAGCACATAATTGTCAGATATTATTCAAACCGAGTCACTATTTTATTGGCAAGAGCTGCGAGCTTGTCACACCTCAGGGTCAGCGACTGGATGGCTGAAGGGTTTTCAGGGAAAGCTCAGGTAATGCAAGCAGCAGACCAGCCGTTCCCCAAACTGCTCAGCACCGACCTTTGCAAAGCGCATTCGCAAGCCYGAGGAGGCACCAGCCCGTGCGGAGCGGCGTTTGCGTGTCCGTACAGGGACGGGGAAGCGCGGCAGCGGGCACAAGCAGCGCACAATCCGCTCTCCGAGGCAGCGTTTGCCACCGAAGCCCTCGCAGCGCAGTCGCGAGGCGGTTTGCAGGGGCACAAACGCACGCAAAGAGCCGCAGAGCCCGCTCGCCCGCCCATGGACACCTGCACATCACGAGGAAGATGCTCCTGCAAGAGGCCCTGTGCTGGGGCTGAGGTCCAGCCACACGCCGCTTTGGACAGGTCTCCTTCCCTTTCTCAACCAAAGCTGTTTTGTTTGCAAACCATCTGCTCGGCACCCCGCCGCGCCGGCAGCAGCGAGGGGGCCCAGATGGACGGGTTCTTTGATAATTCTTTAAAACGAAGCACCCAAGCACAACGGCACCATATGCCGAAGGGCCGGCCAGCTCGGAGAACTGTCGCACAACCCTCCCTCCTTGGCTCGGCCAGGCAGGCAGCGTGCCAGGCAGGCAGCGTGCCGCCCGCGCCCCGGCGCGCTCCCTCACCTGCCGAGAGCTTGCAAGCGTTTCCTCGGGCCGCTTTGTCTCTGCCAAAGGCAAAGCCGCCAGAAGGAAATTCAATCCAGGTCTCCAGCCTGCACACCTTGCAGGCCCCCATATCTCCTTGAGCTTTCCAAGACAGAATATGGGGTAAGAAGAGGCGGGTGGAGAAGATGAGGCTGCTTCCTTTGCAGAGTTACTTTTTGGCGCTGGTTCACACCTGGTTTCAATGCAGACACCTATACAATTACTCTGCACAACAACCAGGGCTGGACTTGGCTCAGAGCATCTCACGGACAAGCTCGGTGGCCCAGGAGAAAGCCAGCTGCTTACAGGCAATAAACCCCTGCCTGGAAGCGCAGCTTCCTCCCGCTACGAAAGCTCAGCTTCACCTCCAAAGGCTCACSTCTCCCAGTTTTGCTCTGGCACTCTGAGAAACTTTCTCATTAGAAGGAAAAGGCAGCCTGAGATTCCTGCGCCATYGCAGGAACTGGGGCTTTAAGGAAATAAAACACCTTGCAAAACCCATGCCACAATCAGATGAATTTTGATACAAGCTGCAGTGAAGGATGGCTCTGTGGGATTTCAGATAAATAAAGGCACAAAGGACGGTGAGATTGGACTGACATCTTTCAGGCTATGCTYTCCTGCCCTTGCACCTTGAATATCAAATACTCCCCGTTGCCAGCAACCCTGAACCCCAAGCTCTGCAGAGCCGGGTGGAAGGGACTAATTCCTAGGGRGGAGATAACAGGAGCTCCCCAAAGCCTCTGCTGTTTATAGAGCGGGGATGCCAGAGCAAGGGAAACCCCTTATTGAGCAATTTGCATTACACCAGGGATCCCAGCTGTGGTCCCAACACTGCGGTCTTAGCACAGGACACGGCGCTCACCCAGCTYGTTAGCAGGCAGGAATTGCAATATCAAATAACGGGGCTTCAGTAACCTGACGACCCGGCTCCTGAGCTGCCAGCATCACCCCTGGACACTATCCTCAATAAAGATCCGCGGTGAGTGTCAATAAGGAAAGAGATTACATGGGCTTCTAGAGAGAGTGTGAAAAAACGAGTCGGAGCAAAGAAAAGCTGCTTTAGAGTATGAACGGCTGCCAGGCACCTGCGTGCAGCTAAGCAGGGTCTGCGGGAGCAATGCTGCTTCCCCGGAGGCCCTGGGGATCGCCCGAGCTGGAGGACAGCATGGGATGAGCGAGAGATTCAGGGGGTTCAGAGCATCCTTCCTCTGCCTTTAGCYCTCTGCTTGGCTGGCCTGAAAGGGGACAGAGATGGAGCACGGGGTGATGGAGAGAGGACCTTCCACGCCAACACCTCCTAAGCTCTTCTTCTCAAGACATCAGACTCGCATCTCATCTGGCGTGTAGTTGATGAGGGCTTTTGTTAACACAAATCACACGTGCTGCCTCCAACAAAGCCTGAACCATGGCCCACAACTGAAGAAAAGTAACTGTGAATGTTGATAACTTTATCATCCGACAAGACACACGTGAAAAGCTTCTCTTTTGCTAATGATACGCTGCAGAGGCGCTGAGCTGAGGCGGGACAAAGCGCCCGGCCGGCTGGTAACGAAGAACAATAAATAGCGCACAAAATCAGCCCCGAGTTCCTTTCAGCAGCCCTTGATCAAGCAGCGCCCCACCAAATAATGAAAATCTTGCTCTATTGTATCCATGCAAATCACACGCGCCGCTTGAAAGCGCGTGCATTAATAACTTATCTGTTGGGCCAATACGAAAGAGAAGTATCGCATTATCTTGTCCACTTAACCATTAGAGCAGCTCTGAAGTGCATTCATTCACCTCCTACGATGCTCGCGGCTTCCAGCTCTGCTCCCAAATATATGGCATTTGCCACCCTGATGGTTGCTCTCCCRGACAGACGGATGCCGGACCCATCCCGGAGCCACGGGGCGAGTGAACGGGCACGGGACCCGGTCTGAAGCCTTTAGGGATAACTACCACCACTGCCCTGCCGCTGCCTTGGGGGAGCTCTGAGCATCAAGAAACCCACGTTTACACCCCAAAAGTCCAGCAGCCTTCCTGCCACCTGTGTTTCTTTAAGGCCAGCCAGCAAAGGATAACGTTATCCAGCCGGAATGGCACAGGGGAATTCAGGTAAGCAGACTGTAATTAACCGAGCTGGCACGTCTCCACGTCCGACAGATGTAGAAATGCACTTTGGGAGGAGGAAAAGGAGAAAAGAGGGAAGAGCAGAAGAGGAGCGATGGCTACCCAGGGCGCTCCTACCCATGCACCCCGGGGCAGGAGCAAAATCCCCTAGGAAATGCAGGCAGAGTGTTTCAAAAGCGCACTGATAGCGGGTAGGAGCTAGAGTTTGGTTGTCCGGCATCCTCGGGCAGAGATGGCCAACAGCTCAGGCGCTTGGAGTAGGAAACGGGGAAATTGGTGCTCCTTAGCTCAGGAGGCTCAAGCCCCAGCTTTGCCGTCAGGTGCATCACGCCCGGCTTTTGGTAAGCAACCAGAAAGCAGGATTTGCATGACTGACCCGGAGCCAAGCAGCAGTAATCTCCTTCCAGCCCAACAAAATCCCATGTCAGCCCCACTCCTCCCGAAACAGCTTATAAAAAATTTGCCCAGGCAAATGCCCACAAATGCCCGCCTTTGATTTGTTCTGCTTTTGGCCTGTCTCGCGCCGGCACCCACACCTCCAAATCCTGCAGAGATGAACCTCTCCATCCCACCATGCCCAAGGAGACAGACTTTCAGACCTGAGCCCGGACAACATCGCTTGAGCGCAACACAGGCATAAAAGCAGCACCGTCTCCCGTCCTGCCTCAGCAGGCAACCYGACCTCGAACAGCAAGGCACGACTTTTTCCCTTTCTCTTTTTGCTTTGTTTGATAATTTGACTTTTCCCTGCTCTGCCTTGTAATCAGATTGGCAATGAATTACAGCAAGGGTGGCTCCGCTCGTTTCAGATGTCAGAGCCTGCGGTAATTGCRGCACCCACTTAAATTTATGTCAACGGGAGGAAGCCTTTGTACGGAAGGGAGCTCACCCTGCCAGCGCTGAGCCTGGGAGAGCCTTCGCTCATCATCTCCGGGGTCTTGCTCCTGCCTTCCCACCAGGCATACGGGCAGCACGCCRCCAAGCAAAGCTCCCCTTCGAAGGGGAACACGTTCCCCAGCTCAGTCCTGCTCCAGGAGCCCATCCAAAAAGCACAGCAGCCCTGGCCACCCCGCCCTGCCTGCCTTAAACCGAAAAAGCAGATGCTTGCTCTTCACACAGACTCCCAAAATCTCCCAGAACAACTTCAGCACACACTTCCCCTGCCCTCTCCTCTCACAGAGACAGCCTCAGCTCAGCATTTCAAGACACATGAACATTCGCCTCTGCAGGGATGTGCCAGGAGAGGGAAGGAAGCCAGCGGGGGAGCAGAAGTCGTCCCGACTGCGGGAAATTTTGCTCTCCAGGTGGGAGCTTTGTCCATCTGCAGCAGCGACGGGTATGGCAGGGGCTGGACGCGGGAGCACGGCATCCCGCAGGTGGGATTTCTGCGCCGGCGCTTTGCCACGGCTGCTGTGCCGAGCCCAAGGGCACCCAGCTGCTGGAAACGCTCCGACGGAGCTGCCAGCAGCTCGTTATCCTGCAGGAGCAGGGCCCGGGCTAGGAAAAAAGGGTCTGAAGCAAGATGGTCCAAGAGTTTCCCAGGAGGTCACCTCCCCCCTGCCACCCCCGGCACTTCAAGCGGAGTGACACGGGAGGGGACCGGGCGCAGGAGGAGGGTGAAAAGCCTTATTAGCRTCCCGGCCACGCAAGAGGTTTTGCAAGCGCCAGTCTCCGAGTGGCATCATCCCTGATGCCAGCTCTGCCCGGGAGCCACCGAAGGCTTCGCCACGTCACGTCGTGCGCTGTCACCCTGCCAGAGGCTCCTCKTACAACAGCAAAACACCCGTCTCCTCGCCTGCGAGGACAGATCCAAGGAGACTCCTGACTCTTCCCCAGCACCGGAGCCTGCTCGGCCCTTGCTTTTCCCAGGGGTGGACATGGAGGGATGGCTGCACACGAGTGGAAGCTCCACGGGCACAGGCAGGACAAGGCTCACCTGCACCCTGGCACAGTGGCACGTGGGCAGGGGTGGTCCCTTGCAGGTCCCCTGCCTCCTCTTGCACATGGGAAGGATGCAACCACCTAACTCCAGCTGGAAGGGTGGATGGGGAGAAGCAGCAGACACCTGACAGGTCAGGCAGAGTTGCCAGCCACCCGAGTGTCACATTTGCGATCGTACTGCTTCCTTTTCCCTGGGCTTCTCCAGAGAGCTCCCATCCACATTGCAAACGGGAAGCTGTTTCTGAGGAGCTGAGTAGGTTAAAAAAAAAAAAAGGGAAAAAAAAAAGCCAAAACCCACAACACCAAAAACAAACATTGCAAAAGACAGAACACATCAAATATTAAAGGAATCAAACTCCTCCTGTCAGCAAGGAGGACAAACTGTTCCCAGATGTGGCAGGGCTGTCACCTTCTCTGATCAACTCGGCTTCAAACAGCTTGTCAGAGGGATGTTCGCGCTTTTGGGGTCCCTAACCCCGGTGCCTTTCCCACCCTCGGCTCCCTTGGAGGGCCGGATCCTTCACTGGTGTAAATCAGCCTGGAGCTGCCGCAGAGAGAGCTCTCCTGACTGCTCACGCAGGCTCACGGCAGGTTTCACTGGCAGCAGCAATGCTGGTCACTAAAGGGGAACGAGGTGATRGATTCCCGGAGGGGGCAATCCCCAAAACGTTTGGCCAAGACAGCTGACAGGGGAGGGCACAGCACCCTTCACACCCCAGGCACCCGTTATGGCTGSTGCACTGGTGAGGACCTCCTGGAAGGAGATGCTCCTGAGGGACTGCAGCCCACGGGCCACCCACGYCGGGGCAGGGACACCGAGGGACGGCAGACACAAACCATTTTGCTCACGACCTCAATCTCCTGCACTGCCCTTCCCCTCGCCGGTGGAACGGGGATGGACCCTGTGTGACCCACGATGAAAACAAGGAAACAGGCTTAAAAAGCCCCTTCTTGTGGTACTACCCCATGGGTGAAGGGTATGTGGGTGTTTTGCTCACGCTAGGAGCAGAGCTGTCCTCCAAGGAGCAGGATTTAGGCTCTTACCGGAGAAGCAGGAGATGCCACAGCTGGATCTCACTTGAAAAGCAGCCCCTTGCCTCATGTACCCATCCCAGGCAGCTCCCACCTCCCCAGCCCGTGCGGCCCCAAGCACAGCAGCAGCTCAGAGCCTGGATCCTGCCCACCACCACCCTGGCACGGGCACACGGGGAGGGAGAGAGCAGCCCTGGGCTCTCCCTCCCCTCCCACACCGTCCCTGGCACCTTGCACCACGGCTGCAATGTCCTTGATAAGAGGTGGCACACCCCGGCCATAAAGCACTCCTCGTTCTGCAAGGGGGGGAAAAAAATGAGCTGTCTGGGACCAGTCCCAGTAGTTGGACCATTTCTCCAAGCACCTGATCTCACCTTCCCAGGGCAAATATTAAATATTCCTGTCCCAGCTGCCTGGAAACAGGCACTCTCACATAGGGCACTCTYCTAGCTAGACATAAAACAGCCATGCGAAGCCCTGTAGGCACGCTGCCCTTGACTCCCAGGGATGCTCACTCTGCATCTCAGGGTGATCTCCAGCCACACRTAATTACATGCACAGTCCGGATTCAGCACCTCGGTATTTTGCATCATTGCCTGAGATTTGACCTCCAAATCTGGGCTTTCCGAGCCTATGAACTTCATCTTCGTTCACAGCTGATGCCAGGAATATTAAAACAAAAAAACACACCGCACAACACAACAGGCTTTGCAAGGTGGCCGCGTGCCAGGTTCATCTGTTCCCAAACTTACTCGAAGTTTCGTGAAATCCCTCCCTCCCTCTCCCTGCAGCACACGCTCTGCCTCCCCTCCCTCCCAAACCCCACCAAAGCCCTCTCTGACCTTCCCCCTCCCGCAGCCATTGCCTCCATGGCACGAAGCTGCCCGAGGGTGCAAAMTAAAGTGGTATTGGATTGAACCATCGTCGGCAAGGCACCGTCTGTGCCTCGCCTCGCCCCGTGCCGCAACCTTTTATTGCGGCAGCAAATTGCTAATGGCCCGGTGGTTAGGCGCAGGGATCGTATTGGCTTTCCCATCGAAAAGCAGCTTTGCAGCCCTTTCCCCMCGTCTCTGCTGAGCGGCGGCGGCGGGTCCCATTTAGCAGCCACGTGAGCCGATGCCGGGGGAACCACGGCCCGGGAGCTCCTTCCAGCACTAATTTAGGCACATTAAATATTCAATAACCCCCAGAATAAACACGCACAAGTTCTCATGGTCCTCTGGGACTCCCTGGCAATGGGTTCAAGCAGGGATCTCATCAGCCCAGGGACGCAGCGCCAGGATGGGGGGAGAGGTGCCGACAAAGACAAGGAAACCCAGCTTTTTGCTGCCCCAGCATTGGCAATACCCCAACCCCAAGCCATGGGCTCTTGTCAAGGTCTACTGAACAATTTTCAGAGTGTCCAATGCCCCCAAAACAGCTCTTCTGAGGGGAACACCAAGCCCGAGCGGCTGCACTCGAGGGGGTGCCCGCCCGCAGAGCCAGCCCCAGGACCTCCCTCCCTCCCCCTACACCCCCATTTTAACTTTTTCCAGAGCGCTCTGCTCTCTAATCAAGGGAGCTCTAATGTGGTAATGCCAGTAAATTGTAATTAATTTTCCCCCTAATTGATGCGTGGGAATATGCGGGACCCTCATTCTCCTGCCTTCAATTCCTTTATAAATATATGATTTGACAGGTTAATTTGAAAGTAAAAGTTCGGTTCTTTACAGCAATCCAAGCAGAAGCCCCAGAACACAGCCTGCTGTCTCGCTACGTGAGGCGTAATGAAAAGGGTTGAAGTTAGGTTACAATCGTCATCATCATCATCTTTTTAATTTCACTAATTTAATTTCTATCCCCCCCCCCCTTCTCGGAAGATAATAAAAGCTTCATTTCACAGTCCAGGAAATTTGGCAGCAAAAAGTGATAGACAGCCAAGGAAAGATGGGAAGGACGTGTATAAGAAGGGTGCGCTTCCTTCAAAGTTAAAACACGGTGCTCAGCAGCCCGGAGAAGGGCAGAGGAGGGCACGCAGGACACGGCGGCATTAAGAAACATCTTTCCCAAGGTGGCAAAGTGAAATCAGGCAACGCTAATGATGGTGCTCGGTGCCAGAGGGTGCAAAAGCACCCTGCACCAGCAGGTAAACACCCCGACAGCTCGCTTCATTGCTAGCCCCTGCAGAAGCGCCCGGTCACCTTCCAGGAGCTTTAATGAGTTTGTGGGCGTCGTCTTGCCGATATTAGGCTTTTTTGGGTTGAAACCCATCAAGTCCAAGACTGTTTTTTCTACTGGCCACAGCACAGCACTGCTCCCACCCAGCGCTGCTCCTCGCAGAGCCCCAGGGTCCTTGCACACAAATGCAAACCGCTCCCGAGGTCAGCGGGGGAAACATCTCAAATGCCATCACATGAAAGATTTCAAAAATCTTTCTCGACTTGTTCCTAATTAGAAAGGAAACATCAAAAACGACCCTTTTAATAAGAAGAAACAAGGCGTTTTGATATCTTTAACCTTTCTAATGAGAAGGTGCATTGAAACATCCCCTTTCCCACTTCTTGCATGAGCTTCAAGCGCTGTTTCCCGTTTGACAGCCCGCTCCCCTCAATCTCCACGGGGCTCCAGCCCRCAGCTTCAGGTCTGGCATCGAGGTAGTCTGGAAATGCCATCCCCTGCATCCCTCTGCACCAGAGCACAGGGGCTCCTCACCTCGCCGTTCCCGTGAGGGTTACGATAAAAGCTCAAGGAGCCGGGGAAAGGACGGACTAAAGTTGGCCCGGATATTTGCCAGGGGAATTGCAAAGGATAAATAAATGCGAGTCTTAGATGAAGATGACTGGCAGAGAGTCGAACTTCAATACCGGCTGCCGGGGATATTTACTGGAAGTAGATCTGGACTAAGCAAAGCATATGGGAATAGTGTTCCTCCAGAATCAACACCAGTGCTGCCTCTCGCCAAGCTGCGTTTTGGGGCTTAGGGGACTTTTTTGGGTGGAAATCTGCAGGAAAATGTGATGGGGAATGTAAAAAACATGCCTAGATTTATGTCCCTATGCTGCCAAAACAATGTTCAAGCAGTACATTTTGCAAAAATCCCTGCTCCCGTTTGCTAACCGTGTCTCTCCCTCCTAGTCACAAACTGCCCTTTTCATCCATGTAGCCAATTGCAGCGGCAAAACACCAACAAAAAACCAACAACAAAGGCGGGCAGAGGGAAAGAGAGGCCTTTCTTGTCCTTTTTGGAATAATTCAGAGATTTGGCGGAGCTTCAGGAAACGAGACAAAAATACCAATTTTCAGTTCCAAGGGCAGCTGATCTGATCCCTGTCCCTGCCTACCCCCCAAAAAATACTTGTACGAATTGGTGCTGATTACCTAAATTCAGGGTGGAGGAACTGCTCAGTCCCACTGCGTGGGTGAGGAGGGGGGAAGTTTTCTGAGCCCTGGCAAGATGCAGCAGGGACCTGGTTTTCTTATCACATGCATCTCCCTCTCCCTCCTGCCACCTCTCATAAAGGGGAGAGATGTCAACTGACAATTTCTCAGCGAGAAGAAGAAAAAAAAAAAAGAAAAAGAGAAGAAAAAGAGGGTTTGTATCTACTTTAGGTTATATTTTTATTGCCAGCCATTACTGTAACATTTGCTCTGATTACCAGATTAATCACCAGATTGCAGAGCCCATTAAATAAAATCAAGTCGGACAGTTGAGGTGTTCCAAGAGCGATRTCTCTCGGTGCCTGTCCCAGACTGCTTCTCCCTCACCCTTTCTCTCTCTGTCACTCAGCTCGAGAGAAACACCTTTCCCCAGCCGGGATAGAAGGGGAAACACAACATTTCCCTCTCTCCTGGGGACGCGAACCATTGGGAAATGGCAGCGCGGCTGTGTCCCAGCCCCCCCAGCATCACCCCACTCCCTGTCCAAGCTCTATTTCCCAACCCCGCACATCATCAATTAGGCTGATGGACAGCACAAACAGGTGAAGATATGTTTCACAACCCTTGGCTCAGGTCTCTGCAAATGAGCGCTGTAGATCTCCCTTTCTCCTAATGTCACCTGTCAAAGCCTCCACTCTTCCCGGGAACAGGATCCTGCATCAAAGCACAGTTAAATGGGGTGTAAATGCCTCTTTCATGCACAGAAAATGGGCTGGTTGGCAGTAATAGGGGGAACTGTAAATGCTGTCAGCGGCTACATTTTGTTTATTGATTTACACTGTGTAATGGGATGATTCGATTTGAATCATATAAGCAGGTGTCATGTCCCATTCATCGCCATCGGATTTAATAAGAGGAACATTGCACTGCTGAGCTCGGCTGTTCAGTGGGGCACAGAAACTCCCGAGGGCTCACGTGGATCCTAAACCCCTCGGGTTTGTGAACCCGCCAGCAAAGCCGGAGTTCGGAGGTTGGTAGCCTGGGGCTGGAGCCAGCCATCCCATACGTACAGTCCTTGCGATGGTCACTATGGCATGGGGGCCATTTTTCTGCTTGCTCGAGGTTTTGGGCTGTGTAATTCCTTGCTAGGCACGCACAGATTAACCCACCTACCACCCTGAAACACCTTCCAAAATTACTCGTCTCTGCTGGTACAACCCAAGCATTCAAGCTGCATGGCTCCTCCAGCCCTCCCCCTTTGCCCAGCCTTCCCCAAGCCCAGGAGCCCACAGCACCGAGGGAGGACGGAAAGGATGAGGCTCCCCCATGCCTAACCTCTACCTGCACCATCCAAATCCCAAGCTGAGTTCGCCCTAACACGGAAAACCCAAGGGATTTCTTGTTTCTGCATCGCCTGTCTCTCAAACGACACAGAGGAATTAAATCCCACTGCTTAATTTCTGCGGCATCTGCCAGGCTTCCTCCCCACCCCACCCCCCAAAAACAAGGAATCCAATCAAGAACCTCTGAGCATATCACCCCAGTGGTTACGATGTCAATTAGGAGAGAGTCAACCATTCAAATGGCCAAGCAAAACAAGGCAAATGACAAGTAATCTAAACCCTGCTGGGCACTCTCTGACCGAAGGCAGGCTGCCGCGTTGCAGCGAGCTGCGGCAGTCGCTAATTAGTAACCACTCAGAAGCCTGCAAACAGCCTTAAAATCACGCTCCAGGTCCAGCGGTGCAAGATACACAGCMACGGGGCGTTAGGCTTATCCCCGCTCCCATCACCTAAGGCTCCCAGAGCCACCTTCATTTCTCAGACGGGGACCGCAGGGGCACRGCAAGCCGATGTGGCCCGTGCAAACGTGTGGCAGGGAAAAGAACAGCATATCCCGTGCCCTGGGACTGCAGACATCCCTTCCCATTCCCAAACCTCCGAAGCAACGTAGAGATGGCTCTGCGGAAGGAGCAGGGTTGCTCCCGAGCAYGGCAGCGACACGACTCGGCACTCTGGCCCCGAGCCCCCTTCCTTTCACCGCTCCCTTCCTCGCCCAGCGAGCAGAGCCAGGCCAGGACGGCACCGTCTCCATTTTTTCAGGTCACGCTTCCCCTTGAAATACCATCACTCGGAGCAATGAAGCTGTCACTTCTTGTATTTTTAGTTTTTCAAACCTTATATTTCATTCCACCGCCAGCTGTTGAAAAGGACGAGCAAAAGGCCAGAGCAGGGAGCAAAAAATCAATACGCTGCAGGAAGACAGAAGATCTGTTTCTATTCTTCATCTCTGACGCCGGGTACCCARGGAACATCGCTGCAAACAAGGCTGTGGGCTACTGCTGAAGCCCAGTCCTCTGGTTCCCCACCCCAGCCACCGTACAGAGGGACACTCGCTGCCAGGGAAGGGGCTGGCTCTTTGGAAAACGCTTCTCCTACATGGAATTAAAGAAGCTGAACGAATCCTACACGGAGGGGAGGCAAACAAGACAGCCCTCAGGTAGGCAGCACCTTACTCATTTCTCTCCAAAGGCCTGTCCTCACCTGCTCCATGGACCCTCTACATTTCATCTCAGGCTCCTCCTCCTCATCCCACACAAACTACACATTATTTCTGTTTTCCACGCCGTCCACGGCCCTTCCCTTCCCCRCCCATCAGTAATCACACACCAACTTTCTGCTCTGAGTTTGTCCATTGCCAAAGCGCTCAATTTTCACCTAATCCCTTTATCTTCTCTTGCTCCCTCCTCCTGGGGAGTGAAGTCCCCATAAATATCTCCCAAGCCACCTTGGCATCACGCTCCTTCAAGCTACCCTGGCTCCTCTGCGAATGCAGAGGATGAGAAGTCGCTCGTGCTCAGCCCACTTCATGCTCCGACGACCTGCTGCCTTGTACAGCGTGCAAACATATTGGACACGTCCAGACAAATCATGCTCTCCTCTACAAGCACGATAAGGAAGCCAGTAGCTACAGGAGCTCTCAGGGTGAAATAGAAATGAAGGGATTTGGATCCCGGAGAGTAGAAACATCTCTCGGAAGAGAAACCAGACTCTCTCACAAASCAGCCCAATGTGAAGGGGTTGGAAAGACCTTTCTGCAGCAGCCTGGGGGAAGCCGGTCATAGGAAGGTGCTAGCAGGGGTTTTCTTGGTGGTGCTGAGGAGGCAGAGGATGAACAAGATGCAGGATGAAAAGCTCTCTCCTGTTCTAGGCATCACTCTTTCAAGAGCTATGCATCTGAAATGCATCTGAAATTGAGCTTATAGAGCAGTCGAGTAGGTGAAGTCCTGAGGAACAACATGATGTGATGGCTGGTATTAGCCCAGCTGGTAACACCATCCATCCATCCATCCATCCACTCTTTCCGTAGGGGCCCCTTCTCAGCGGTAGTCTCCCCATAAATCAGGGGGTGAGGAATAAGCACAGAGCATAGGAACTGCAGAAGCAGCRGCACTGCAGTCATAAATCAGGATCTAATTCAATCTTGCGAGATGCCTCGTTTGATTAATTTATGTCAGCATTTTCCGTTCCATCAGCGGCTGCTGTCCCTCCCTGCATCGCCTCTGCCTCCCACTCTCCTCCGCAGTCCCACGCCGGACAAGCCGGCCGGCTCCACGCAGGAGKGCTGGCCAAGAAGGGATGCAGCCAGGCGCTGCTGTCCGYCCTGCCCAGCCGGAGCAGGTCTCCWTGGGACTTGACCAAGCCTGACCTCATGTCCTTGGCTGAAGCCCTCAAACCATGGTGGCTGCATCCACCTGCCACCCCCAGAGCAGTGGATGGCAGGGCCACCAACTTCCTCGGGAGATGGACCTGTTTGATAGAAGAAACGTTTTCTAATACCTTCACAAAATGGCAGAGATTGCCTCCCTGACCTTGGCCTTTTCCCATGTTTCACTCTCACTGACAGCATCCAGCACCACTATACAAAGAAAACCTGTCCTTTAAAATGTAGCGGGAGGGGTGGTTGTTTTTCACAGCTGGAAAACCAAACGCCTGTTGCAACCATAAAATAGAGATGGACCTCATTGAAAACCCAGATACTGCATCTGAGCCTGAGTTTCCCGAGGGAAAGAAATTACCAAACTAAATGAACATGGAGCAGGGAAAAAAAAAATAAAACCCATGCTAGCTGTCCCTGCTGAATCTCCCAATAACGAGAGTCTGATCAAGAGCTGCATATATTAACTGGTATCTCAAGACAAGAGGRTATAAGAGTAACATCCACACTGACCCCAGCAGCCTCGGACAGCCCAGCCTTGCCTGCAAGGTGCACATCTGAGAGAGCATTACACATCCCGAATTTCTCTCTGCACCACTCACTTATTTAGTAAGGAGGTAAGAGACAGTGAGATTGGTACTTGGGCCATCTGTTTGAGCTCTCCCTCCTCCCTCCCTGCACAAAATTAGCGAGCGCCTGCAAGAAGCAACAGCACATGTTTAATTCAGCCCTGCAGATTGCTGGAGCCATCTTTTGGGCTTGGCTTACGGAGGAGTGAACTCGGTAACGAGGGTTTAAATAAATCAGCGGGTCAGAGGTGCAGACAGCCCAGGCACCGATGCACGGGCACTGCACCCTTTTCGGGCAAGCGATGGACGCTGCTTTTGCTCTCCGTGACCATTCCCCTCTGCCAAAGCCCGGGGCCAAAAGTTAACACAGGCACTCAGATAGCTTAACCCACTACGGCTTGGTTAGCATCGAAGGGAGCTCRGATAAAACTGCCCGTGAGATGCAATGCCTTGTTTCAGAGCAGCCAAAACCTGGTGAAGGTCAGTGCCAGGCCCCCGGTTGGGGGACTCGGGCTTAGCACTCCCCCAGGGGCTGGCAGGAGTTTGCTGGGGCGCTGGAAGATCAAGCTGCCCTGACACGGCGGTGGCACAAAGCAGACGGCTAAAAACACGCCTGCTGAACCCGAGGAGCTCTGGGCATCTCCGTCCAAGCGCCAGAAGGCTGCAAACAGCGGGGGCTGCAGGTTGACGTGCTGCCCAAGCAGCTCCTTGCTGGCACCTTGCAGCTCGTGCGATGGAGAAGGTGGCGAAAGGGCTTGGTGGCCCAGGGACAGCTGTGCCTGCTGGGTCTTTGTGTTTAGGAACAATAAAAAGTGGTTTCACCCACGTGCTCCATCCCTTAACACAGCAACGGAGAGGCCCAGCGAGGGACACTGTGTCAGGCAGCTACGCTCTGCTGTCAGTCCGAAAGCCAAACACGCTCACGGACCTTCACTAAAGAGGCACCAACGTGATGGAGATGTTCTTACATCTCTTCTCCTCTGCTCCCAGAAAGCCAACGCTGCGTGATGCCCAGCTAAACGCTGGCTCTATATTCAACTACCAGCCTGGGGACAAGGCTGTCTGAGCAGGTAGCCCACAAAGGTGCAGCTGTACCACCCCATCTGCCTTCCTCAGCCCTCACCCCGCTCCAGAAGACGTGGGTTATAAGGAGGGAGGCAATCCTAGGGGGGGAAAACATCACCCTTCTCTTTTCACCCCCCAGCTCAAGGCCAACAGCCGCCTTGCTTTTGCTGCTCCGGTCCCGTGCCCTYCTCCTCCAACCTCTTCCCTCTTTGCCGTCGCTCCCCACCAGCTTTAGCYCTCTCCTCCCAGCACATCACCCTGGGACTCGGCTCCCACCGGTAAGCCGGCTCCATCACCCTTCGCCAGGCAGCGGGGAAGGCCCCCCGCCGACTCCTCTTCAGATGAAACTCCACTCAACCGATTTGTATTCGTAGCAGCGGCAACTTACAAGGTTTGGAGCGATTTCAGAACATCTTCGCTGGCAATTTTCTCAAAGGCCAGTCTTCAAACGGCGACAAACCCGCCTTGATCTTCTCCGCTGAGCAGCAGGAGACGGGCTGAGCCTGTCCTCTTAATTGGTGTTACTCTCCCATTATTTCCAGGCTGGTAGAAATCCTGCAGACTCCCTTTCTGGCTGGTGGGCAGAATGGGATTTCCTTGGGRCTTAGCGGAGAGCAGTACTCTGAGTCAGTGATATCTCAAGTCCATACCTCCCCGGGGAAGGAACCCGCAGCCAAAGGCTTACAGGCACCGTCATTTCACGCCTGCCTTGAAGTGCAGCAGAGATGCTCTCTGCCGCTCCGCAGCCAGCCCAAGGACGCAGCCGGCTTCACCAGCCTCCACCGGACAGACTGGGAATGCCACCCAATATTCAAGACGGAGACGGGTCTRTTGCACCCATACAGGGTCAGGGCATGCTCTCAGACTGAGGTAATTTCTCAGAAAYTCAACTGGCTTTCGTATATATTATTCAAATGTCAGTCTCGGCTAAAAGCCGTTCGAGTTGCCAAGGCGGATAATTCCGTGCATGCCGCAGATCGCAGCCGCTGTGATCACTTCCCAGGCTCGCATACGACAACATCAGTGCCTAACAGCTACCATCAATAACTGGGGACATGCCTCGGCACAACCGGTCACCGAGTGCCRGCACCGCTTTTTCCAGAGGCGAGGGAAACTGCTATAAGACGCCTGCAGTACCCAGGAGCCCAAGGCACGGGTCTGCTTGCCTCCCACTCCAGCCCACTGGAAAGGAAAAGCCTCCCAGTTTGAGCAAAATTGTGGGCAAGGAAAATCCCTTCCGTTACCATGAGCATTAAGCTGGAGTTACGTCTGCATGGGCAAAGACAAAACGGAAGCGGGTTTCCGAAGGTTGCACTATTTATGCCAAAAGCTCAGCCAAGTTTGAGACAGACCTCTTCATTTTAAATCAACATAATATTTATGATAGATCACAAAAGATTATGGGCCAGAACCTCAGCCAGTGTAAATCAGCACAGCTCTATGCATTTATGCTTGACCCAGCTGAGGACCCAGTTCTGGCTGTCAGCTTTTAAAACACTATTTTTCTTCAGCAATGGTATATGCTACATAGCTTTTGCCAGCCAAGTCCAGGCAAGAAAAACCTAGATATGGGGAGAGACAGAGACGTATTCACATGGTCAAAGCTGTCAGACMGTCTCAGTAAGTGAGGAGGAGGAGGAGGAGATGAGAGCTCCTGGCCTGGAAGGGTCTGGGAACACCTGAATCAGYAAAAAAGAAGGTAAATTTAAAGAGTAGTTGATGCAACAGAGCAAGAAGTCTTCCCCTTGTGAAGTCTGCCATCCCCACAGATTTTAGTAGCGGGGGAGCGGGAGTGCAACTCCGCCTGACTYTCCCTTCACTTCTGGTGGAGCCCGAGCACAAAAGCACTCCATTTAAAGCAGCCTTGATTCCATAACTACGTGTCAAGGATGCACAGATACTGCCTACAGGCAACGGGAAAACACAGCACCTGATTTTTTTAATTTTTTTTTTTTTTTTTAGAGATGCCAAGCACAGCAGGATTCGACAGCCCTGTGCCCATGCCCCCCATCACCCCGTCGGCCCCAAGCTGCCTCCCTCCCGATTTAGGAGGCTAACTGCAAGGCAGAGTTGAGTTTACGTATCTCAGCCTCAACAATCTCCAGAGTTGTTTATGTTGTTCCTGTGTCTCCYGTTGCCTTGGTGCCCTTGAGACGAGGAATTTTGATGAGGTCCACCCAATCATTCTCACGCAACCCTAAGTACCGCTAATCAAATACGTAGCGAAGAGCAATTAGAGCAGGATGCTTCACTTCCACAGGCCTGTTACTATGCATCACCCAACAGCTCACTAAGAAAAGACAACGTGATGGGTATCAACTACATATTACTTATTAAACACCTAATACGGCTTTAACTGTTCTGTTTACTGAAGAGTGTTAATCTTAATGAAAACAATATTTGAGGCAGAGACTGGCAGGATAATTCTCTACCCTTCTATCCAGGGATCTCAGAATACAGAAACAGTAATTGATCCTCACAGCATCTCTGAGAGTATTACACCTTTTTAAAAGGGTAAACAGAGGCACGGAGAGGTTAAACGGTTTGTACAAAGTGCATTTGCTTCTCTGAGAGTGTTGGTAGCACAGTCCCCGAGCCCTCGGGAAACCCACAGAAGCATGTCTCTAACAAGCGAGGTCCGTGGCTTTTTACCCCACTTGCCTCTGACAAGCCTGGTTTGAGCTCTGCGATGACGGAGGAGCAGAAATAGCGCTTCACAGAAATTAGAGATGGAGGAGACCCATAGGGTCGTTATATCAGGAAGAGAGAAAAAGACATCGGGGATCTAAACCCTTATGCTTTGGCATATAAGTCAATCACCAACTGACTGAGATTCGCAGAGAAAATCCTTCCCAGGCAAATGATCATATGAGGGTCTGTGCACTACCTGGTACTGGGAGCCATCGGGTACACCYGACTGGACCAGTATCGCTGATGCTCGGGGACTTAGTGCCAGAGCATCTAAGGCACTCAGGTACCCCAGAGCATCAGCACCACTCCTGCTACCCGGACCAAGGACCACGGCATAGGCAGAGCTGCTGGGGAAGGGAGGAAGGAGGGCTGGAGCTCCCTTAGCCCAGAAAAATCATTTTGCTCTCCTTTACAGACAGCCTTTTCAGCCCTGCCAAGCCAGGAAAGGGAGTAAGAGAGGAGGCACAACAGAGTATAGGAAACACCACCCTGTGGCATGTTCTTCAAGTAATTCTCCATCACTAAGACTTCACAGGCTGCCTCCAGAGTGGGAGAGATGTCAAGGTTCATAATATTTTCCTATTCTTCAAGAGAAATACTTTTTACCATCCCGGAGCCTTCATTATCACTACTTGGGTCCATCTCATAAAATTCATAAATCTTTCTCAAAATATCCCCCAGCCAGAAAAGCACAGGTTAGTCTAAATTCTAAGCAATGCACAGCCCCTTAATGACAAGCTCCTGATAACAAAGGCACTCAGGTGTCAATCTATCAATCCATGGACTGGTGAAAAACACCTTAAGAAAAGGCGAGGAGACAGAGTCAGAGCTGAATCACCAATTTCATTAGGATAATCACGGCCCAGACGCACTCGCCTTTGCGTAAGATTATTTGATTTCCCCCAGCACTTAAAGGTCTTTTATTACACACCAATGGCACCACAATAACAGCCCTGGAGCGGGAAGGAAAGCCATCTAAATTAATACTGCTCCTGACTTCATCTCGCCATGTCAGCGGGGGCCCTCGGAGAGCCCCTTCGCACCCGATGGCAACGCCTRTACCGTGTCACCAAGATGACACCTATACATCTGTGCCTATATCCCAGTATACATGCATACATACATACATTTTGCATGTGTATATACATATGTACATACACCCAGTTCTTCAGCAGGGGTTTAATTTCACCCAGGTATTCTCTTGGCCTCAGAAGGATTTATTCTTTTTAATCACAATTTAGCAGGCGCTCAAGCGTCCGCAGAGCACACCTGCATATTTAAAAGCCCTGTTTCTGCTTTAGTGGAACTCTTGTCCCTGAGGCCACAAGTACGGCCATGCAAAACAACAACAAAAAACAAAACAAAAAGAACCCAAAAAACAGCATTTAAAATGGGTGCACGGAGAGCAGGCCTGGCAAATCTGGACATTTCCAACATCAGTATCTCGGGAGATGGAGACTGATACAAATTGTTCTTACCCCAGAGTAATTTCACAAGATTTTATCCATACAGCAAAGTCACTTTCCACCACYGAAAATTATTTTCTGCCATGCCTGCAGATATTGCCAGAGCACTGCCTCAGCTACTGCAAGTCTCGCAACTTAAGAGGGGAATTGCGGACACTGAAGTCACGTCCATCTGGATTTAGCTACCACAGCCTGGGAAATGCATCCTCTTACAGCCACAGAGCTGACAACCTGTTAGCATCACCGGCTGCAATCTAACCTGCYGCAGCTCAAGGGTCTAACAGCTAGGAGAGATGAGGGAAAAGCAGAGACAGCAGCTCGGGGATTGAGACACACAAACGGAAGCAAGCAGCGGAGTATTTACATGTGCACAGCCTTGTTAATGGCCTTGCAGCTTGCACTCGTCTGCTCCGGGTCCTGAGGATATATACCGCAATCAACATTGGCCTCATTGAGAAAGGAATTCCCATCCCTTCGCTAACGCGGTCGGAAGTCTAAATAAGTGCTTTCCACGCACTTTGGACTYGTTTCCACGCAGTTCCCGTACTAGCTGCACTGGCTCAGCAAGAAAGAGTACAGCCCGATCCAATGGATGGAGTTATYCTGCCATAAAGGCGCTGCGTCAGGGATAGCTTGTTTGCACACGCATAGAGAAACAGCCCCCCGCTGCGGGCAGCAGCGAGGGCTATCCATCATTAGGAAAGTCCAGGAACGAGCCTGGACAGGCTCCAGCGGGAAAAGAGCAGGAACGCATCGCCGAGGYTTGCAGCCCCCAGGGCTACCCGAAAGACGGCGCGGTCCCAGGGAGGAACCCCRCTTTTTTTTCTCACCCCTCCCTGCAATGCAAAGCTCCCAGCACCTTCCCACGCGCGCTCCCCCGTCACTCAGCCTGCCGTGGAGAGGCAGACGGCAGCATCCCTCCCCTTGGATGTATTTTGCTGGGGAACTTGTAAGGCTTGTCTGGCTAATGAAAAGCTGCTTTGGATCCCCCCTTGGGCTTTTCAGGAAGGATTAGCAAGSTTTCTCCAAAGCAGACACGGCAAGACAGTGTGTTTCTCTAAATACATCAGGGACTTCTCCGGCRCTTGGCTTTGGCAGGGGCTAAGCGYGGYTGTCTTGCAAGTTGTCTCCTTGCTTGGGTATACAAATAGGAAGGTGCCGTCAGCATCGATACGGGGCTGCTGGGCCTTCCCCTCTCTAGGGTGCCTGCACAAATCCAGCCCAGGCTAATAGCAAGTGAAAGCTGTTACCTGCCGACAGCTCTGCCGAGGTCCAGCCAAAACAACGTGGGCTACRGAGAAGCTTCCCTGCAGAAGATGCTGACCCTTGCACGGCTGACACCCAGGCTGGCAGAGAGCCCAAATAATCCATTGCACTCCACAGCCACCATCTCATCCTCCTACATGCCCCCGTGCTGCAAGACTYGGGAAGGGTCACCCACTGCTAATGGCTGGGAAGCAGAAACTCCGGCTCTACTTGCCATCTTCTCGACCTGCTAGCCAGCATCCACGGCCTTTCGCTCAAACCCTGCCACAAAACGAAGCGACTTGCCCGTGGTCAAGCAGCAAAGCCACGGCAGAGCTGGGGCCGAGGCTGACCTCCAGCTCTGTCACCTCCTCGAGACACCGGGTCTTTMGGGGAGAGTCCTAAAACTGGTGCTGGTCCCACTGATCCTCCCAGCCCCAGACAGGCTTGCAGCTGACTTGTATTTCTCCTTTGGAGTAACTGGGGCAAGTGATCAGCTGTCTCAGCAACCCTTACGGGAAGCTGCTGTTGGCAGGGGTAATTGAATGTTATCCCAGTAAAACAAGGGGAACAAGATGTGATAGCCATATCATCTCAAAATAGGCTACACACAGGCCATTCATCCTTCCCTCTGGGGGCCTGGCTTTGTTTGAGCAAGATTATGAACTCCCCTTCAGAAGAGCTTCATCATTTCCACATATTTCCCATTGGCCATGGGCAGGCAGGATCAATAAAGATATAATCCGAGAGACAGCTGCAAACACAAAAGTTCCTAATGAATTCCTGACCAGACAGCCAGCCCAAACATGCGTCCCATCAGCTGGGAATTTGTGCAAAGCCATCACTCCGACACGCTTAAGATTTCCCCATGGAGGGCAGGACCAGAGGCAAGGTAGCGTCAGATGGCTCCCAGTCCATCTCGGAGTCCGGCGTTATCTCCAGAGCAATTACTCCACCAGACATCACCACCTCCAACCCACGGAGAGGTAGGAGGCAGAGGAAAGTATATTTGAAGAAAGGACTATGGAAATGACCTGGAAGCGTGGCCCTGGAGCCCGGCGGGGAAGGAAAGTTGACATGGGTATAATAAGAATGAATCAGTAGCCCGGATCGTTTCCTCCAGCAAAGCTAATTCACAGCCATACTGCTGGTACCACCTTGGCTTTCCATTTCTTCCTTCTCTGTTCCTAACTCTTCCTTCTAAATGCAATTTAGTTTCTCTAAAAGTACATATTGTCCCACCATCCAAGMAGTTTTACTAGTCAGATGTAGCAAGAAAAAAAATACACGTGGATTTATGCGTTCTTAAATTGTACAGGACAAACCGACGTCTCTATTGTAGGTAGCAGTTGCRCTGAAGGGAACAGCTAGAGTTTTATTTCACGATTGCATCCTCTGTTAAGCCACAACCTTCCATAGCTGCTAATAAGTTGAAAGCCAGTCAGCCCAAATTCACTGTTGTTCTGGCAAAACACATTTACTAGTGGTTTTCCAGGTTTTTGTAAAACCTTCTTTCGGAAAACACATAACAAAACTTTCTAAGCCACATGGGGGAACTCGGGTATTAAATTCCCATTCAAAGGAAGCATGCACCCACAACTCCTGGGTGGGTTTGTCAATCCCGGTTAAACTGTCCTGACTTTGTATTAAGCCTGTCGCTCCCCCAGAGCACCCAGTGGATCTGCTGCCACTATTTAGCTGAGAAACTCCTCCGAGCGATAGAGATCTGTCGTTTTCAAAAGCTAAAGGAGCAAGATGCTTATCCCAGCTTCCCAGAAGTCGTTTTTGTGCACATGCAGAACTGCAGACGCTTCCATCTACGAAGAGCCCCAAACACTCACATCCCTCACCTACGTCCACAACAGCCAAAGAGGGGAAACTCTTCCCTGATGGGACAGTGGTGCTACATCTGGGCAAAGAAATGTGCTTAATGGACTACCAAATAGCAGCTTTATTCAATAAAGGGGTCCACTGGGTGGCAGATTGATATACAATAGATATGCATAAATACAGAGACACAGTACAATTACAGAGGTCTGCCAGGAGCAAGAATAAGTACAGGGGAATTTGAGCAAAGCCCTGCAGCTAAGGGTCCAAAGATCTTTAATTTCACTTACCGTGAGCACAAGAAAGCATCTCCAGACAGCATTAGTTCAAGGCAGGGCAGATAGAAATGTAAGAGGTCTCGCATTTTCCTATGTAACGCAGAGGTTAAGCAGTATGTGCATGGCCTCCAGCCCGAGGGCAAACCCACGTGGCTGGGGTTGTGGGCAATAATGGGGTTTGCAGCTCTTTGCTTGCCAGGCCCTTCCTAACCCGCCAGCAAAGCCTGGAGTCAAGTCTCAGAGAGTAAATATTCCGCTTGGTAAAGGTAATTTGAATGCCCAAGCGACTCGGGTCATACAGCAGGCTTTGCTACCACTCCTGCTTCCCCAAAAGTTTACAAATGATGTTACTGATGGCAATGGATCACTGGAATCAATAAGCGCTCTGCTGCAGTTTGTATTGAGCTAATAAAATCTCTCAGCACAAGGCGCCGGCCCTGCTTGCAAACACTTTGCTCTGATTGACTTCAGCGGCTCCTTGGTTAAACGGTGCAAGGATTAGGAGAGCGGGAGGTCACGTTAGCACAGGCGCTGAGGTCCCGAGGCTGGTATGCCAGCTTCAAACCAAAGGGCCGGGGAGCAGATCAATTCTAAAATAGCACAAATTATCTGCCGTTTCCCAGTACCATCCCTCCCAGGCTCCCTGCGAACTTCATTAACRCTTATTTGCCAAGGTAGGTGACGGATTTCCCAGCTCTGGCCAGTGGGCATCRTTCCTCCCCGCGGTAAGGAAGCAGAGCTGTTCAGAGACCTGCCACAGGCCCTTTATAGATACGTGATGGGAAGGATTCAAGTGGCAGGATGGGACGCTTTGAAATCAAACACCTTCTCTTCTATTATAGGTGTTGCTGTGATTTTTTTGAATGGCCACAGTGTGCCTGCAGTGAGAGCTCGTGTACCAAGCAGTACTCAATTTAGCTGTATGAATAGGATTAATTACTGAGCGATTAAATGACTTGCTCAAAGTCAAAACGAATCAGTGGCAGTGCCAGAAAAATAGCCCAGCCGTCCTGGCTCCCGGTCCTTCACACCTGACATCGGATCACACCACTCCAGTCGCCTGCTTGGTTGATATTTATTGACTTAATTGCATACGACCATCAGTCTCCCTGCCCGGGGTCGCCAGACTCAAGCAAAGCAAATCACCGAGTATCCAAAGGAAAAGGAGGCTTCACCCGGTTGAAAAGGCTGCTTTGTCATTTGCTCCTCTCCAAAGTTAGCTGTCAAGAGCATCTGGGCACTTGGCTGGATCGCTCCCTGATATATGAGGAGCATGTTGAACATGTGCTGCCTGCAGTTGGTACAAGGTTCTTTGTCAACCCAAGCATTGCCTAAGCGCCCATAATAGGGAACAGGTTGCCCAACAGTTCCTCCTCCCTGATATTGATTATGGGGATATAATACTCCATCGAGCAGCAGCAGCTGTCTTTCACCGGCTGGATATTACGCATAATAAAGCGCTGCAAGTTCCTTCTCTCGTGCAGTTATTACTCGATGCACCACGACTCCTGCAAACAAGCTGTGCTGGCTCAGACTTGCCGCAGGCGTCTCTAACTTAAACCAAGCACACAGCAGGGACCAGGTATGTGCCGCAGGGACTCGGAGCGCGGTAGCCCATCAAGTCCAGTTCCCTGGATAATCCCTATGGATTCAGGAAGCTGTATAAAAGAGTCTATACACCCAAAAAGGCAAATGGAACAGGCAAGAGCCTTCACTCATCCTCATCGTATTTATGGTAACAACATATACAACTCTGCAGTCACCGGCATCACAGCAATCGAATCGACTCCTGTGTTACACGAGACCGGCACCCCACCCACTCCCCTCCGGTTTTGAAACCTATGAAACTCTTAATGCCCACATACACGCTTCAATTTGACTTAAGCAAGCTCTTGGTTTTAGTCTTACAAAACAGACCGCTGCATGTGCACACACAGAATGAAAAACAAGCGGAGGGTTTCAGCATGGGCTCCCTCCTGCCTTATTCCAGTACGCTCCGTTTCCTTACAAAGCACATTACACGTATTACGGCAACAGCTGGAATGAGAGGCTTTTGTGCAAAGTTCAATACACACGCAGAGGAACAAAATCTTTTACCAAACCTGYCTGCAATCAGAGAAGAAGAGTGAGCAAAATGACGCACTGCTGGGGAAGAGAGGAGCAGACTGTAAAACGATTTGCTGAAGGTCACGCAGTCAGAGCTGCAACAGAGCAGGGATGATTCCTGCRTCCCAGGTCAATTCCTTAGCCACACCACTTTCTAGCTCCCATGTACATTTGTTTTTACAGCTTTTTGTATTCCTTCCCAAACCTCCCTCCTCGCAGGGGATGGCCCTGCCTGCACAGCAGCAGCCTGGAAGCCAAGACCTTCAAGCAAATGAATCCAGGAGAGTATGAATGGAAACGTTGGGGCACCTTTAACCATCTCTGCAGCTCCAATTTTTATTAGGAAAACTATTTGTTAATGAACATGACCTGTCTCAGGAAGTCAGCCAGGGCTGGCCAACGACGCAACGCTTACTGCCACGAGCTGGAGTATCCCATGGGAAGACCYTGCATCTCCATCTATATGGAGATGCCCCTTCCTAACCGCTCCATATCCCCTGGATGAAACCCTGGATGAAACCAGCTCTGAGCCACGGCTCATTTCGCCAGGCTGACACTCACTGCGTCGTTCATTACAGGGAAATGAACTCCGTTCCCAAGCGTCCGGGGGACAGAGAGTAATTGGGTTCTGTGCAGCCTTTTCACTTAATTTACTCAAGTTGTATTTATTTCTTACAGAATTAGGTTTCAGCAGMTGATGGACAAGACATCAGAAAAAGACAGAGGCAAATGGATGGGATAATAAACTTGGATAGAGAAAAATGATGTCTCTCCCTCTACCCTTTTTATTTTCCCTCACTGTCTCAGTTATCTCCACCACTCTTTCATCCTTTTACTAAGGAACATGGAGGGCTGTTGCTAAAAAGCTCYACTTCATCACCATGTGGCTTTGTAAAAGGTAACCTTGTTATCTAAGTTCATCCCAATATGGAAAAAAGGATATTTAGTGTGGGTTAAAACATGCCAGCAGAACAATCTGCTGAATTTAATGAAATCAAAACATTTGCAAGAACCTATTGATTGTGTTGACATTTTCAGTGAAAAATTATCAAAATGTTATTTTTGATAAGGTTGAAGTACTTCATTTCAACATATTATAATTATATCTGATACCCTTATGGAGGGAAATTCTGAATATAATATAGAAGTCAGAAGAAATTGCCTCAACTTGCCAAAATGAACCATGCTAACTAACATCAGGATTTCAGAAGACTTTCTCATGCTGACACTCAGGGCAAAGCAAGACCCCAAAACCGAGAAGCCCACACCTGCCACCTGATTTTAAAACCTCTTCCAGAAGCACAATCCTGCTCCGGAATGGCAGAAGGAGGGGAATGTCAGGGGCTAATTAATCCCAGCAGGCAGGAACCACCTTTGATGGGCTGAACATCAGCATCTCGCATCTCCGATGGTCACAACACCCCGCCGTGAGTGATCCTGCGATGTTAAATCGCTTCTCTGAGTTAATACAGGATCTAAAGAGCGGCCACCAGCAAACCTGGTGCCACCACCTCCTTGGTTTGCTCGGAGAAAGGGCACGGGATGGCACAGGGGGCAGAAAGCAGAGGAAGAGCACACAGGGCTTCTCCTCGCCCTGTGGCACCATAAATTATGCAGCTGTCTTCATCCATTATTCAGCATAATTTATTTTGAACATTTAGATCAGCAGTTTGTGCGAGGGGAAAAAAAAAAAATAAAATGGAAGTGGAGGGGAAAGGGGGCAAACAAAAAGGGAATTAAGTGAAGGAGAGAGGGAAGCGCTGGAACGGACGGTCTGGTCATTAATCAAAGACGGGCAGCGAGATGACAGGATGAGAAGGAGCAGCTGGAAAGCCACTTAAATAATAACAGGAGATCCAATTCCCCCAGCCTCTGAGGAGCAGAGGGTGAATGAAAAGCCCCGTGCATATGCTGTTTTAAGGCTACAAACAGCTTTAGCCCCTCTTCCTCCCAAAGCCCAGAGCCCTTCGCATGCTCAACAGAGAAGCAGGGCTGCAAAAGCAGGGTCGATCAGCAAACAGCTTCCCCCCCATTTGCAACACCTCCAGCACCCACCTCCTGCAAACACCTGGGTGAATAAAGCCTGCAGACGGCCAGCGTGCRTCCATCCGAAGGATGCTTTACCCCAAAATCTCAGGGCAGCCCTACCAGGGGGGAGGACACCAGCCCACATCTGCCATCCCGAGCTCGCCAGCCAGCCCAGCTTCCTGAATTACAAATGCTTTCTAATACATAAGTTTCAATGTACATTAGCATATTACTCCACGACTAATGAATTGAAGGAAACAGCAAGTTGCCCAGCAGACATACCCCAAGCTTGAGACTGGTGAATTCAATGAATAAATTGCTTACATAAATTATTCGCTCAAATCTAACATGGAGAGCACCGCTCAAGAGCGGCTGCCCCAAAGCCACAGCGTTATCAGCAGCTCCGAGGTACTCGGGGGCAAGAGGGAAAATCTTGACCAAGATAAGCTAGGCCAAGTTATCGCCACAAAATATCACTTACTGCAAAGAGGAGGTGCCCTTGGTTTGCAAAAGTCGCCCTCTGCCAAAAAACTGGCAGGTTCCCTTGCAGGCACCTTCGTCGGCATCTCAAGGGGCTTCTCAGACACCCATTCCCAGTCCTTCGGGGAGCAGGGAGTTACCATACCCTGGTGCTSCACGATCCTCATGCAGGAGCAAGCRGTGGCCTYGGGTTAGGGGTGTTTGAACAAATCACAGAGGGCTGCAGGGGCATTTACAGAGGAAATGCAAGCTATTCTCCGGATGAAGTCAATAAAAGTTTTGATTTGCCCCTTTCAAATCCACAGGGGACCATCGGATCCAGCTAGGAAGAGCAGGTTTTGTTTGCAGCTGAAAGAAAAACGTTTCTATTGTCGAATTATCATGACACCGGAGGTGCTCGCTAAAAACCAAAACCCCCACGAATTCCTTTCCCATCACCACACGTGTTGGGAACACGCTGAAAAGCAGATGATTCGCACGGTAACCGCTCGCATCCCCGGTCGGCACAGCGGGACCGTGTCCCAGCCAAACACACCGGCAGCAGGACCGCCACCGACACTCGGTGTGAGCCCGGCCAGCTTTGGGAAAGCCACCAGCGCTGTCGAGCAGAAGGCAATTTAGTCCGCACACGCCCCTCCGCTCCCATTTTTCCGGGCCATAGCCCTGGAAAGGCAACGTACAGGATGGGGAAGGGATTGGCAGGCTCCAAGAGCCTTGCCCAAGCAAGCAAACACCGAAACGAGAAGGGGAAAGCTCCAAGTTTCGCTAACTCCACGGCTGCCCTGCTGTCAGGGCTGGCACGGCCGGCATCGCCGGAGCACGAGAGCAACGAGCCGAGCAGCGAGCCTGCCCGCGCGCGGGCTGCGGCTCCTCTCCCGATGGCAGCCATTTAACCGGCTTTCCAAAAGCTGATGAGAGAGGGGAGGGYGGGAGGAAGCAAGGTGGGAAATGAGGTAGCCGGACTGCTTCGTGAATCCCACCGGGATGGGGCCATCGATGGGACCCGGCTGGAGACGTTAATGTCCTGGAGCAACTCATCACAGCGCCTGCCGGGGAAGGGCACTCGKCTTCTGGTTTAGCCATTTTTCAAGTTGTCACCACTGCTTTTACAAAGAGTTACCAAGTTCTTCTCTCTGAGTAACCCCAGAGGAGAAGATGCTGATGGTGTTTCACTGGACAGGAACATTASAGCTAGAAAACCAGTTACCCTCAGGGGACACACAGCATGGAGCCCCATTACCACTCAGGATTTAAATGCTGCACTCAAAATCTCTATCATTCCTCTCACCGTGATGGTCTGTCAAGTTTATCAGTGCTCGGTTTGCAATGAGACATGCCTCATCCCCCCACCTCATCTACTCTTGCTCCTCTTCTTCTCAGTTCCTGGGAAACTCAATACAACCTAAGCCAATTTTCAAAGCTTTAATGGGACCAGATGGTTCCATAAAATATAAATGCAGTGATAAAAATACCAACATACCTCCCAGTGAWTAACTTTGGATCTACCCTGACTAGGAAGGATTCAATTGAGCTTCATTGAACCGGCAAGCTTGCCGCCTTCCTCCTGCAGATGGGTCCATAAACTCTCTCTGTGCCTTTCCTCTGCCTCAAGAGCAATGCCAGAGGTCTCTCCACCTCTTTATGGTCCTCCAGCCCCTTCTGAAGGTCTGGTCTGCCAACCAGTTCCTCCTCAAAGAGCTGTTTGAAGGGAGAAAAGCTATACCAGGTTTCTCATAAATGCCGCATTACCAAATGGTTTCATTTGCTGCAGTAGAAAATTTTGGGCAATGCAGAATAGGGCAGATCCTTTCATGTCACTTAAAAATACCAGGAAACTTTCATAGATTGAAAACTAAATTAAGACTAAAATTACCACACAATTTCACTCGGTAATTTTTGCTGGCATGGAAATGATTGCTCCTTGCTTTGGTAGTGAACAGATAATTCCAGACTTCAAAGGCTTATTTCAGCATTAAGTAAACTTGTTAAATTAGTGGTTTGAAAGTTGTAATAAACTACCCAGATGAAAATGACATGGCAAACAGCGTGGCTTTTAGAAAATAAAGTCACACCTCTCTAATCTATTAGAGTTCTTTGAGGAAGGCAACAATACCTTCAAGAAAAGCAGGTATAATTTATTGGACCTTCAAAAATGTCTTAATTAATAATAACCAATACCCCTGAAGAAGCAGCAGGCTACGAAGATGAAAACCATCTTCCCGCAGATGCCTTGTGAAGGGATGTCACTTGAACAAGGAATTTGGAGCGTAAAGTACACAAACCAGACAGCAGCTGGAGAAGAGAAGCAGCTTGTCAAAAGCCATACAAAGCAGGGATGTGGGAGAGCGAAAAATAAAAGCCAGATTCTCCTGAGTCACGGCTCTCCCACCCCTGTGTATCAGGCAGATCCCAAGCACGACATCGACATTGCAAGGACATAAGAAAACGTGCATGTTGGCTGGATTCAACCCAAATCCAAGGTGTGCGTAACMCCTACCACGGCAAAAACAACCCCTGAGGCCATCGGGCAGCCRTAAGACGGCGACGACAGCGGAGCAGCAAATGGGCAGAGAGACGGAAAGGAAAGAAAGCCGTAAAAGATGAAAAGTCGATAGAAGATTGAATCAGCCAAGCTGGGGTGAAGTTTTAAATGGCATGRGGAAAAGAGGTGTCAAGTTTGAAGCATTTGTGATACAAATACTATTCATTTTAGTCAGGAGGAGAGGACTGTGGGAAATTCAACATTATCTAACACAGGCAATTAAGAAAACAATGACAGCTGAAATTTAATACAGACAAGTACAAGGTAATGCCTATCAAAAGCAACATTTCCAACAACTCATACACATTGATGGATTCTAACTTAATTGTAACCACTCAGGGAAACAAAAAAAACCTACACATCACTCTGGACAACTTAACAAAAACAGCTGATCAGCAGACAACGGTGGCCAAGAAAGCAAGACATAGTGAGAAAGGGAGAGAGAACAATAACTGAAAATATTGTGATGCTATCACGGAAGAAAACAACATCCTCAGCTTCCAGTATCTTCTCCAGCATCAGATAGACAGATGTACATACAAGGGATAGGAGGAAAAGAAAAGAGTCTGATCCTAAACACATTTCCATGCCAAATGAAAAAAATCGGGGATCTATCATACAAGAGGAAGATAAGAAAGGAGAAAAACAGCTTGCAGAACAAAAAAACAAGGTTAAGTGGTGCCTTTTATTCATCCTCCCGTAATGAGAAGTGCATATTCACTGACACTGAAAGCCAACAAATTTGGAAGCGATAGACGTCTCAGCAGAAACGCCCAAGCCACTCCGGGAGCCTTTGCCACGAGCTACCAGCAACGCACAGAGATTATCAGGTTTTGCAGTAGCACGAGACACGAGCACGAATATTGAAGCCCAAAGACCTGCTTGTAGGATAAAAATCTGTTAGGATCCGAACGGAGGCCAAAGCAAAACCCCTGGGAGTCTTTCCCATTCGTGGTTTTGGGCAGCCTGGTATTTATTTAATGACAGCTCCTTGTAGAGGTCCGAGGCCAATTACCAAYGGCCTGGAGTTAGGAAAGAAAATTYTCCCKTAGTGGTCTCTTGGGAGGACTTTTCCCCTTCGCTCCCGAGGAAGCCAAGCATCAGAGGCATCCCYGCAACGGCAAATCGAGCGATGCTGACGAYGACACGGGCGCTTCGCACGGCGGATTTACTTGGGAAGGACGTAAACCGGAGCGAACGACGTGGCCTTTCCCAGGCAATCACGCTCCCCGCGGCATGCGGGAGAGGAACGGCCGTCGGTGGCAATAGCAAAGCTCAGCAGCATGAGGCACTATTGATTCAGCTTTGACRGACAGCAAAAAAAAAAAAATAGCGCCGCTGGCCTGATCTGACCCGGAGGGAGACATGACACAGCTTGAAAGGGACTGGGTTATTCAGTGCCATTTATAGGATGGCTTCGCGGGCAGATTAATAAGGTCAGCATCTCGGCTGCAGAGTCCAAAGAGCCGGAGGGAGGATGAGGAGGACCCATGGGAAGGGGGCATTACGGGAACCCTCCCATCCATCCTTCTAACACACCAGACGAGGGGAAGAAAACACTTTCCTTTTCTAGTAGGACACTTTATTAATTCCTAAAGTGTTGACAACCTCAGTCAGGTGAGGGGGAGAAGGGGAGGCAGCTCGGTGCGTGTTTACGGGGACCTGTGATTCACAGCCACGGTCTGCCACTGCTCATAACCAGGGGTGGATGTGAAGGGCAATCTGAGCACATTTGCAAACAGATTTAATAATAAGGGGCTGTCTGCCTCGATGTGTCAAGCTATCTGCAAGTACTGCAAAAGAATATCATCAAGTGTGACATAATGCAAAGCAGGATAAGGTCATTTGCTTTGCTTTCCTCTGTTTTAAAGCATCAGAAAAATTCTTTTCAAAATATAGCTTTCACAGAAACATGACCGGCTGCCTGAGGAACGGCTCGAGATCAAGCGTTTGATATTCAAAATTAATCCCAGGAGGACGAGGCGCGATACGTTCCCTTTCCCTTCATCCATTTCCAGGCTGGAGATATCTCTCTTCCATTAACTTAGCTCTCCCCCTCCTCCCTTATCCCCCGACCAGGTTTTCTTCACAGGCTCAGAATTCATCTCTCTTTTTTTTTTTCTGAACCATTGATCTAAATGAGGGGTCTGATCCCATGCTCCTCATTCAACAGGGATTTTCAGCTGAGTGAAACCTTCACGAGTGAAATCTTAGATCTTACCATCTCTGCAAAGCCAAATGCCACAAGTTTGCAGCCAAAACCACTCAAGATGAAATTAAGCTAACTAGGGACTCCCGCAGCTTTCACCTTTGGGAAGAAAAGAAACAAACCCGAGAAGGGGGCTTTTAATGACAACTCCAAAAAGTCATTTAACTCAGATCTATTTAGGATTTAACTTGGGATCACTGCAACACAGGCAAGCAAAAACCTTGCGTGTGGGGAATGCTTCCAAACCCAACGTCTTGCTTTTTTCTTTTGCACCACAGTGACTTTCCAAACCGTCCTGTCCCTGCAAAGCACACCGCCTCGTCCCACCCGGGCGCTGCCCGTCCTGCCACTACAGACGTGCTTCCCCGCGGAGCTCATCTCGGGGAGAAGCCACTGGAGGGGATGGGAGCCCCATAACGTGCCTCCCTCTGACTCTCCGGTCCTAAACCACCACTCAGGTGCCCAAAATAGAGTCGCTGAGCATGGCTGGATGCTCCTAGCACAGCTGGATGCTCCTAGCGCATCCCGGTGCCCCACTGCAGGAATACACGAGTACACGCCCACAGCGAGACCCCGTGGGAGAGCCGAATTTAGGGAGGGAAGTTCACTTTGTAAAATACAAATGCTCCTTATGAAATGAGGCATAAGAAACGGAGCCCTGGCAACGACATCTCAAGACGTGTAAACATCTGGTAAAGGTTATCGCCAGGGACACCCAGTAACTCACCCGGCGTTGACGGCAGCAGAGATGCTCAGGGAAGTGTCGAGGACGGGGTAACGCATAGCTAAGAGGCAAGGCTGTCTACCAGTTGCAGAAGGGGGCATGGGAAGTCACAACCTGTAAATCCAAGCTTTCTCACCACCCCAGCGCAGCTGCGGGGAAGTCCTGCTGGGAGCGAGCCGGGGTCTCTCGCAGGTTGCACAGAGACACGGCCGCGCTGCAGCAGCAGCAGCACTACGAAAGGAAAGGGCAGACCGGACCCAGATGAAGACTCACCAAATTTCTAGTTGTTATCTAACCCTTGGCTAGCTCCTAACGTTATCAATAACTGCTGTGCAAAGCAAAAAAAAAAAAAAAMAACCAACCCAAGCAAGCTGATATTCCAGGAAAAAAGCCAGACCCTTCCTCCTCAAGCAGTGCTGCTGAGCTTTCAGTTGAAAYCCGCCTATGGCGACTGACTTTAAAAGCTTCTAGCTAAAGAAAGACCCCAAGCCACCAGCACAGTGCTTGGCCCAGCAGCATCCAGCAGGACGTTTGCACCCTCCTGGTCAGGCTGCAGAATAACACCACAGCTCTTGAGTCTCAGCCCACAGGGCCAGTAAAGTCATAACAAGCACCTGGATGGGCTGTATCCTGACCCACAAACAGCAAAATTCTCARGAGGCTTTGGGAAGCAAATGCCATCAGCGTGGCTCCTGCCCTCTGGTCAGTGGAACCCAAGGGTACGTAGCAGCTGGCACTACGGCCACCAAACTGAACGGCTCAACTCATTCRGGTAGAGGAACACAGACCCAACCCCAGACTGAAGAATGATTTAAACCATTTAATGATACGGGAAGGTTTGCTGTGCACATGGCCCGACGGCTCAGGATAACCAGAAATGGAGAGCCAGGGCATTCAGCATCCATCAGCTCCCCCCCCAGATTCGGTGCCAGCCAGGAACACCTGCAAGATGCCATGGGGGCAAGGCATACCCACATTCTGTCTGGCCACCTGAGCTCGCTGTTCACACCCAAAGCAAAGGACCCTGACCTCCCCTCCTTCTTCTCCTTGCACAGCACTGGCAAATACCTGCAGTTGCTCCCGCATGCCCCAATCCATCCCATACTTGTGCTTCCTAAAGGTCCTCCAACATTCCAGCTGTCCCAGCTGGTGTCTGGGCTCTGTTTAGCTCTGCTGAGGAGACCTATTCTTTTTAACAAGCATGTTAACATAACATACAAAACCCTCCAGCTCTCAAATTTCTCARGAGCCCCAGAGGAGTACAGGAAATTCTTCTTAATTACAATGTGCGTGTTAAATAAGGACACCAGAAAGCAGCATTTTAAAATACCTGGAAAAGGTTGTGAAGACATCACCACTGCTCCTGTTTGGGTTTAAAGGGCAGCCACCACATCTAAGGGCTGTGTAACCCCCCCGGGCTTCGAAGGGGTTGATGTTACGGCAAGGCCACCAAGACTCCCATCTGAGGGGGCTTCAGACATAGGGGGAAATTGGAAGCTGCGGCTGGAGAGAGATGTGTGATGCTGCAGAAGARGCAGTCCCCCACACAAAGTTTTAACTCAATAATTACAAGCAAGTCACTATTTCTTTAACAACAGACCGAGCCCTTGAAAAACTAGTGGCAATGCCACCGCAGCCCTCGGCTCATTTGTCATCGGGTGAGTAATCACTCACCGTCACAGGAGTTTAACCCTGTCACGGGGGACAGCGGCTCTGTCACTCCCGGCAGCGACACGGCACCAAGCGGGACGGCCGCGCAGGGATGTGCCYGTGCAGATCCACACCTAATTCCTGAAAAATTCCTTTTTCCAGAAGGCACGGGTATGTGCATGCCTTACCTCACACCCGTCCGGCTGGTGGGATGCTCACCGTGACCYGGGTGGGTCCAGCCCTACTCCTCCCCGGAGCACTGCCACTTAGAATTTGCTAATTAAGTCCTGTTAATGAATTCTCTCCGATGCCCATTCACAGCACATTTGTGCTCCCCCTCTGCCAGCGCTCTCGCCAATCAGTTGGCTGTTGGGAACTTGTCTGAAATCTGGGGGATCGTGCCAAGAAAGCCCATTTCGGCTTCACGGTCACGAATGCTCACGCCAGGAGCACAGCTTAACGTTGCATTCATCCAAGGAGGGAGCAATCACAGCCTGCCTGGGACTCTGTCTGTGGCAGGAGAACAAGAATATGACACATCATCCATTTTTTATCAGGTCATTTTATGGCTACAAGAAGTCTCTAATCCCAAGCAACTACCTACAAACAAGCTACAGATCAAGTCCCACTAGCAAAAATTACTCAGYTACCGCAACCGGCTCCGAAGAAACCACGGGCCACCCACCAGCAGAAGAAAATCAAGCAGGGAAGGTGAATTATTTGTACAGRCGACCACCCAGCCCTTCTCACGTTCTCTGCCACAGATACCCACGCACAGCTAACACGCAAGCAAACAAGGGTAGTTCAGATATACGCTCAGTCGACACTAAATATGCTTGTTCCTTAGACACTTCTTTTCATCCCCAGGATGTCTCAACATCTGAGCACAGTAATTCCCTAGTGATTAACTTCTTTATTTATTTAAAAAGACTAGAGAGGTTTTCACCAGCGCGACTGTCACTCGGCATCTCTCRCCGACAGCGAGACGATACAGGGACGATGCGTGACAAATGCTCTGCACTGATGGCGGATGTCACCTCCAAAGGGAGGTATCCCCCGACCGGGGCACTGGCTGGGGAGGGGGTCTTGCAACCGCTGACTGCAGCAACAGCCCCCCCGTTAAATGATACTCAGTGTCTGGGCTCTTCCCCTCCCTCCAAATATACACCAAAAAATGCAAGAGCATTCGACAAAGTGCATTAGAGACGGCCCACGTGCGTGCAGGAGGAATGGGACACAAGCCCGTGGCAGTGATACGCGGCAAACCCACAGAGCATCTCTCCGAGACAACCCTCCACCGACTCCCCGGGAAAGCACCCGCTGGCAGCCAACGTGAGAGGCAGCTCAGCGCAGGAGAGAAAAAAAATCTTTAAACCCTGATAGAAATGCCACAGAGGCAACGGTAAAGCTTTGCAGCTGGTTTCCCTGCCTTCCCAGAGGGTGGCCAGGGCTTCTCCTAGAAAGAGGAGAAATGAGAAACGCTCCTGCTTAAAATGAATAAAATATGTCACTCCTGATCTTGTAGCTATTAAATCACTGGCTATACAAGTACTTAATTATGTAGCAGCAAGAGAAGGTGGGGGGGAAGATGGTATTTTTCCTCCTGAAAACTTCAATTTGCTACCTCAAGAAAATAATTACTTGATTCAAACATTAAATAATTGAGACATTCATTAGTAGTCCTATTGTATGATTAGCACAAGGAAGGTACCATTTAAAGACTGAGAAATTGATTCACCAGGGAAAAGGAAAGCCAGCCTTAATGGGCTAAACGAGAGGGCGGCTTCGAGGGCCGGCCAGCTCAGCGGAGGACAGATGCAGGTTGCCACCATACCTGGCTGCTGCGCCCACCACGACCTTCCCACGTGGTGGCCCATGGAGGACGGCTGGGGCTGGCAGTGCCTSCAACCCGAAGCATCCCCCAAAATCGTTGGCAGCACTGGATTCAGACAGGGTGCTGCACCCCAGGGGTGGAGCGGGTGTTTGCAGCCTGATGCAAAGCCCAGCCGGCTTCTGTAGGTACACGTGGTCTCCTTGTCTGTACATAAATACTCACCGTGGCATGACCAGAGTCAGGATTCGTATGCTCACTTGCAAGGCATGAACATACAGGACCCTTCCCTATGCATGCCACCTCTGCGTACCGCTGCACAGGTCTCTCCAGAAAGCCCTGACCTCCCCTCGGACACATCACTTAGCACCTTCACTCACTGCCCGGAGAGAAAAAAAGCTGCTGGTTCCAACAACTCTGACCTGAGCTACCCCTTCAAGATGGGGGTACTGGTGGATGAAAAGCTGGACATGAGCCAGCAACGTGTGCTCGCAGCCCAGAAGGCCAACCGTACCCTGGGCTGCATCACCAGCAGCGTGGGCAGCAGGTCGAGGGAGGGGATTCTGCCCCTCTGCTCTGGTGAGACCCCCCTGCAGTGCTGTGTCCAGCTCTGGGGTCCTCGGCACAGGAAAGACATGGGCCTCTTGGAGCAAGTCCGGAGGAGGACCACGAAAATGATCAGGGGGATGGAACGCCTCTGCTATGAGGAAAGGCTGAGAGAGTTGGGGTTGTTCAGCCTGGAGAAGAGAAGGCTYCRGGGAGACCTTATTGCAGCCTTTCAATACTTAAAGGGGGCTTCRAAAAAAGATGGGGACAMACTTTTTAGCAGGGTCTGTTGCAACAGGACCAARGGGAATGTTTTTAAACKRAAAGAGTRTAGATTTAGACTAGATATAAGGAAGAAATTTTTTACAATGAAGGTGGTGAAACACTGGCTCAGGTTGCCCAGAGGTATTGTAGATGCCCCGTCCTGGAAACATTCAAGGTCAGGCTGGACGGGGCTCTGAGCAACCTCATCCAGTTGAAGAAGTCCCTGACCGTGGCAGTGGGAGTTGGACTAGATGACCTTTAAAGGTCCCTTCCAACCCAAACTATTCTATGATTCTATGAACTTTGTGCAAATTCACTGCTGCTGCAATAACCAGCTGCCAAATAATTTGATGCAGGAGACGGGAAGCAGGAACCCTTTATCCCTCTAGATGCAATCGAGCGATTTACAGTGTCTGCAAAAAAAAAAAAAAAAAAAACCAAACACAACAACCCTGTTGCAAACGTGCTCCCAAGGTGGGGAGAAAGCTAAGTGGGGCGGACAGGGGACAGCAGCTCTCGCAAAAGAAAGAGGGSAAAGGCAGCACCAAAGGGAAAGCAATTACAAGCAATTATTGGCAGAGGCTGCCATGTGGAAACACTCTCATTGTTTAAAATTTGACCCACTGCGAATATCTTTCTTAAAATGGTTATTGCCTTATCCTCTCAGATCTAAATAGCACTCTCCACACTTGGCTGCTCTAAGGAAGACAAAGCAGCTCTGAGCAGCGGCTGGCGAACACAGAGGATTTTTGGTCAGTCGCTATTTCCCTCCCGACCCACCTCTTGGGCTCCCAAGGCTAATTGGAGGCACATGGCTGCCTGARACCCAGGCAAAACATTCCTGCTCCATCCCACCCACTCCCTTAGCGGGTTCACGTCCGMACCACGCAGCACAGCTTTCCTCCAGGTAGTATTTTCGGGGAAAAGACCACGGATACGACAAGCATCCCTCAGCTCTTCCTACCGAGGAGACGTGCGGGAAGGGGAGAGTGCAGAGCAAGCTGAGCTGCTGCAAAAGCCCCCGACTGTATGACAGTTGGCTGCAATCCTTCAGCCCTGTTTATTCCCCTTTAACAAGCAGGGAAACCGGGGAGTTTGGAGTCCCAGACAAATTATTTATCCCCAATTTAAGTCTGGAGTTGAAAACTGCAAAGAGACAGCTTAGAACTGAGCGTTTTTTATGACTTAGATCATGAGATTGCTTCTTTTATGAGCTGACACCTTGCAAATACATTATTTTTTCTTGGAAAATGCCGTTACATATACAAAGATGGGCTTTCCTAGTGAGGCAAAGGAGAGACTTGTCTTTGTCTCACTTTGAGGAATTCAAAATCCCACCTTTCTCCACGGATTCGGCTTCTTCCCAAGAGCGTGTAAGGTTCTTTAGATGGAGCATGAACTCCTGTGGCTGCCTTAGCAACCCTCCCCAAAGCTGCATCAATGTCATCTCCAGGCGATGCCACCAGCACAAGAGCAGCGAGATCTCAGCGCAATAAGGCACCGTGCTGAACCAAAATGGTCGCAGAACAAAAGTGGCCATGTTAATCTCGTCTCCAGTAAAAAGTAATAATGGGTCAAAGTTTGCCAAATAGAAAAGGACAAAATCAGCAGAGAATTACTTTAATTATTATCTTCAAGCTTGCAAAAAGAAAAAAAAAAAAAAGGGTATTACAACCAAGAGCACACACGAAAAAAAAAATATAAAGGAAGTACTTGACAGTGCCCCTTTAATTAAACTGCTCTGAATATCATTAGCAATGGACCTTTGGAATTTAAAGCCAATTACAGTCTAAATACAAAAGTTACTTGCTCGCCAAGAAGCTTACGCAACATCTTTCAGAAGTGGGCTTGGTACACAGGGAACAGCTTTTCGTCTGCGAAGCACKTTTATGCAAGCTGGGCAACTCAGCACGGGGAGGAGCAAGAGGATCCCCCGTCGGGCTGCAACTATGGGTCCAAACGTGCCCACCGCACCCTGCGATCCACGCAGGGGTCATCAGCCAACAGATGACAGACCTTTAACCCAAGCTGGTGGTGCTTTTGACATGCAGGGAACTCGTATGCGGCTGCTGAACAGTTAAATATTTGGATTAYAGAGGCCAGCATCTCGGTTAGCGTCTAGCGCAGACTCGTGCCGTGCCACTTGGTGCTCCTGGAGCCCAAGCGTTCAACACCAGCTCAGGAGAAACTCAAGCCTCCGGAACAAGCTTCCCATCGCAGCGTTTCCAAATGAGACTCTCCACTGCTCACCAGCCCAAAGAGGTAAAGAAATCCTTTCCTTTGCAATCGCAACACAAGCTGGTGAGCTCTGGCATCTCCAGGGATGCGGCTTTACCTACAGTCAGACCTGGGATAGTGCGAAATAGCGGGACATGCCCTGGCTCCTCCGCATGCCTCCCACGCTCTCTCAACAGGCAGAAGTACCAGTTAYCAACAGGATAACAGAGAAAAAGCAGCAACCCTGGGGTCAAAGGCAGGCAGCCCGCTTGCTGTCACTGCTTTTTGCCTTTGAAGGGTCCCTCAGTTTCCATAAGGTTTAGATCAGAACCTGATTACGGTGCAGCAAAACTCTGCAGTTTATCTTCCGGACAAAGGAATATGACTGCAATGACAGGAGACGGCAGCTGTTTGCATGGAAACAGCTCTCCCTGTGCCACGCCGGCACAACGGGGCAAATCCTGCTGCCTTGGTGTTCCGGCTCTGTGGTGGGGTTTGGAGGGAAAGAGTAAACAGATGGCACGTGGAACGGTTCACCCCCAAAAGTCACAGACCACAGGAGGGCCAAAACCGTACCGTGGATAATCTGTGACGTGCGTGGGGCTCATGGCAGCTCCGAACATGAGAGAGAGGACCCCAGGTTCATGTATTAGGGGGKAGGGAGAGGACCAGGAGGCAAAGTCTTTGTTCTTTGGTGCCCAAGGCTTCTTGCCATTAAAGCAAAACAATAATTAAGGATCAACAATCATTCTTCTTTTCTCTCACRCCTTTCACCTTTATGGAAAAGTCCTACAGACATATTACAGACCGCGCGAGTGTTTGACTTCCAAAGCAAAACGGGGAAACATCTCCCTGTCACAGCATCGGTGGAACAGCATCAACGAACCCAACAGAAACATGCATTGCCATACGTTCCAGGAACGATTTCCGCAGACATTCACTAGTATCATCGCCATGAAACTCTACAGGACTTTCCTGCAAGGGTTGTGGAAGTCGCGCATTAAACTGCAGACGTGGCCCTGAGCGAGAAAAGTGAGGCTCAGTATCTCCAGTTGAAAGACCAAGAAAGGGGAGAGTGATGGAGCATGCTGCAGATAGCCAGCTCTGTCCCTAGCTGTAACCCCAGCTCTTCCTACCCTTTCAAAAAACAGGCTTTCTAAGGGAGAATAATGATTTCTACAAGCCCCAAGCATTTACAGTTTTTGGTAAACAAACCAGAGCATGGAGAAGCTCTCTTGCACAACTTTGCTCATGCAAAGTTACTCAAATAAAACTCAAACGGAAAAAAAACCAAACCAAAGCACCACCCCTATAATTAAAATAAAAGTACCCAGAGGTTTGGGAAGCCAAGGCTGGTACTTYCCTCACGATATTTAAAATTCACTTTTCCATTTGATTTGTTTMTTACCTAATTGCGGGGCAGCTGAATGTCTTGAGGGGCTTGTGTGTAGCAGAGTTGAGGAGCATTGCTCCTCTCTATCACCCGGTTTTTGCTTCGYCTCAGCTCTGGTCTCCAGCAGATGAAGCTTCCCAGGAGCTGCTCCAGGGAAGCAACGGAAAAGCAGAGGCAGGCAGCAGTGGGCAACCCCAGGTCTCAAGGCTTGAAAAACCTTCTCCAGACAAGCTGAGCAGGAAATCAAGCCCAAAMCTGGGAGGTGGCTGGACCTAGGGGTGCCACAAGAGCCTTGGATCTGGAAGAAGCAATTCATGGTGGAAAACAGAATTGTTATTCCAAAGTTGCAGGCTTAATACAAGCTCTCAGAGCCTGAAACAGMAATTCAGAAGGGAATTAGAAGTGGGCTGATGGCTTTCCCAGACAATTTCTTCCATCCTTAGCYGGACTCCCAGAGGGCTAGCACAAACAAGAGAAATACAGCAAGAGGAGGAGGATGAAGCCAACATCACTGCTTAGATGCAATGACTGACCTTGTCATCTTGCAGCTTCCAGCCTCCCTCCAGAACCTGCCACACACCTCTTTACCTACTCTGAAGCACACTTTGCTCTTCTCAGTCCTAGAAAGGAGTATGACCTCYGGATGGGAAAACTGTTGGGCTCCATTTCCAAATTGCTCCTGACTTGCTGCACGATTTTGGGCCCTGCCTTGGGCTTTCCCCATGYGTAAAGGAGACCTCAGCAAATTGCTCTGAGACCCTCAGGAGGAAAGAGCATCACAAATGCCGCTTTTAATAATTTAATCCTTGCCATCCTGCAGTTATCCCACTCAAGGATCTCCCCATGGAGCCAGCCGAACATGTGTGCAAGAGGACTGCAGAACACAGTTATTTKGAGAAGATGGATAGGCAGGCAAAAAGACAGGGCTTGACAGCAAGCAGAACATTTCAAAGAATCTCAGCTGTTCAGTAGTCATCCATCATCCGCTGCAAACACCAGCAAGCCAGGGCTGTGTAATCACAAGAAAGCATTTAACATCTGTGTTCACCTATACAGAGTCCTAAAATCGCATCTCTTGGGCTGGGGCACCAAATCTGGCCCATTGCCATGGTAATGTCCCCAGGGACATCACCTTGAACTTAATATGCAGAGAGTGAAACGAYGTTATTCTTTAATACACATATATGCACCTATTATGCATTTCAGGTGCATTTCTATATCTACATTCATCCCCAGGTACAAAGCATTGCACACAAAAAAAGGGAAGTGCTGGAATGAACATGTCAAGCTTTGCTGATGGGGAAACCAAGGCAGGCTAAGAGCAAAGTGACCTGCCCGGTGTCCTGAGACTGAAAACCATGGCTTATATCCACAGTCTGGCCACCTAGTCAGTAGATCACACTGCTTTGTTTTCCCCTCTGACCCTAGCCAGGAAAGCAATTTAGGTTTTTTTTAAACACAGGCTGAGCAGACACATTTTTTGGTGGACCCCACTGGCAGCAGTGATTAAGTGCTCTTCCCTCCCAGCGCTGCAGACAGCACAGGGCAAAGCCCCRTGATGCTGATGAGCAAACAGAAACCTGGGTTTTGTTCTCTCCCTCCATCTAACAAAGCACAGGATCACTCGAGGATGTTTGTTGGTTTTAATCAATACGGAAAGAAAATGGTTATGTCTGTTCCCTTCCAAGAGAGGAAAACATACATCCCCTTTCTGCTAAGTCAAAGGAGCGAGCTGGAGAGTGAAGTCCTCAAGGGAAGAACCAAGTTTCCGAATTGCTGAGTCTACCTCCAAAATAAAGGGGAAAGTAATGAAAAATACTCCTTTTTTTTTTTTTTTTCTTTTTCTCTCACTGCAGCAACACTTACAGTCTCCCAACCTGCAATTTCCCGAGTAACATCCAGGAGAAATCACTAGTGGGGTCACCCTCACCCCAGCCCTGACGGGACCCCCGTGTGCCGGAGGGGTCCAGACAGCCTCTGCTTGGGGCAGCTTAACATCCGTATGGACAAGGGGACATAAAGTGACTTTGGCAGTGACGAGCTGGGGATCCCTTCGCTTCTTCGTTCCCTTCCCTTTCTATCTYTACAAATACCACCCAAAGCCAGCTTGTTGCCTAAAGCTCTCCAAAAAGAGCACGGGGATGGGGAAAGAAAGCTCGGGGAAGGCAGGCAGCCAGAAACACTCCTGGGGTGACCCCGCCAGGAGCATGCCAGGAGGGTGGGCATCCCTGGGGGAGAAGCCCTGAGACTGTGCTGGGGGAAGCAGCGGTCCCTGCCTGAGGGAGCGAGGCAAGAAGCCACCTGCAAAACCACCCCAGTGGCTCCTGCAAAGCCCTTGGCCCCTTTCTGCAACCAAACCAACCCTTACCTACCAGCAGAGCCTTCGGTGGGACAAACCGATGTCCAACRGGTGACCCCCAGCCCTGACACCCACGCTACCTGGACGCATAGAGCTGTTTCTGCACCTTCGCTGCAGCACCCATGCAAACCCTCCAGCCCCGCTCCGTGAAAAGAGGGGGCTGCAACATCGGCTTTAAGGAATRAACTGGAAGGGAACAGAAGGGCCTGACAGGCAGGCAAGGGTTTGGGCTTTGCAATCTGGATAATCCATCTGAAACTCAGAAAGCAACTAGGAGAATGGAAGGAGGAAGGGAGGAAAAAGTAATGAATACAACAAAAAGGAACACCAATCTGCCCGCAGCCGTTCCAAGCAGCAGTTTTACCTCCAGTGCTCCAATAGACCTGGGAGCTTCCCTAGGAACTAGTAATACATTCCCGGGAGCCAGGGGATAGTTAGGCTATTTGGGTAATCACATCCAAACATACAACCTGACCCACCGGGAGAGGGTCAGGCCAAGGGAAACCTGCCCAGGATTTTAATCCTGCTTTGGTGCTCCCTTTCAGGGCAGGAGTCTGCAGAGCCATGCTCCAGGAGCCTGACCAACCCCACTAACCCGCGATCCCCCCAGCTCCTGCGCACCCCAAAACCCTGCTTTCAATAGCAGCCCTCCCTTGCTGGCCAAGGAGGGAAGGGAAAGTGCAGAGGGAGGGGAAGGGAATGGGCATGTCTGGAAGGAGAGACGGACAGCACGGAGAGGCAGCAGGAGACCTGCTAACAGACCGCCGCGTCTCATTTAAAGAGGATGAATCTGCAGCGCAGGCATGGCATGAAAATAGAGAAAAAGCACATCAGGGCAAGAAATCTCTAACAGATGGGACTGTGAGCCTACAAAAGAAGACAGGGATGGAAGCTGGTAAATGCACGTACAGCAAAACCTTGGCTTCTTCCCGGTACAAGAAACTTCGAACAAATATTAGATGCATTGCTTTTCTAAACACCTTTCCCAGGAGTTAAACACAGTGGAGGCTGAAGGAATTCAGAGCAATTTCCCGCACGCATGCCACTGTCAAGGCTCCAAACAGCACGCTTAAAATGGACACCCCGGCTGGAATTTACTGCCTGCGGAGACAGCACAATTACCTGCCTTTGTCTTCCTCCTCTGCTGCAGAGAGGAGGAGGAAGGAGAAGCAGCCAGCTCCTCGGGATGCCTGAGTGCCTCCGAGGTGGGATCTCAAAGCCAGGGCAAAGGCTGCTTTAGCCGACGCCGTTCGGCTTGAAAACAGGGGCCACCCGAGGCATCGGGATACGTGAGCCCAACAGCGCTGGAAGCTTTCCATCAATCCAAAAAAAATTGATTTTTTTAGGGGCATTATTAAATTAGCAAAAGCCATTGCCTCCCTTCGTGCCTTACACACACAGATGCTCCGGCTCCAACCCAAGTCCAGGATAAAAAGCCCCGCGCTGTTTTGCAGCTCAAGAGGAGGTTGGCAGAGGGCTCCGAGACTTACAGATGTACTCGAGTGCAAGTYGGTTGGTCGCTCTCTCCCTTTCCCCTTAGCGCAGCGGCACGGCAAACCCCTCTGCCTGGGTGTAGTAAAACTGCGGCGAAAGCTGCTAAGCTGCATTCATCCAAAATTAGGGCTCAGAGCAGCACTTGGTATCCGCCCCAGCAGGTATAACCCATCCGACGCGAGCCAAAGGATGGGCTCTGCGCTCCGCGGGGGGCTGCTGCTATTAAAAAGAGAAGATGCCTTGAACCAGGCGATAGCAATAACTCAGCCGAGACTTAAAAGCCAGTCTGGTGGCAGAGCCGGGGTTGGAAAAGCAGAGTTTCTCCTCCCAGCCCACCAAGCTAGCAAGGCACAACATGCTCCCTTTGTACTTTTAAAGGACGAGGTGATAGCAGAGCCSGGACTTAAGAGGGGAAAGCCTCACAGTGCAATGCGGCGTTTAAAATGCGATAATTAAGTGAGCATCTTTTGAAGATGCCTGCGAGGGGTGCTTCCCAACACACCAAGGTCAGGTAGCTATCAGAAATAGTTTTGTTTTCCCTGCGAGATGGGCCTGTTAAGCTGTAGGCGTCTTCTCTACAGAAAGGATAACCGATCTCCTCAGATCGCAGTATATTCAAGTTCACAATTAATTTAGATAACTCCAGACAAGCTGGGTTACTAGGAAAAAAAAAAATTAAGAGAAATCTGGAGATTAAGACTTATAAATCTGCAGGCATTATGGAGAACTGAATTCTTTCTTATACAGATGTAAAATCAAGTCTTTTTTATATGATTCAATTATAGATTGATGGGAAGGCTCAGAAACATGGATTGATGATCTTTTCTTAAAGGAAAAATTATATAAGAAAAAATAAAAAGAGAGTCATATAACAGAAAGAATTACTACTCCCCAAACCACGATTAAGGTTTAGTAGGTTACGTTCGGAACAGCGTAAAAGGGAATTTGTGGATTCCCAACCACATTAAGCGAGTATAAACGGAGATAAAGGAACAGCATGGTACAGTAAATTATCGGCCCTGCAACATGGCAAAGGTGGGGGAAGCACGTCTCCAGGGGCACGGGACCGACGACGAGTTGGCAATTTCACATCAGGAAGGAGGACGGGGTTTAAGGGACCCTGGAGCCTTCCGAAACCTCTAAGAGAGTTTTACAGACATGGGGTGATTGCATCGACAGCAATGGAGCTGGGTTCCATCGATTTACGCCTGCTGGGGAGGGGGATATCAGCTTTTTTCTAGCAAAGAAAAAATTGTTTGGATGAGGTCTGAAGGGCAGGGGCACAGCACAAAATAGTCCTGACATTAATACCCCACGGCACCTCGCTCAGGCCAGCCGCCTTCATACTTCATCCCAGCATAACTATTTGAAAATAAATGCAATGCTCTTGCTACCAAAAAAGCCACTCCAGCCCCCGTGCCCAGAGCTTTCCTTGCACTCCTGATACTTCAGTCCCTAGTCTGAAAAAAAAAAAAAAGAAAAGGATAACACCACAGGGTTAACATGAAAATAAGCATCTTCAAAAGCTTCAAGACGCTCAGATACCATGGTAATAGGGGGCATCCGAGTACCTTAGATAATCTGGCTCTAAGTGAATATTTCTCTAATGCTAAGTCCAAGCCCTACTCAGCATGAATTAGCAGCCAAGCACATTGTTAGCAAAGCTATTGTTTATTGCTTTGTCCAAAAAGAAAGCACTATCTAGGTCACTCATTACAGGGGAGAGCTGTGTATGAGAATGCAGCCTGGGTACCTTACSTGCTATGGAAATGAAGGCAATAAATGCGAGAAGAATAGCGGCGAAGGAGGTGAGATGTGCTAGCAAGCAGCTCTGGAAGGATTGCATTGAAGGGGGAAGGCGGCGTAGCCGGAGCTCCTGCGCCGCGACACCGAAATCTAATTCACACCTCTTTGCTGACTGCCCTTAAGGTTCACAAGGATGGTGAAAAAAAAGCGGAGAGGACACTGGGGCTTATTTTTACAGCTTGCCTCCGAGGGTGAAAAAAAAATAATCCTCCTCAGGTGGGAAATGGGAATTTGCAGTAAAATAAATAAATGCATAGTTAAATAAATAAAAGGCCCGATGAGATAAAAATCTCATTCTCGATTTGGCATGGGGCTGGGGCTCTGTGCAAAGCAATAAAAAGGAAAATGGATTCCAGCGGGGAAAAAGAACAACTTCCCCCTCTTCAGAAAGATGTCTTTCTGATGAGACAAAACCTTTACTTCACTCAGTATGGAGCAGAGTTAAAGGCCAAGGTAGTATTTAAGCTTGCAATTAATTTCCAGTCGTTTCGGAAGGTGGTGATCAGTTAACATTTCGACGGCAGCGATTTAACACAACGTGTGCCTTGAGGACCCGGGGGGCACAGGGGTGCTACCAGGGCACCCAGGAACACGGAGTTAAAGCCAGATCTCTGCAAAGGTGGAGGAGGAGAGCTATGAAACCCGGGTCATCGGGGCTGGGAGGAACTTCAGCAGGGTTTTCTATTGAGTYCTGGGTTTTTGGGGTATTTTTTCCCTGCCTATACTGTTATCCACAGACATTGCTAGTGGCAACTCTTTTGTCTTTAATCCCAAGGGAGTTTACTCTAGCACTTCCCCCCCCAAACGCCCATGCAGCCTCCTGCTCTCCACCCCKACTTCCATTAATTGATTTGTATGGATCCTCTTGTCAAAGAAAATTGCCTGAGAAGTCCAAACCCTGAAGACAGTCACAAATTTTAGAAGCCAAAGGTTTCGTGAAATGGTAACAGCCAGTGGGAGTCRGGAAACGTTATTGCTTCGCCTCTTTGTTTGAAAATTAAGGGTCTTGGGTTAAATCAAAGTTTCYCTCTCCCTCTAATAAGACGACAGCCCAGACCATACGACTGACTGCTGAGACACTGACTCCTCACTGGCTTTAGATTACTCAAGTGCTCAGAATTTAATCTCAAATGGCTGTTATTGCATTTTCGCTTGGACTAGCTGGCTGACGGGTGCAGTAAGAGAAGCCAGCCCCTGTGCACCCGTGCAGCCTCCCGGCTTCTGGATTTTGAAAACCTGCTGCTACGCGATGGTTTTGCAGGAGCTTTTGCTCCGGCGCCTTCTAGGAGGGAACAAGCACGGCTCAGGAGGAAAGAAACACTGGTTATAATTTGTTCAAGACMGGGCTGCTTCTCCATGCACTGCTTCTTCCACACAAAGGTATTAATTGTAAGCAACAGCAAGGAACTGTGCAAGAAGCGATCCCTCCAGATGTGTTTAAGCTCATGGCAAGGCAAGGCAATTCTCCAATGTACACACATATCTCGGAAGGGTAAATGTTTCCCAGCTTCTACCGGCGTCTTCATGTCATTTACACAGCACCGTCAATCACTGCTCTCCCAAGAAGGGGAGCAGTGTAAACTCATGTTTAATGCCAGATTTACACACATTTCTATTCGCCAGTAAATGAGACCATTACATATGTTGTGTCAATTGATTTTTATAGTCTTCGCTTTGCGCACRTTTGCGCAGGGGAAGTACAAAGGAATGCAGGCACTTAAAATTCGACCTGGCTCCTGGTCTCTATGCATCACCCCATGAAGAGGCACATCCTGCCCTTTACCTTGTGGCATTAAATTTGTCCTGGCCTCASACCTTCTCAACTTTATCGGCTGATCCCATTCTCTGCTATGCAAACCTTTCTCCCTGACCCGTTCCCCGCCGCAGGGGGAGATCCATCTGTGTCCTGTGTTTCACGTACAGACCAAAACCCAGAATCTGCCCCAAACTTTTCCTCTGTGCATACCAGGTGTAAGCCCTCACTGAGGCTCAGGCACACTTTAGGATAAAACTCATCGACCCGCACCACCCCTTAGCACAGGGCTAGTTGCGCTTTGCTGAGGGCAGATGCACGCTGGCCGGCACAACCACGGTGCAGGATGCTGTTCCCCCCTGCCACGGCACCGACATAGCCGGCGTTCAGCTGACAAGTTGATTCACCATCCTTTTAAGAAAGTCCTTCTCGTTGCGCCTTGCCAAAATAAAGTAACCTTCCTCGCTGAAATTATCCTTCGTAAATACCCCCCAAGGAGTTAGCAATTCCCTTCTCCAAGATGACTCATCCTCCTACGCAACGGACCATGAAAAGAGCAAATCACGCCGGCGTGCCAGCCTGCTGCTGCGCTCCCCTCTCTGAATCAGCCCCCGAGAGCAGTTATGGGCATAGCTCTACCTGCTCCCCAGAGCATCATCCACGCCCCGTGCCCATGCCCACACCACTCGTGTCCCCACCTTTGAGCAAGCTCCCTCTAAGGTTGCCACTTTGTACGGCGCGGGGCTCAAGCGGTGGCCCGAGATGCCACCAGGACACAGCAGATGAGCTGCAGGAAGCATTTTGCTAAGGCATTGGGTGCTTTGCCTTCATCAAAATGCACAGCAGCACCTTCCAAGGCTGGAGATCAGGAAGATGATCCTTTCAGGGGTGGCTTTTCATGTCCCCCCCTTCCCCAGCCAAGCAGAGCCTTCTCTCCGTAATTAACTGCTCCAGCCCGCGTGTTGGCTGAGCTCCACCAGCAACGAGGCAAAGGCAACGACCTCCAAGAGCAAAGCCCTGAATTTTGGCGGAGCCAATGCTCCGCACCACCCAGGCCACACCATAAAAACCCCAGACCGCGGATGCAAGAGGCAGCAGAGCCATTGAAACCAGCCACGGGCAGTTTAACAGAAACAGAGCTTCAATCCAACATTAATTTGCAGCATCCTGGGCTGAACACTTCAGATAAGCAACGCCGGAGCCAGAGGGATGACAGAGAAAAGCTCGCGTCTGTGGCACATCCGTGCGTGCACACAACACCCTGCCTGTGGTCTGCTGCTGGGCTGCTGACCACCTGTATAACATAATAGCAGCGTGCCGAGGCGTCTTCGCAGGCAGACCCCTTCTCCAAATCCCCAGAAAAATCATCTTCTTCCCTGCAGGGCTTAAAGCCTCATCCTGCTCCAGCTATTCTGAAAGGGAATTTAGTGCCTCGCCATAAATTATACGAGCGGTGGACATAAGCATCATTTGTGCACAAATCACTGTTCCCTAGAACAAAGCAAGTATCAGCCTCCTGACAAAGCACTTTTTAGTGGGATTGGCAAATGAATAAAACCTCCCAATGAATACTGACGYGCTGATGAAAAAGTCCTACAGATTTTAATAGAAAATGATCATTTTCCTACAGGATTTTTTGAACCATCTTGTTGAATTTAATGGAGATTTTCTATTCTGGTCCACAATTATGCAAGAGCCAGAGACAAGGAGATTATCTATTACATTCTATAGGATTGCAGAGTAATTTCCATAGAATCCTGTTATGTTTCTATAGAGCCTGACAAATTTAATCCCTCTTGAACTTTGTAGGGACTTTTCCATAAGGGACAAATAGGCACTGATATCTGTTAGCTGCAAAATCAGTAATACTCAGAAAATAGAGGCCTTACACACCACTGCTGTACTCAAAATGGTYGAAAGATGTCTTGAACAAGCAGCTTAATGGGGAAAATGCATTAAAATGGTGTCACATGGCTGCATTAGTACAGTTGTGTTGCAACATTTCTTTTATACATGATGTCATTTATACAACAAGGCTTTACAAATTGCATTTGCTACCAACGTGCACTTGATCTCATCATCCCATGCTGCGACTTTCCTGTATCAGCACAGAAAGGGTGAGAGCAATCTAAATTGAGGGAAAAAATGTCCGTTTAAAGTTTGGAGCTCGTGATGTATCTGTGCACATTCCTCTGCCCTAATGTTAYTAATAAATGCATCAACTCCAAATCTCTCTCTCTCGTTGAACTCTACTGCGGAGCTGGAAGAAGGGCTGCACTTCTCTTTCATGCACAGTACCAGAGAAAAAAACATTCAGCTGAGCTATCTGGAGACTGAAGTCTTTTAAATTTAACCATAAGGTAGTTACAACAAGGAACAAAACAAGCAGGGACAGCCTAAGGTTTCCTATGCCAACACGCCAATTTGTCCTAGACTGGTTCAGGGAACAAATTAAGAGCCCCCATGGGTCTTTTCCCACCTTTTCTTACGCAAGCTGGCATCAAACGCGATATATGCTTGCAATACGGCTGTATCAATATCACCCACTCATCCCTTATAGCCAGTTATTCCTCAAAAGCCCAAGACTCTGTCTTCAAGAGGTCCTTCAGGAGGTTCCAGTTTTGGATACATCACCTCTGTGGAGTTGCTCCCGTTCTTGCCTAGCCATTCCCACACACCCCAAATACCTTTTCAGAGGTCGTGGGTGCTTTAAGCTTGCCCTGGATAAAACAGAGCTTGAGTGCCTCTAAGCCAGGCTGAACCCCCTGCTTGGTGACAAAGACGTACCTAAAGAAATATCAATCACTGCAGTGATTGYAGTAAGCCCTTGTAATAACATCATAGCAATAGTAATAGTGTAGTAATAGCCAAATTAACCTTCAAATTATACAGCTGACAAAGAAAAATATCCTAAAACAGTGTAAGAGGCCTCTCAGAGGGAGGGCAATAGCAATATGGACCCAACGCCCCTGGTAAGTGTGTGGCAGCGGTGGAGCTGAGGGGACCAACCAAAAACTGGGCACCCAGAGCCRCATGTTTGAGGACACTGCAGACATACCCATGGCAACAAGAAGAACAAGCACCTCCATATGTCTCCCCAACTGCATTTCCTTTCCAAAGAAAAGGACAACGTGGTAACTGAGCACAGCAGTAAAAAAATATGGTTTTAATATTTTATCATTTGCCAAATACTAGCAGGGTGTGGACAGTGGGTGCAGGGAAGGCTGCGGGTTGGTTTTGCTACGTGCAAGGGAATTAAGTCCTCAGTGATGACAGGACAAGTCTTTTCGCTAGTTAATGCCAGAGACCCCTTCAAAGCGAGCACAGACCATGAAGGAGATGCRTGGCATTTCTGGCATGGCAAAAATCAATATACATGTGTGTCTGGGTACATCTCACACCCACACTGCTGCCATTGCCTCTTCRCACACACACTTTAATCAACCCGTGCTTCTGGAAACCAAACCCAGCTYCTACAAATACAAACTAATAAAGATGCCTGATGTCCTTTTTAAGACTACATAACAGAGTATGCCACTATGCACAAAGAGAAAGCCTCATTGACTCTTCAATCCTAAGCGTTARATGATTGAAAAGTGGGAGAAATGAGGGAGGCTCGTATTCCTAATACCCGAAAGGAAGCAATGACATAGCCTTTGATCCAAGCAGGCAGCTGTGGGTTTTCACACACACACAGCTCACGGGGAGAAGTAAAAAGACAGCTACGGAGAACGAAGAACAAGCCAAGCAGATACCAGACCTCGGCACTTAAAACAGAGACTCAAAGGCMACTCTCTAAAGAAGCGTTTAGGAGTAAAACAACAGGGTGGGATCTTTAAAAGGGCTCCACTTGGGTGCGAGCCAGTTCCCATCAAACCCATGGATAAAACCCCCACTGACACCGTTGGTCAGAGAAGCCCTTCTGCAGATCCCATCAGGTCGCACAGCCCAAACCTTCCTGCAAACACTACCTGCATCAAACACGGGCAGCTAAAATGCTTTCAAGGCTGAATGATAGGTACACCCATGGGCCAGAGAGGGGATTTGTCCAGAGATGGACTCTAGAAAAGGCTGGGAACTACATCCATCTGGTCAGGCTGGACCAAGACTTCTCAGACACCCTGTCACCAAGTGGTCACATCTCTCCTAAAAATTGAGGGTGGAGATAATCTACCTGGCAACAGCTTTCCATGCAAAGCATTGAAGAAATGCTCATGCCTCTGAAAGGTGGGGAATATCTCCTGGGACGCGAGCCATCCAAGGTTAATAGAAAYGGATGGTTACACAAAAGGACATGCTTATTCCCTACTAACCCGCCAGAAAGCCAGGCTTAGCCTACTGACCTCCTTCCAGCCATGCATAAAGTTAGGCAGCCATGCCTAAAATTTCATGGTATAAAATAAAGGTGATAAAAATAACCACTACTATTATAACTGCATACCCAAGTGCTAGGTGGATAGCCCAGTACCTAGTGCAGCTCAGGAAAGGCAGAAGCAATGGTAAGAGGGATGGGTGCCCGTTACCTCCCGCACCAGAGTTCATGACAGCCAAGCTGCCATCCATCCTTCACTTCTCACGTCCTTACACCCCAAAACCTGGTCGTGGCGGCTGGCATGTCACAGGGGAGGGGGCACCCCCTCTCRTGAGCTGAGGTGCCACCAGCAGCGCGGCGGGATGGCACAATGACACAGAGAGATGCTGGCAGCGTTTTAACGAGGGCCCCGTGCTGGGTAGGAGCCTGACACCCCACGGCACACTCCCAGCAACCCCGCATCTGTATCTATAAGAAACTCCTCGCAATATTTCATCCAACACAAAATCAAGCACGGAGACTTTGCAGCACAGGGCAAGGGACATCTTGCCCCTAGCACCGCACTTCAAATACCCATCGCTCAGGGCAATTTCATCCCAAGGGTTAGGAAGGTCCACAGAAGAAAGAAGGCGCTGTCAGCAGGCTTTGGCTGCGTTAATAATATCGTGACACTGATGTGATATGCTCCAGGTAGCCTAAGAAAAAGCTTTCCAAAGCGATGGCATCCCCACAGAGTCCCCGGGCAGGGCTGAGAGCAGGCGTGCTCCTCCGGTGACGGGGCAACCTGCTCTACCCCAACGCCAAGCTGGCCGCTCCACGATCCGCTGCTGCGGCAAAACATCACCGTAAGGGAAAGTTCGGTGAAAGCTTCAGCAAGAGAAAGCTTTGCTTTAATTCCTCCCTCCCCCATGGGTCTGCCCAGGGCCGTGGTGGTACGGAGGCTYGGCATCACCGGGACGGTGATTTGCAGTCTGCTCAGACACAGCTGTAGATCACTTGGGAGAATGAACCTACAGTTTTATAAACTATTTATTAGCCCTGTCCTGTAGCGCTACATCAATATGGCCATCGGTGAAGCAAGGCAGGAGCTATAAAAATACCATCTATCCAAAATAAGCTTCATAAAATCAAACAGAGGCCAGTACCGCCTAGGATGGGATTGTGGCTTGACAYATAAAGGGCCTCTCAATCTTTGAGATAGACCATTAAAATCCTCAAGCCCTTTTGGTTCACAGAAGTCTAAAACAAAAGGGGAAAAATAATGACACCTTTTCTGGCGGAGCAGGAGAAGGCAGCACGGTAGTCGTGCAGTATCATTTGTTTCCACAGAAGTCAGATTACTCCCTTCTCCCAGCAAGACAGCTACCAGGCCCCCYCAAAAAAAAAAGTAAAATAAAAAATAAAGTCAAAGCTTCTTTTCCTCTGCCTTCCCCACCCACAAGCTGCTTTTCCACGGGCAAAAAGTTTCTCCTCCCTCTGCCAGCAGTGATATATTCTGCTCTGCACAGGAGAGGCGGGGCGGAGGGTGGCAGGGGGGAAAAAGGCACGGCTGGAGCACACCGATATCCCGGCCGGCGCTCCCCTCCAGYTCCCCGAGGCAGTGGGGTAAGGCAGAAGGCAGGTCAATACATTGTCAGAGATGATGATTAACATTTCCAGCCAGTGCTCCCTCAAACCGCCTCTAAAACACGTCTTAATAAACTGCATTGCAAATAGCCTTGTATTTCTACCTCGCTGCATCTGCCAGGGCGAGATAATACGCCGACCTGAGAAAAAGTGACATGCCGGGAATGAGCCGCCGAGAGTTATACGACACGGCGAAACCTTGCTCAGCACGTCGCTCCCGGCCCCGGGCAGCTCGTCCGGCAGCAGCCGGGATGCGGGTGTCTCRCCCGGGCTGTCTGGGGCTCCGTACGAAAACAAGGCGTGCGCTTCGAGCAAAGAAAATACCAGCTCGTGTGGGGTTTGGGGCTAAAAGGGCTTGAGGGAGAAAACCGCTCTGAACTRCTATTGACTGTAAAAATCACTGTACAATGGAAATATTTGAAAGCTACGCACGTGATAGWTTTTGCAGAGGCAGGCACCATGCTTTAAAAGGTCAGAGGGAGGTGAGAGCGAGTTTAAGCATCGTTTTCCTGGAAACACAGCTCTGAAGCTTTGCAAAACTTCATTCAGTGCCTCCCCCCGGGAAACCCCCCGGCCCAGCGCAATCGCACCCACCCTGGCTTGGGAGCGCGGACAAATCCCCTGCGTTTCTATGACGGCAACAGGCTCCGTGACAGTTTGCTGAAAAACTTGGCTGGATCAAGCACAGGGCATCTCAGCACCACCTTTCTGGGGGATTTTGAACCTCCACTTTCCCACACTGCAGTGCCCAACCCCGTGCAGAAGATGGACAGCGCTGCCAATCCAAATGGCAACTCAACTCCTCAAAGCAGTGAACTGTAAATGAAGCTCGCACACCTTCATGCCCTTCCCCTGCAGTATCAGCCCGCTTCAGTAACATCAGAAGAGAGAGAAAAGAGCTTAGGTTGGACACGGTGGGGAAAAAAAGGAAATAAAAAGATTTGGGTTTACCTGCCAAGGATGTTTTACATCCCCCACTCTGGACCTTCAAGTACTTCAACATTAAGCAAATGCCACTTACCTATGAGGAAAAAGAAGAAATAAAAAGAAAAGTTAAAGTTCACCKAGTATAACAACACTATGCATTTTAAAAGCAATGGAATTTGTAATTCACTTTTAGACYAGAGGAAACACAAAGGGAAAAACTCAAGTTTTAAATACACTTTGGTAAAGGTCAGCTTGAGTGGCACATGGTTACAGAGGCCATCCTGCAGGTTGTTTTTCTTATTTATTTCTCACAGTCTCATTTAGCTGCTTTTTCTACTCCCCCTATCCAGGCCCGCAAAACAGGAGGATGCAATTTCAGAGACAAGAGCCGCCTCTTCCCATCACAAAMCTTAAACCAACACAGAGAGCTGCCTCTTGCTTTTTCTTACACAGTTTTTTCCCCTAACAGCAATATTGCACGTCCTAGGCCAAGGTATAACATGCTTTCCGTCTCTTCAGTCCCAAAGGGGCAGCTCCATCAAATATTTTCAACACCAGCCCTGGTGCCCCACTCCCTGGAGAGCAACTGCTCGACCTGCCCCACCGCCTGCGGAGAAGGACCTGCACCCACAGCCACGAGCGGGATCCGTGTTTCCCGAGCTCCAGCTGCAGCAGTTTCATCCTCCCCTTCATGGGGATGTCCTACCCGAGCTCCAGCCCACCGGCCAAGACCATGGGACAAACCCAACAAGCTATTCATCCTTTGCTTTCAGAAAGACCAGTTTGACCTTCTCTAGGACAAAGAGAGATTCCATCCTTGCCAATCCCCAYCACAAAAATCTGCTTCTTAGATATTAAGATATGATAAATATTAGAATAGAATATATATATATAAAATAGATATTAAGATATCCCTTCTAGCAAGGTGGGAAGCCCTTCCGTTTTTTCCCCAGGCACCAGGGAACATGGAAAACTGAGCGAGACGGCAGCTGTACCCATCCGGCTGTTGCTCCATAGGCTGCTGCAGGAATTGAGGATGACGTGACGGGGCACGTCTTGCTAATGCACGACTGCGTGTACTCTAAATTACTTAAAGGGTGCCTGGGGCTACGGGCAGTTGCTGCTAAAACACACAATTGAATAAATAAATGGAAGGTAACGGGGAGGGGAGGGATGCAACGGGAGAGCGATTGGCAGAGTTGTGTGCCAAGGTGTTAAAAAAACTCCCACAGAGCTGCCTAAACCTCCTCTGAGACTCCACTGCTACGTGTTTTAGATGCTGAGAAGATTGAACTAATAAAAAAGAAATGAGAGAACTGTCACTGCAGATTACATGGTATTTATTCCAAAATCTGCTCATTACAGAAATTTGCAAGACAAATGGGGTTTTAGCAGGAAATGGCAGCTTTTCCTTAAGTGCATAACGAGGAGCAGAATTGGTCGGGAGCTGAATCTTTCTCTCCCTTTTTAGCTACTCCGGCTCCAAGTCTTACCAACCACCCGAGAAATACTCGTGAGGCTCAAAAAAAAAAAAAATCCAATTTTTTTTTTTAACATTCTCCACCAGCCTCTTCATAATCCTATAAGAAACTACGATTAAGAAATATTTGAAGCAAGAAAAGCTCATTTGGCCTAGAGAGTTTCTAGGTGGCGAGAGCTTCTCTTGCTCCTCAACAGCATGCAAGCGGTATTGCTAACTCTCCGGATCCTTCCTTGCTTGCAGGGAAAGCCCTTCACGAAGAAGAGTATTTGTGGTCAGGCTTTAATCCCCCTGCCTTGATAAATGTTTAATTCCTGGGCCTGCCTTCGTGTCTGAATATAGACTGGAGGTGGTTTGCATTCTGCCGTATCCGAGTGCTTCTAATGACATTTTGGCTTCTTTCCCAGTTAATTCCAAGTGCCTGAAACCCAAGCTTCTCCCCTCTCCCCCTCCCCATCATGGATGCACATGCAGATATTTGACTGATAATATACAAAGCCATAATACGCGGTTTTAAAAGAAGTCTCTGCAGCGGAGTCTCAAGAAGGAAGAAGAAGAAGAAGGGGGAAAATATGCCTTGAAATATTACAGAGTAGGAGCTGTCAAGTTGAAAAAGCTTCTACAAGGTTTTCAATGCCATAACTGTGTTATTTAGCTGGGGATGAGAATTTTCAGACACACATCAACAGGAAAAAAAGGGGTTTCAGGAGGGGGAAGAAAAAAAAAAGGAAAAAAAAGAGAGGCGGCCTGTCTTATTTGCAGCTCTCCTTTGTTGGAAAGCAATTACAGCCTTACTCAATTTATGACCCAGAATGCACCCTAATCTACTTGTAAATGCGTCTTATTCACCACACAGCACTTTCAGATACAGCCAGGGTAAATAAACGGGAGATTGTTCCTACCTACGTTGCGGCACAACTGTTAATTGTAACGCCCCATGAAACTTAATTATGCAAAGCAGAGTGGCGACACTGCAGCCATTAATGAGATGTTTGATTCAAGAATAATTTGTTGTTTGGAGCCTCGGACTTGTTTTGCCTGTCCCTTCCACTGTGCTGCACTAATTCTCAATTCGTGCCAATTTTAATAGGGTGGCAGCGGGGCACAAAATGGCTCAGCTGAGGAGGCAACTGGAGAGCTCCCGGTTGGGATGACATTTTGCGAGCGTGCAGCAAGGTCCCACCATAYGGGTTTCTTGCACTGCAACGGTCTCGAGTTCAGCCTGCCTTCCCCAAAAGAGCAGGGGCAAGCCAGCGATGGGACATACAACATTCAGGCAGGTAAAACGCTGGGGATGCTACTGAGCACTTTTAGACAGAGGAGTGTCTAAAAAGAGAAGGATTTGGCTATTTCTAGACCCCAGAAACGCCTATAGCCTCGCTAGGATGTAGGCAGGCGTGGATGCCCTTCATCCTCTACGAGCACAAACATCCATGCTTTGCTTCCAGCTCCGCTGCAATGGTTGAATCCCAGCAATGGTTTGGGCTGAGCCATCACGTTGCCTGCCTGTAAGTAGCATTATAGAAACCACAAATTAAAGTACAGAAGAGGATGAAGAGACAAAGAAAAAGATGATGACTTGGTACAAGAACTTGTAGTACGCCCACTGATAAGGTGCGTGATAGATAGAGGTACAGGCTGTTGCGTGGAGACTTTCCCTGCTGCTCTGAGAGAATTTCTCCCTAAATGGGGAAAGGAGATGGGTAGTCAGACCTAAGTCTATTATTTAAGCCTCCAGTTATTGATAGAAACACACTATCTTTTTAAATTTACAAGCAAGCAATTCAGTTTTACCCATTTACAACAGCACAAGATGTTTGCTCATATCTGCCGTGGAGATACCAGAGCCTTTCTCCTCCCAGCCTCTGACTGCAGAAATCCCCCCCTCCAACATCATCTCCAAGCTTTCCACTCGTTCTTCTTCCCAGTGACACCCGCTCCTTCTAACTCGGCCCGAGCGCTGACCCACTGAGCCACAGTTGGCTCCGTTAATACCTGTAATTAGTAGGCTTTGGAGACAACGGCCACCCCCAGCCCGTGAATCAACAGGACTTCTTCCCTCGCATGGCACCAGCAAAAGGAGGGAGAAAGGGTACTTTKATCTCCGATATATCTGCTGTTGATAGGAAAGACATTGTTGGCCTACTGCGACTGTATTTTTTTTTCTTATAAATGCGACTCTTAAAATAGCAAGTCACGAAGAGGGTTTTGGACATATTCAAGGCYCTTGGGAACAAGCCCATCATGACTACACTACTGCAGCGCGCGATATTGATGGCAACCGAGATGAAGAGTAACTTGCAATCCGGCACGCCGAATCTCGCCGACGCCTCTAATAAGATCAGGACAGATGACAAGGCACTCAACTGTGCCCCGGCAAGGTCATTACAGAGCATTAATAAAGGAGTCTTATTATGAACATATCACTCAGCGATATTGCATTTCCCACCTTCGCTGTTAAGAGCCGATGAAAGCGGTAGTCCCTCACGTCCCAGACCTGCGGGGTTTGGGTTTCGCTGCCGCAGCCAGCCAGGTTAAATACGGCCAGGGGAATCATGCTGCCCCATGCAAAACCCCAGAGGCAAGCCAGTCCTCCTAAGAAATGCTAACCTTACYCAAAAGTGGTGACCAGCTATGTGCATCAAGCCAGCTTTTAATATTCTCCTTCCCCTTGCCTTGTCTGACCCCCTTACAGCCCAAACCAGCTTTTCCTCTGAAGACGCTGCTCCCACCAAAGCAGCAGCCAGCCCTGCTCTCCTCTGCCACGGCATTCAGCAGCTCTGCCCTCCCTCTTTTCATCTTACACAGAGGAGAAGGTTTAGGTTCGTTTGATCCTCCATCCATCGCCCTTTTTCCAATGTATTTTGGAGTCCGAGCCAGTGAGAACTGGCTCCTCCAGAAATTCGCACCTGGCTCCGCCGAAACTCTGAATGAATTTATGCCAATTCCACGGACTGCTGGCTTCCAGAGGAATAAAAACCATGCCCGGAGAAGGGCGTGATTTTTTTCAAAACATTTTGGGTTTTTTCCACTGTCTGATATTTCATTTCAGGTGTTACTTTGATTTTATAGAAAAAAATCAAAAACAATCTGACCCCAATTGTTCAGAAGTGCTATGAAAAAAAAAAAAATCTGATATTCACAGAGCTCTGGTCCTCTTGCCCTAATTCTCACCTTCTCTTATTCTGTAATTTCCTTCTTTGTAACATGGTGACTAGAGCTGTGTACAGTGTCTCAGACATGCCCTCAGCGAGGGCTGAGATATTATTGTTGATTTATATGGGCTGGCTCTGCTTAGGGAGCTGTGATTTACTTCGCTGTGTTTTCACAACGCTGCTATCTCTTCGGAGACAGATATCGCCCTCATCTTCCCCATATCCAAGCGCCTGGTGCTAAGCACTCGGTCACAGATTGCTAAGACACTTCCACACTGTCCCTCTTCTCTCAAGCTTTTTTCCCAAGGAAGGTCATTACCACGTTTTTGCTCTCTAACGCTTTAACAGCCCAATTAGGAGACACAGCAGCACTTCAGTAGGTGCTGGCCAGAGCGTGCCCTTATCCCTGGAAAGCAATTCTCCCTCAGACTTAACTATGGACCCAATTTTATACCTCACTTATCTCCACAATGGAACAGGTCAGGAATTTTTCTTCCCAGCCTTATCTCGTAYTGCAACTGTCTTTTGTCGGTCCCCTTCTCTTGACGCTGCAAAACAAGCAGACCTTGCACRTAGAGTTCTACAGGCCTCCAAAAGTATTTCTTTTYCTTCTATGTAAGCGGRCAAGCCCTAGTCTCAGGCAAACCCATAGTGRGCAACCCCACACCCAAAGTCCAGCTAAGAGAGCATGCCAAGGKGAACCMCGCTGCTCCCCGGGTTGTTTTTGCAAGGACAGCTTGCTTGGAGAAATGTGTCTGCAAAACGCTCCTCGGAGACAGGAAGAGGAACGGGAAGGACGATACAGCAGAACCTGACCATAAATACCTACTAAAGGGACCTGTTACGGCTTTGCCTTCTGCAGTGGTTTTATATATACATATATCAGTAAACACTTTAATAGAGCGAGTTTTCTGCACAACACCTTTTGCCCACTATTTTGCAAGCGCAGATACATCAGTGTAATATCAAGCTTTTAAAAACGCTCAGAAAAAGTTGCTTGCTGGTCAAAGGCTGGCTTCCAGCAGTTGAAGAACAACAGAGGAAGTTACGCGTGCCACTTTGCCACCATGAAAAAAGCCATCTCCACCCAACTCCCATCACAGCGCCCACGTAACCATAACACGCAAGCACTTATCAGACTGACATTTCTGCAGCAATTCTCCAAAAGAGGGGACCTGAGACRCTTTCCACGCCAGAGCTATGGACCAAGTCCCCTGTGGCCCAAGTCTCCCACGCCCCACTCAGATGCAGAAATCGGAGGATCGCCGCTTTGTTTTGCATCTCCCTTTTCATCCTCCTTTCTCCTCCTTTTCCCACGCTGCAGGAAATCTTGAACACCAGCTCCCTAACAGAGATATTGAGAAGCTGAACAACTGAGCAGCGTTTTAAGAGCCTTCGAACAAGCGGTGTTACGTTGGTACAATGGCTCACGCCAAACAATAACRTGTTCTTGCTCTTGGTGCCGGCTCCTGCGATGACTGTCCTCAGCACAACTGTCAACTCGACTCCCATTGAAGGATCTGTATTATTAGTGATGAGGTAAGAAGCAGGGTGAATGCAGCTTGATTTTGCAGCTCCAGCAGTTAGGGAAGAGAATAAATCTTGTAAACCCGTAATCGGTGTTGAAACCATGGACTAAAATAAGTGTGGAATCCCATCAGGTGAAATCTTGCTTTAAAGTCCRTGTTTTCTCTTGCTGCTCCCTACATTTCTCCCTCGAGGAGCACAGGCCAGACACCAGCTTGTCTCCTCTCCTCTCCCACAGCCCTTACTCTGTAATTTCTACCATTTATATCCCCATACGACTTCCTACACACTTTGTAAACTCTAATATGCTCTTAAGGAGTTTTACACAGTTCCTCTCTGATGCTCATAAGTATAAAATCTTTCAGTGATGGCCACAAAAGGCAAAATCAAATGACAAGTTGATTTAGTGTAGCTCTTACTAACAGCTTGCAGGAATTAGAAGTAAATAGGAGGTCAAACAGCTCACGAGAAATTTGACATTGGCAAATGCGGCTTAGTTAAGGTCCTCCAGTAATAAAGAGCAACCGCGTCTTTCCTTCACCTGAGTGCTCGGCAGAAGTAGAAGGGTCATTATCAGATAAAGATATTCCAAGAATAACAATTTAAACCTTTATTATTTTTAACAAGACACAGGTATTTCAAATAGTGCCTGTGCAATAAACTGGCGGCATGCTACAGTGGCTGGAAATGGCTCAAAATAATAAAAAAAACCCAACTGAAATTGGAAACACAATATGTAACCATCCATGGTTCTTAAAGCTATGTCAGTCAGTTAAGCAAAAACTATGCCTGGGCATAAGTGAACATGAAATTCAATATAAACATCCCCACTCATTMCAGACACCAGTGGTAGAGAAATAGATGAAATATATACAAAATGCTAAAGTAAAATATACAATGAGCTTTGTAGAAATAAACAATAAAGAAACAAGATGGTTAAAAAAAGCAGCTGTCCTCATGATACATAGTATTGCTGGGAACGAACCCATTCTGCAGTTGTCTGACTTCAGATACTTTGGGGATGTTGATTATGCCTTAATTCTCTTTCATCAAAAATAGAGGTAATTAGGGACAAAATAATTCCAGTAAATGTCAACTGCCTAAGACTCAGGAARACTCAAAAGGGGCAAAGTCATACACGAATGTTTTGAAGTGAATAATAAACGAATTATGGGCACCAAACAATTATTTTTTCAAGTATCCCTAGTGTAAACTAACCAGATGCCCTGGGTGAAGAGGGTGAGAAATTGCCTTGACAGGCCACTAATTCCCTAGCTGCAGATCCCTTCTGTGAAGTGGGGATTATCAAAATAAACAAACAAATGAAAGTAAATGCAAGAGGCACAACATGGCTCAAAAAGCCAGAGAAGGCCATCGCGATTATTACAAACGAGTGCAACCATAAAAATATGTCTGAAATACTTCCTATTTGAACSACGGTACATATTTCAGATGGGAAAAGCGTGCCCCCGGAGTTTAAGATCCCCACTAGCACCCCATTGCAAAGCACCCAGCTCTCCCAAGCTCCTCATTTAGAGCTACGGTTTCTACTCGGGGTCCGTGTTCCCAAAATAGTGACAGTATCACTAAGCCCAAGTCAGTTCCCGAGTTCTCCACACCTCAGTTTCCCAGCTGTCTAATGGGAATAACAACACCAAGCCATTTCACCGAGACGTGAGCGTTGCAGAAGCACTTAGATGCTATGGTAACAGGCGACGTTACACCCACCCACGCTCCCCCATGCCGGCTCCATTATTCAGCAGAAATGCAGACRGACCAGCAGCCGGGCCAGAGGAAACCTCCTCTCACGCTGGATGAAGGGTGGGCAACAGCACTTGGCAAACCKCAGTTCTGGTCCCGACTCCGTTTCACGAGTGCCGGGGTGTCAGCAGCTGCTGCCCTGGCTTTTCTCCCTGGGGAAAACTCCCCAGCCCATTCCATCCCACCGGGACACATCGCTGGACACCATATGTGGGCTCTCCTCCACGTCTTCTCCTCTGCTGGGACCAAAAAGCCCTGTACAAAGGTGCAAGGGAGCGCATCCCCCTGGTGCAAAAGACTCCCACAGCAACCACATGGCATGCAGATGCTAAAAACCCCAAGCAAGATTACCAAAACAGCTGTGAAATGAAGATGTTCCTTGCCTGGAAGCTGAGATCAAGCCCAACGTGGGCTTCCCCATGCACCTTCTTCTCTGCTGCCCTCCTCTACCTCCAYGAGGTGGGAAGGAGAAGGGCTGACCTGCAACTCATCACACTTTCACTAAGCTGCAAGCAACTCATCATCATGCCAACCTAGTAATTTCCCAAACGCATCGTAACCAGCCACACCGCAGGTAATTAGCGCCTACGGTCATCAGTGATTCCAGAGGGTCGGCAGTGAGCCTGAGGGCAGGCTCCAGACGTGTCCTGGGAAATTGTGGGACCACGTGGGTCACGCCAGCTCATGTCCGGATGAATGGCTTAATCAAAGGTAGGACTGACAATAGCGCAGAAATTTTAGCTAGAGACTGGGCCACGCAGGCCAGCTTGGTAGGAGATAAAGAAAATCAGAAGTGTCAGTGCCAGGTCTAGACATTCATGAGCCATCCAGATAATAATTTKACAGCAGAGTTTTTCCCTAGCTTCCGACCCTGTTGCAAACCCCAAAGCAAGGCTAAACYGAGGTGTTCAAACGCTTAAAGACCTTCCACAACGCAGAAGAAAACCAGTGAGGGACGTCCCTATGCCAACCTCCAGCCAGGGTGGAGGAAGAGGGCCACCGAAAAGCCAGAGGCAACCAGAGAAAGGCAGAAATACCTTCCTGGCTAAGAGAAGGATGCAGCTCCACGCCACTTTTGTCATCTTTCCCCATTTCGGCACCGGCAGACGAGCTCCTTGGTCACAGCAGAAGACGGGGGCTGCGGAGAGCAATTCTGAGCCGTCTCTGCCAGCAACCCGTATTTGTTGCTCCCTTGAGTGGCTGCCTCAGACAGGCTTTGCTGTATTTTAGACCTGACATTACCCAGCAGGCAGTGAAAACTGGATACTCATTAACTTCGCCGAGATGGGAGCAGCTCCTCTAAAAGGTACTGAAACCGTTCTAGCATTCGGTGTGCGTCATTTAGCAAGACACAGGGCTGTGATGTGTCCCTCTCGCTGTTGGCTTTTCCCTTTCCCTCCGGTTTTATTTTTACGCGGTGACATTTGGAGGAGAAAGCTCTTGAAAGCGGTGGTATTGGACACCCGATTCATTCCTGCTCCCTCGCTGTCACTTAGCAGAAAACATTCAGAAATTGAATATTTGATCTCGCTCCATCCTCCTCCTTCCCTTTGATCACCTCCTTTTTGCACCTCTATCACTCTTAGGACAAAGATGCTTAATAAATGGGAGAGATGGGCTGAGGAGGGAGCTCCGAGCAGGATCCAAGGCAAAGGCATGAATCAGATTTACAAATTACTTGCTACCCAAGATTTTGGCAGGGATGTTGAGAGATTTGTGTACTTCATGTTATTTCAGGCCAAACTTCCTGGAGAAGGACTCTCAGCTGGTTAACAGGGAGTTAAACAAGGTGTAATACAGGCAAACTGTTAACGGACTGCCGAATCCTCAGCCAGTGAGTCAGTGCTCAGCTTACAACTGCGGCATGTAGCCACCAGCAGCATCATCTACTGATGGATTTCTACCAATCTACTACTAATATCTGCAATATGTTTCTAACATCTGCTAACCACTTATTAACTCTATACAGTCTTCCGAAGAGCTATCAATAAATGTAACTTTAATAAGAAGAATGGCCCCATTGCTAGCATCAGAACAGAAGCAGAAATCTCATTCAAACAAAATTTTCTAGCTGGGATTCTTCTCTCCGCCAGAAATCTCATGAGAGCATCAGGCAGGATCGGAGCAGCGCGTCGAAGGTCAGAAGTCCCTAAGCAGCCTTGTCCTTGGGACTGCAAAGCCCCTGCCCCAAACTTCAAGGCAGCAACGTGCCTTAGGCTGCATATTCCTCTTATCTCCTCCGTGGCCACTACACAGTTGATATTCAACTTCCAACCAGAAAAAAAAAAAAGAAGTTCATAATGAGATCAAGTGCAGTGACCTCATTCTGCGTGCGGCAGCTTCATGTGTTACAGTAGATATTTGACTCTTTCTATATGAGAGGTGAAAAGCGTATRTTTAGGGGAGGCCCCACAGTGAGAGCTGTCGGGCAGGACGGCGCAGGAGTCGGATTTCTGTTCCCCGAAGGAAGCCATCCTCCTCCTCCACAGCCCGCTCACCTGCACGCCCTGCTGCYGCTCCATCTGAGAGGTGGGCAGAACCCTGCTGCCTTCTCCTGACCTTGCTGATGGTCCCTCCCTGCACGTTAGCACGTCACAATGCCCTAACATCTTGCGTCACGATGTGCTAGCATCACACGTCACAACGCCCTAGCGTCACACGGCACAATGTGCTGGCATCGCGTGTCACGACGCGCTCGCGTTGCGCGTGGCTCCCCTCGCGTGCTTGCAGAAGGACGCTCCCCTGTGTATAGAGAGGGGAAACTGAGGCAGGCCGGTTCGCAGAGACCAGGTTTCCACTGCCTTTGGTAGCTGCGCTCTGTTTCCAGCTCAGCTCTCAAGGTCAGGCCATCTGCGCCGGCAGCATTCGCACGTCCTGCAGGGATGGAGCCAGGAGGCAAGCCAAAGCCCAGCTCCTCCACCCTCTGCAGCTCCACAGACTTCAGAGTCACAAGCAATCTGCAAGCCAAGGGATTTGGGTTCAAGCAGAAGTTCGAGTCCCAARCTAACACAACTGCGCCCCAACGTCAAGTCCAGAGGGGACCCTATGCCAGCTTACAAAGGGAGGACACCCCATTTGCCCATCACTACTGCTTCCAAAATAAATAGGTTTATCGTCATGCAGTTGTTCAATCGGTTCAAGACGAGCAATTCTGATGGAAAAAAACAACCTGCACCACAGCCAGTGCCACCGTCCCGCTCTCCACAGAAAGGCTGTGGGTCTGTCGCTGTTTCCAGAGTCGCTTTTTGCATCCCAGCCATCCAACGTGACTCTGCCAACCTCTACCACCTGTTCTGCTTTCCCTGCTTTGGCCTCCGCTCCTACGGCCCTCGGTAGTCAAAAAACGCCCTGGCATCGCACGGATCCTTCCAGCGAGCWATGGGGTTTACAGCCTCGGCCACGGCACCGTCAGGCACGGCTGGCTGCAATGCTAACGCATCGCCATGCCGCCGCGYGGAGTAATGGACATTGCAGCACAAAATTAACGGTGCATCTGCTCCTCGCTGCAGACGCCGGAGAGAGTGGGCTGTAATTTCGTCTCCGATCCCCCAAATAATGTTTGTTGTCGTGCTGTAATCTTGGCAATCAATGTAACAGCTGAACAGATCGTTTCGGCTGAAATATTTGCTAAACACACTAAGACCTTGAAACCACACCTCAGCGTGTGCGTATTGTGTATGGAATTACATACTGAACTAAATAAGGACTGGATGGGGGGAGAAATGGTGAGAGTTGCCAGCCAATTAAAATGCAAAAACAACAACAAGGAAAAAAAAAAACAACCCTGCCGTGTTTATCTCCAGCACCTTTCACCAGCAGCATCTTATTGCCTCTAAACCAGAAAAAGCAAAGCTTTGAGCACTGTTTCAAGCACACTGCCATCCAAGATGTATCAACTAAAATGTGTACGCAAGGCTTTTAGAAGTGGAATTTAATGGTCACAGAAATCAATTGGCCAAATCAGCTGTACACATATTAACCTCCCGACGTCCCTCTGACTGAGTGCTGCCTTCACTCATCTCGCTATAAATAGGCTACACCACAAAATGGTTTTATTTGGGAAATTTAGTGAGAGTTGCTTTTTTATTTCTGTTTTTAACCTGCTTGAAATGCCAGCTTGGGAAAAGAAAGCAGCAGATATAGTGAGGACAAAGCCACAGGAGACCAGGTTATACTCATGGCCACCCCACCAACCAGCTGCACGCCCTTCTGCAAGTCACGGCGTGCTAGTATTTCTCTTCTTCCCCTCCAAGAGCTGTGTTTATTTGAACTAAGCTTTCTGAAAGAAAGATTGTGTCTTCCTATGCATGTATACAACAGCTAGGCTGCAGGACCCTGACTTTGGCTGGGGTCTCTAGGCATTAATGTAACACCTACAAGCATACGAGGTTCGATCACGCTGACTGGTTCAAAACTATGCTGCATTTCACAACCGGTCAACACCACGATCATTGCAATTTCCAAGCGTACCACTGAAATAACACAAGGTCTTTGGGGACAAGAGAGAAAAGTTGGTCGTTTTTGGTCAAACTCTTGTGCTTCCAAGGTTTTGATTTCTTCCAGCACTGCGAAGCATTTGTATAAATTAGTGCGGACATCTGATATACATCACATTTGACAGGCCCAGGGTAAGTTCAAACTTCTGATCACAAAATCCATCACAGCACTGAGCTACTTATCAACAACTGATCGAAAGAAAGAGGGAGAACAAAACCTTCCACTTCAGTAGTTGATACCTGAGGACTTACAAGATCAGGCCCACCACCACCACCACCAACTTGCTCAGTTGTCCCCCGAGACTTTACCCCGTTAAAGCACCTTGCCAAATGTGGATCTTCAGGAGCACCTGACACCAAGGAAAGAGTAAAACCATCTCATGGACCTGCTCAAGGAATGACCCCTTCTCCCCCAGCCCAGCCATAACCCTGTAATACTCTCATGCAAAACCCTTCATCACCTTAATATAACAGGTAAATGGGTGAAGTTGGAAGATCAGAAATGTAACTGATGGAAGTGGGGTCTGGGACTGGATAAGAGGGGTCACTCTCCTGCTCTGCCACAGCCTCCCAGCGAGACCTTGAGCACAACACACAGCCTCCTYGGTCTCAGCTCCCAGCAGGGTCTGGATCTCCTTCAGGGGTGCCTTGGGGAAAGCACATTTGCAAGTCTGGGGAGCCAAGATATGACAGCAAAAGGGGCAAAATCCTTTCAGCGAGACCCAAGCAGCCGTTTAATCCTCCCAGCCCTGCCAGATCACAGCTGCTGAATCACAGCACTCTTGACTTGGACTCAAAAGAGAGAGTTTGGAGTCACCTCTGCGGTGACCTGTCAGGCTGGATTCCTTGGCTGTAACATCCCGTCCATTTCTAAACATCTCATTCAATGGGGTTTCAACCATCTGCGCTGCACAGGGACTAGTATCTTGCCCGGGCTGCAAATTTGGCTTGGATAAATCTGGCRGTAGCCAACGAGTGAAGCCAAGGGRGCAASAGCTTGAAGCCAGGAGAACCACACCGGCACAAACACCACCTCCACCGGTGCAGTCATCCTGGTGCCCGCGAGACCACGAGCTTCCCTCCTGAAGGGAGACGAGGGAACCACTTTGCACGTCTTTATCACGCCGCAGACTCTAATCCGGCAGCAAGAGCCAGCCTGGCTTGCCTGGATCCCTCATGAAGATGCAAGCCTGCCAACCTGCTGAGAAGCGAGCGGCTGCCAGCGCTCCCAGCCTTGGCAGCTCTCCCAAGGTGGAGAAGCAATGGGCTTTCCCTGGAGGCACGAGGCAGACAAAGGAAGCACCGGACTTCCTACAAGACACTCACGGCCCTTGCCAGGGGACACGCGTCCCCAACAATTCCCCGTCTCAACACACGACTCCGAGGGAGCCGGTACGCAACCTCGTTGCAGCAGGGCTTGTGGAAGCCACGTGTGCCGAACATGGAAAGAAAAAACATTGCTTTCCTTTAAAAAAAAAAAAAATTAATTAATTTAGTCATTTTCCGCACATTTGCTAATTACTCATCAGCTTTTCTAATGAAGGTGCTGTGCTGGGCACTGGGAGACCAAGGGAGTTGCTGCTAAAATCAAACGTTGAGTAAGTGCTGCGTTTACCAAGGGATAGGCAGCTTCAAAGCTTTCCCTTCCACTTAGATTTTAAGCACTTCTACAAAAGAGCATTGATTTTGGGTTAAATTGACTGATTTTATTCATAGCTGGTTCATATGGTGTATTCAAAAGACAAATTGTACGAGACTGCAAGCTATGGATCAGCTCTGATAATTCAGAGTCCTCTTTCCTCTTTTTTTTTTTTTTGTTCTAAATATTTTCCATGCTTATAATTTGCTATTATTTGGCCCCTGCCTGGACAGAAAAGGCATTTTCACAGTATGGGAGCCTCTTTTTGAAGGGAGGGTATTATATTTTAATGCCAATTACAACAGAAGTAAGAATCAGACATCCCTGCAACTCTTCAGAGCTCCTGCATAGGAAATAGCCTATTTGGGGAGGGGATGTGTGTTTTGTTCATATACATTAYATTCATGCAGATAGTTTATTGACTGCAATTTACTTGAAATATATAATAAACGTGTATCAAGCACTAAACACTTGTGACAAAGATCAGCCCTAATCCCTCAGGTGCACAGCTGGTAAGAGAAGCGCTATAGGAATACTCTTTAAATATATAACATGCCAGGAATGTTTAAGGCTATTGCACGTTAGGCACRAGGCAGCAAGCCCGGGAGAGCCAGTGATGCTGCCGGGTGCCTTTGGACACGCAGRAGGGAGGATCAGCTTCTGTCACCCCCGCGCAGGTCACCGTAAAGGTCCCAAAACATCCCCCCAGGCTGATTTCAGCACGTCCCCTCTCCTGCCACAGCTGGGCAGCTGCAAACAGCTGGATGCAGRCCGAAGCACAGACACGGCGCCTTACCCCACGCAAACCCTGGTGCGAGGCTGCCCAACCGCCCTGGCTCGGTTTCCCCACACTGAAAAAGGAGGATGCTAAAAGCCACCGGTGAGAGGAATTCAAGGGGGAATTGTTTGCAAAATGCATCCGAGGTTATAAGATATAAGCTGCTAAATTAATGTCTGCGTCATCGCTTATAATCCCATTAACTTCGGTTACGTCGCACGTTTCCTTGCGGCAGCAATGTAAACCTAAAATGGCAGCATCCCTCCATCCCCACACCGTGAAAGGCTGCAAGACCCGTTTTTTTAACTAGGGGGAAAAGAAACCTAAAGTATCAAACTTCTTTCTCTAAAAAACAAATGTTTTTTCCCAAAATTATTTTTCCCAAAATATTTCCTGTGTTGAACCCACYGAATTGTTACGAGGAAGGGGAAGAAATGAACAACCTCAAAAGATGAAGCGCAAAAACATGCAGAGCATTCGGTTCAAAGCCCCGTCACAGAGTTTCCTTCTGTTTTATTTAAACCTTTTGGGAATATATTTGAATAGATGAAATCAAAACAAAACAGTGGGGTTTCCAGAGGGAGGGGCTGAGCTTTCCTCTCCTCCCTTTATTTTTTTTAAAGGAATTTTGCCATCCAGCAAGTGAATAGAAAAATGTGCGGTTCACCGAGCTCTGCTCAGTGCGCAGAATAATAATAATAATAAATAAATAAAAGGAGAAAGAGCGTATGAATCTGAACACATAATGAGAGCCTGGTGGTGACAAACTAAGGGGGACGCAGGACAAACCACCACTGAGAACTGGTGTCGGGAACAGGACCCGGCGCCGTGCCAGCAGGCGTGCTCCCCGACAGGTGCCGAGGAATTTGGAACAGCTACCGCAGAGGCGGGCAATCCAGATTAGCATTTCCAATGAACCTATTCATGTCACACCCCAAACGCAGAGGCTTGAAAAGAGGGGGAAAAGGGCACAGACTGCAGAGCGCGAGGTCAGGAATGCTGCTACRCTGCTCCTTTAGCTGAATTTTGTAGTGATCTGTTATTACAGAAAAAGATACCTTAAAAAAAGAAAAGCATCCCAAATCTCTCAGCACCCCAAGTATAATTAGATTCTCAGCAGCCAACCACTATAACTAGCTACCTTACACAAGAGCTACAACACTTGAACAGGAGACAGGATGTGGACCAACCTAGGAGCATCTACACTTTCTTTTTCCCATGAAGTCAAATTCTCCAGCATCTTCTCTTCCCCAAATCCCACAACCACTTTTCGACGCATCTCGGCACCTGCTGCCACAGTTTGCGGACAGAGAAAGTGCAGATGCCAGGCACGTCYCAAAAGCAGGCTCTTCTGTTATCATTTCAGGGCATCCGAGGTTACTAATTGATACACGGTAACACTCTCATTTACTCAGCAGCAAGCTGAAGCGTTGATAATTGATGGATTGGTTTGCCTTTGATGATCTGCAAAATTAAAAGCCCCAACCCTGCAAGATACTGAGTACCCCACATGAGAGCCTGCAAACCCTCAAGCCCCCACTGCAGTCGAGAAGAAAGGAAAGGCACTCGGGACCGAGCAGGATTGGACCTTAATTCAACAGCCCCCGTGACTGTGTGTAACTGCATCTATTAATATGGATTTAATTGTGGTTTTATATTTTATTATTGTCAAATGAAATGAAATTAAGAGGAAGGAGTTGCTGGTGCTCCAGGGAGCATCTACACTTCCAGCCCCAGACGGCTTTTACTTCTGGGAGAGAGCAAATWGGCAACAACAATTTCAACAAGACATGTCTTTCTCCTCCTTTTTGATAAAAAGGTTTGTTGCAAAAAACCACAAAGCAGAGGGCCTGCAGGCATCGCACTATGCCAGTCTTTGCAGCGCTTTCCTCTCCTACCCAGTTTCACTACGCTTTTCTGAGAGGAGATGCTTTATTCCAGCCCAGCCTTCCTAGGATGTGRCTTGGAGAACATCAAGTGAAGTGCACACAAAGCTGTCTCACAAGCCAGTCGCAGAGTATTTTTCTCCCAGCACATTCAGCAAGCTGAACAGTTAGCTACGGAGAAGGGGAGAATATCTGGCCACGCTGACATTAATCAAGACAGGATTTATCTTATGATTTTTACAGATTTCTGACCCGACGTTGCCCGCATGCCAGCAACATCAGATTCACRAGGTCAAGGAGACGTATGCTTGAAGGATGATGGTTGTATGGCTCCTCTCAGACTTGCACTGTCAGTCAATCCATACTTTCTCTCAATATATTAYTGCTTCTTCAGAAATGACTCCCCCATTTGCAAGTGATGATTAGCACTCTAATCTTGGCATAATTACTCTTGCCTCTCAATTCACACCAAAAAAAGAAAGAGTAAGGGGAAGAGCAATGAGGAGTCCATATCCCACCATCATGCCACCACTTCAGAGCCAGCTGCCTACGAGACAAGTCACGACGGCAGTCCTGTCCAACTGCTTGCGAACAATGTCACGAGGAACTGAAGAGGACACTGCCATCTGCATATATTCACCTCATTACTGTCTCATCAGCTCAAGTCACCGTGGCTTATCGGGTTTTAAGATGCAGCAAGGTCATTGCTATCGAAGTTCTCCTATTCACATCCCAGCATTTGTTCTAGCTTATTTCTATCTAGATTCTCATATTATTGCTATTAAATTATGATAATTCAAGCACCCTGCATTCTGGGCAAAGCAGACAGAGAAACCCAGTCAGGATGCCTGCCAGAAACATGGGCTGGCTGCACCTTCTGACTATCTCTTAATTATCTTTCTCTTTCTAATGGGGAAAGGTCTGAGCTCAGGTGAGTGCTCCCTGCTCTCTTCTGTTTGATTCAATTCTACAGCTCATGAAATATGCTCCCGCTTCCTTTGAAGGACAAAAGAAATGAAACAGCCTCTTGGAAGGAGACAAACGACGGAGGATACGGGTGAAGACATAATTCARGAGACTTCAGGAAAGTCAGATGGTGATTTTGAAAGGTACCTAAGGAATTAATCCAGGAATAGAAGTAAGAGCGAAATAAGTCAATTAATTCACTGAAGCACTGCGTGGACCTGTGACTGGAAGCCTGCTGCAAGGAGTGCCCAAGGGAGGCTGAAAGGCAGTATGGAGCAGAGGGACAGCACATTTTCAAGAAAGGGCTTTGCCATGCATACAGTGGGGATGTGGAATTGGAACGGCACTGAGGCGACGGGCACAAGCCACCGGGATTCACCCCTTCTCCTTTTGGTGAGCCTCCATCTTGGGTCTGAAGGGAGATGCCTTGGATGGTGGTAGCTGCCGGCACTACATCCACTTGCCTAAAAGCAACCGCAAAGGACTATGACATGTCTTCAATGCCCTACAGGTAGCTGATGCAGGAAAAAGASGATCTCTATGGGGTAGGAAAAGACAGCTGGATACTTAGCAGCATGGGTGCTGCAAGGCTGATGGGAGAAGTCAAAAGAAATTTGGCAGAGAGGTGGGTGGACAGGTGGAGTGCCTTCAGGGCAGCTGCTGTGAGCAACCGTCACCCATGGAAAAGTCCTCCACAAGCATTAAGTGAAGACCATCATTGGGGGGAGGAAGAGGCAAAACCTGGGGTCAGCGTTGGCCAATTCTTGTCCCCTAGAGACCCCTGGAGATAGCGGACTCTCCCCGGGACCAGAAGCGGGCCATCTCCACCAGCACAGAGCAGCAGCCCTTGACAAACATTTTAGTGGAGACCACTTTAACTACCCTTTGTTTGTTCTTCGAGGTTAGCCACAGCCCCAGCAGGGACCGCAGAGGACATCTATCTAAAGCACCGACTGAAGCCGGAGGTAATTAAATACGAGGGGCCTCCCATTGTCAGCATTGTGACTCTGTTTTGGCAGCCAGCTCCAGCAGAGCAGAAGAGGGAAGATTTGATTTTAATCACACAGATTTCAGGTTTTATTTTGCTCATTAAAATTTCTGATAAGGATTTAGTCTGACATTATGCAGTATTTTGGAAGAGGATGTGTGGCAGTGGGGGGGATGGAGAGGACTGCCTTTCCTGGTGATGAGAAGATCCTTCTGCCTCCCCATGACAGACACAAGGATATGAGCAGGTGGTATTTCAAAGGGAAAGGATTTGGGGGGGAAGAGGGGAGCAGGAGGGAATCATCCACACCAAATCAAGGATCTAAGCCTCRGATTATGGAGAAAAAAAGATCCAAAGCCTGAGATTATGTACCCCATTTCACAGCCACCTCCCAGAAGTCACAGATCAGGTACTCTCCCAATGCATTTTTAGGCTCCATCAGAGGGAAGTGAGCATTTCACCCAGCAGAACAAAACCAGAGATTTCCAGAGCCTCCCAACCACCCCACATCCTTTAAGAAGCTGCTCCAGAAACGGGCTGGCACTCACCACACGGCTGTCTCCTGGCAAGGGGAAAAACGGCAGAACGTGGGAAATGAAATCATCACGATTTCACTCCCTTCTGGAGCATCCTCAAATACTTTGGTGAAGAGGAAGGGTAAGAGCACAGACAGGGGAGGGAGCAATGCACCATTGCCCAAGAGTCCCTTGTTTGCTTGTTGATTAGGAACCAATGCAGGCAATTTGCCTCCTATTTCTTCAGCTAGCTTTACACAAATACTACTTTAACACCTACTAAGAGTTACTCATCAAGAACAAGAAGTCTGCATGAACCCAACATCACCTGAGCAAGAGAATAAATTAGCAAMTGGTGAGCTTCACCTGGGCTAGCTATTGCCAAGCATCTAAATTTGTAGCCATCAACACAGAAGCATTTTGAAACAAGATGGATTTCTTTGTCCSTGGAGGATATGTTTGTCTTTTAAAAAGCCTTAAACCAACCGAGTTCTGCGACGTGAATTGCGCAGAAGATGAGATGAGCTTTTAACTGAGGCTCAGCCTGTGTGCCCACCATCTAGAAGCCAGGCAGGAGATTTGGGGAAGGAGCAGAAATCTGTGAAACAGATTGAAACAAAATTCTATGAATTACCCAGTAATTCCCACCAAACCAAGGGCAGCCAGAACAACAACGGCAACAGGTACTCAGCCAAACATTTCAAGCATATCTGAAGGGCTTGTGCCAGCAAAGGATCACAAAGGTTCCTGGTGCMTTTACACCAGCACCCAGAGCAATAAAATACCACTGCAAAAGGGTTTGGCACTGCCAACCACCCCAACAGAGGCATCACTTTGCAACCAGTCGCCGCTTGGACCTCCCCTCGATAGYGACCATGCCGCAGTTGTGTGCAAGGCACTGCAATTGCTGCACTCAGAGGACACAGAAAATAATGCAGGGGAAATCATTCATGTATTTTTAACTTCTTCTAATGGAAATCAGTAGCTGGGAATGAGCACGCATCCTGAGCGCGGTCAACTCTCAGGGGCCCAGAAATTCATCCTGGGTGCCCGTATGGGAACCGYTTCATTTAATGTGCTAGCTAAAATGCACGACTGCCCAGCACTGGATCCGTCCTTCCCACCGTGCACCATGGCAGCGAGTCCCCAAATCCTACCTCAGCGGTTGCCGTAACACCCCGAGCAGCACCAAGRGCTTCATGCTCATCATTCTTCATGGCCCCATCCATCGGGTGGCCCCTGGGGTGCTTCAAGCCCCCCCGGTAGCCATTAAGGGAGTCAGTTCCAAGTGAAAAATCCATGACAAGGCTTGGGTTGAGACCCAACCTGCCCCAGCAGGCATGGCACATCCTTGGGGGGACACAGACACAGGAAAAAAAAGCAACCTGCATCCCACACATGGAGTCCTGAGCAGGAGCCCGGGGCCACCGCGGGGCCACCTCCCCCAGCAGCAAGGGCACCTCCTCTCAGGTGTTGCAACTCATTTATTAGGTCTCTCCTCTCTTTTCTCCCCCACCTTCCACTGTCTTTATTATCTTTTTTTTTTTCCTTTCAACCAAAGGGAAAAGAAAGAAAAGGAAATCTCTCCACCACAATAGCGTGTCAGGCTCCTATCATTTTCAAACCCTCCTTTCCCCTCCCTTTCAACTCTCCTTACTTAGCGGAGAATTTTCCTTCATTAAAATTAAGCCTCATTTCAGGCTCATCTTCTTTTCTCTCTCCTTTTCTCCAAATTGAATGGAACGTGATCTCCAACCTGGCCTCCCCTCCCTCTCCTCTCACTTTCATAACCAAACCTTCCTCACCATGAAAAAAATTACCCTGCCAGACGTCCTCCCCATCCTCTCCTCTTGCTGCAGGCAGATCAGCCCCACTGAAGGCAACAGTCCTTCTCCCAGGAGCCTGCACGATTCCCCCCTTCCCTCTCCCCCCACACCTACCACTTTCAGCTTATTCTCTTTAATTGGGAGGTATTTTCTCCCACATAATGGAATGAGACCTTTTCCCCTCCTTATTTTCTCACCACCGTTTTTACCTGCTTTAATACGCCTCCTTTCTCTCCTGGTAAGTAGCAGAAGTGAGTCTGGGGGGGGACCCCTTCCATTAACCCGTACCCCCCTCTCTCGCTGAGAGACTCAGCCCACGCAAGCCTTGGCATCCCCTCGTAGGAAAAGCAACCAGACAACGTTAACGGGACTTTCTCCTCCCTTCCAGGCTCCCGATAACGCGTGGCACCACTGGATGGTTAACAACTGCCTTCAAAGACATCTTGGAGAGGATGCCCGACACGATCTGCACGTCCAGCCCGGCCAGACAGACTGCTCCTTTGCTCCGCAGCCGATGCTCAGCAGGGACGACCCCATCCCACTTGCTGATTTCTCCTGCCTTTGCTCTTCTTCCCTCCCTCCCTCTTCCCAACRCTGCTTCTCTCTTCCTCGCTCAAGCTTTTTCTCTACCAAAAAAAGTATTTAACATTCTCTGATGCTCAAGGCCAGCCGGCTCGTTAGCTCTGCTACACCTGGATCAGGATCTGGAGACAAATTGCTGCTTCATTATAGGAGCTGAGGCTCTAATCCATTTTTTTTCAGGCTGTTTAACTTGTAAGGACAACAGATGGATACAGGGCTGCATAATGCAGACTCCTTAAGATCCATCACACAGTCTTGGAAGTGCARAAACACAAGGCTGAGGAATGTGAAACTAGAGCAGAACTTACAGCGGTCACCTTAAATTAGGCACAAGGAGAAAATGTGCCAAGACTAGAACTGGACCGAAACTGCCAACTTGTTTTGCTGAAGATCAGAGGAAACCCAAACTTTTTTCCTCCACATCCTACAAAGTCATTTAAGTTTTTTGCTTCTCTCTCTTCAGTGAAAAAGAACAAGCAGAAAGTCCAGTAAAAAAACAGCTAAGAAGTGAAAAGAATTCAACTTCATTTTAGTTATGCAGGGATGGTATGCAAAAAACACAGCCTGAAAAATATCAGGGTTTGCTGTCTGATTTTTCACAAAGACAACTGAATACCCCGAACTATGCAAAAACATCCGGCAAATATGTTCATTTTGGTCACAAAAAGGCTTTCACCAGTGTGGGGGGTGGGAAATAGAGACCTGTTCTAGCTTTGAAGACATCCAGCACAATCTTCCTTTCAGCCTCTCGGACAAGAKCTGAACTCAGCTGCAGAGATCTCACGTGGTGGGGGAGGCTCTCTGCACCCTGTTCCCCCCCCCCCCCAGATGTGCAGAGCAGCACATCTGCTGACCCTCCCAAGCCAGCCGCTTGCTTTTGCCTCCAAAGAGCCCTGGAGGTGACTGTCCCRGTGCTTTGGTCCACCAGCAGCGCACATAGATACCTATAGGGTGAGTCTGGTACCTATAGGGAGCCGTGCCCTCCACCCATGCCTACACCCTCGCCAAAACCCGGCACTCCCCAGCCTCCGCTCAGCCAGACCGCAGCCGCGGCACACGCTGCAAACACCCTCTCCTTACAGGACTGGGGAAAGGTGCTATGTAGGTTGACTGAATTTCTGAATCATCAGCCCTCGAGAGGCATTTTCACTCCTCCATCAGTTTAACTGCTACCTACCAGCAGCAGAAGGTGACTGCTGACGACCCAGGAGCACTCATTTTCCCCTGCTGAATGCAATTGTTTAGATGACAAGCCTGCGAATGCTGCAATTTCTCAGGTCTTCAAACACTTAATTCATCTCAGAGGTGATACTGAAACAGTGAGGCTGGCACTTACCCTGGTACYACCAGTTCCTCCTGAAGGAGCCTTTCCTCCAACCAAGCCCAAAGCAAAATCAGTGCCTGGCCGGCAAGTGCCCTGCCTCGGGGCAATGCCCTCCTCTTGCTGGAGCACATCTCGGGGACATTTGCACCCTCGGAGGACAGCTTCTGGGATACCAGCAAGCCTCGGAAACAACGCTGCTCATGCAGGGATAGGCAACCATCCTTCCCAAAGCCAGCAAAGCACCCGGGACCGCCCCACCTTTGCAGAGGAAACCTTGGATGTCCTCCCCAACACACTTGCCGCTGGTTTAGGCATTTGCCCGGACAATGGCAAGACGGCAGCTCCTACCCAAGGGCAGGCAGATGAATAGGCACAAGGCTCGCTATTTAACACACACAATAAAGCACCCCCGGCTGCCAGCATGTACGTTCACTCGGCATTTGTTCACGTTTCCCGCTTCTTGGACTCTCTCCTGGTCCCTCTCACAGCTTGGAGGCAATAACTTGCCTTCTTATCTGACCCAGAAGGACAGCCAGCTGTCAGCACACAAACATGGCCTTTGTTTATCCTTAAATGAAAGCTCAGTTAATTAAAACCAGAAATCACTTTCTCTTATCTGCAGCCTCTGGCCTATGTGCGGTGGGCAGGAGGCTCCCCGACCACGCGCATCCCCCCGGGCTGCAGACAACAGCCCCGACACATGCTGTTCTGATAACCCTGCCGGCGCCTGTTGCATCCTCCTCTGGGATGCATTCCTGGGAGATGAGAAATTGTAGGGCAGCCAAGAGCATCTCCGTGCTCCCCGGCAGGTTAACACCGCTCGGCACTTTCCCATTCCCTGACTGCAGAGCTGCAGAGCCTTTGGCTTACGTGCAAGGAGTTTAACGGTCTCAGGGCTCTGGGTTTGCGGTCCTGGGGTGATAAAGCTGACACCAGGAGACCATGCTGCCATAAATGCCCCCTCACAGCCTACCGCAGCATTTTGCTCAGCCCCACGCAAAGATCTCGCCCTCGTCTTCCCAGCAGCCTGCCCCTCGCAGCCACCGGAGCTGGCTGTCACCCTGGCAGGCAGCAAACGGGCAAGAGCCCCCGTCGCCGAGGCAGGGGGGCTGCTGCCCGCATCCAGCCGCCACAGCTCCAGGCGTGCTGGAAGCCCTCGCCAGCAGCAATCATGGTTATGCAAGGCAACAGCTTGATAGAGTGCCGGTTCTGCATGCTGAAAATTGAAAGTGATCGACTTCCACCTTGCGCGTAAGGCAGAGAAAATCACATTCAACTCATTGAGAGGCTTCAACAGCAGAAAGATTGATCAACTTGATGAGAAGTGACTCTCTCTCCGCCATCCTCCTCCTACCCGCGTCCCCCCTCCTGTTGATACCAGTTTCGGTGCAAACAAGGCAGCCCAAGGCCAGGAGAGGAGCCCGCTTGTTGCCAGCTGGGGAGTGTGGGGCTGGGATGCTGCTGGTACCCTGCCCCTGCCTGGGGACGGCACTTCCCCCAGGTCTGCTGGGAGCCTCTTCCAGAGCTCACCCCCGAGTCTTGGCAAAGCCTCTCCGATGGGTGGGACGCTGGTTTGGGCAAGACACAGCTCTCGCCTTAGTGGCACAAATAGCAAAGCAGTGGTCCAAATGGGTCACCGCAGGGTAGTGGTGCATCCCGCTGCGTGCACAGACGGCACCAAACCAACCATGCCTTAAACCAGTAGAGTTAATACAGAGCTACCCTCGTGCCATCACACATCAGCCCTGCCAATCTCACCACAATGCTTCAGTAAAAAGCAGCAGCAAAGCGTATTATCCATCCCAGGGTCAATTCTCTGCCAGACAGGGAGGGTGCAACAGTTCAAGCTATACTGAACTGCAAAGCACATTTGGTGACTGACACTAACAGACCTGGATATCACAGAAGATGGAGCTAAGGGCTGCATCTCGCTCTGGGGAGATGAGGAGGATGCCCAGGGTGGGGGGACCGGCATCGCCTGCCCCCRCCTCCCTCTGCCTGGCTGCTCCCTCCCTTCCCTTTTGCCTCGCCTGGCACTCCTCACTTGGCCATTTACACGTGTCACACCAAAAATCTTTCTCATTAAGTGGAAATTGAATTTCGTTAATTAAAGCAAAAGAAATCAATTAACCTTATCAGCAAACAGGAGCCATTTGAAACAGAATAAGGAAAAGGCTTCTCTCCCTCTCACCCCAAGCCTTCCCTCGACGCTCAGAGCCGTGCACGGGCAGCACACCGTGGGCTGCAGACAAGCGAGATGGGCGACTGCGTGGAAGGTGGGGGACCGCTGACGAGAAGAATCRGAGAGGAAAGGGATTTCAAAGCAATTAACACCCCCAAGATTTACCATCAGGTTGACAAGCTCTCAGAGTAGCCATCACTCAAACGTAAGGATTCAATTAAAATTTTTTTTTTTCCCCTCTTCCCCCAACTCCCTCAGTAGCTTTGCACTGAGCAGCAGAATGAATCTGGTGAGGATGGAAGATTTAAAATCAAACAGAGTAGGGTTATTTTAAAGGAGATAAAAGCATAGTTTCAGTGTCCCCCCCCARCCGCCAACATTTGTTTTTTCTTCCTTTGCTGGCACAGCTCAGAAACRCAGCCATTTTATAGCTGCCCCTGGATATTCGTATGCGCTCATTTTCTTCTACACCTTTCAGAACCTTAATCCCAGAGGGAAAGGCCTGCTCGTCTGTGATGCTTAGTCCTTGCTAATTGATGGAGTGGCCCCAACACAGGAACCGGCATTGACTCTGCCAGAAGACCTGACCCTAGTAGATGTGGTGGTGGTGATGTGAGACAGGGGATCYCGGGACACCCTGGCTTGGGCACACTTTTAACCCCATTAGGACCATTAGTCAACATATTGCATAGGGTTTTTTTTCCAAAAACGTGGGACAGGCTTTATTTCCAGCTCCCCCACACTGAGTCGAGTCTCTGGGACCTTGTGYTTTACAACACAACCCTCCGCAAAGGGCTAGGTGGGAACGAGGAAAGCTTATCGCTGCTTCCCGCGGGCAAGGAYGCTCCACAGAAGAGCTGACGTTCAGCCTGCTGGTGGAAATCCGCAGGCTGAGCATGGGTTTCGCTTCCAACCCAGGCTGATGGTCTCAGCTCTTCGCTGCTTCAGGTTGCCTCTTAGGGTGGATGTTTCCACACAAATCTGTTCTGGCCAATCTTCTCTACCTCTAAAAGCCTAAGCTGAAGGGGTCCTTTAATATCTTAGACTCTCTATGCAATAAAAACATCACAATAATAATAGCTCCTGCTGAGCATCCTTAATCTGTAGAGATCCAGGCACTTTAGAAAGGAGCAAAGCAATTATATTGAGGGGACAGAGGAAAAAAGAACAGGGACACAGGAAAACATACAGATTTGCACAAGGAAATCAGCAACCCAGGCAGCATACACCCCCAATCTCTCAAACCTCCCTCCAAAGTTGAGCTTACAACCTGGAAAGCAAAGGTACAGCACCCAAAAAGCAGCCAGGTACAGAGATAAGCAATTTCACAACCCCCACGAGAGTGCAGAGTCATCCCTCTCCACTGCCTCACAGAGCCTCTGATGTTCCCCAAACCCAACCTCCTCCAGGCACCATCCCTCACAC